>JARHVA010002137.1:477500-1077500 GCA_037957365.1 Torreya grandis | reverse complement strand
TCATCTCACTTGAAGGTGGAAACATCAGTTTTATGCCTATTCACCTCCCAAGATACATTTCACACTTTAATTTCAAAAAAAAATGCATAAGATTTCATTCTTTTATTTATTCTCCTTCATTTTGTCTTGATAAGTAAATAATTGCCAACTTCAAGCATATGGTACAGACTGTAAAATTAGAATTGGAGGGAGTTATTTATAGGTGGATGTTAATTATATTACTCTTCACATCCATAATATGAAATTTAAATTTGGCACTTCCTACTTTAGTAACCATCAGTTTGATCCCAGGCAGCTTCTTATGCATGATCAACCATGGGGGGTCACTGTTTGGGTTTGTGTCAAATTTTCTTATTTTTAATTGATGTGTTTGAGTGTTTTATGGATATATACATGATATTAAAATATATTTGCATGATTTTAATTTTTTTATATATTTCATTTTTTGATAGAGTTCCTTCTATGCTAATTTCTTATCCTAAAGACCACACGTGTAGACTTTCTTGCAAATCTTCACCTCTAACTACTTTCTATAGGTTTCCCACATGGGAATAATGGAATAGAGGATGGTTTAAAGTGTTGTTACTATATACCATTATTTTTTTAGTTTTTATATCTTCTTACCTTGCATAATTTCATCCTGCCATGCCTCTACCCATCCATGTAATTCAACACTATCACCTACAGGTTTCATCCCTTCAATGCAGGAATTCATACATGATAGTGAAATGACAAAAGATAAGGAAGTTTTACATGATTTTTTGAAGATATTTTTATGTTTTATATATAATAATGAGCATTAGGATATGTATGGATGGCTTTAAGAGAAACATTTTTGACTTTAGGGATCGAGTCCCTAAACATACTAAACAGAGCTCTCAGGGACCTTTCTAGTTTTCTTAAGTTGAAACTATAGTTGATTTTAATTATTATTCTTATTTAAACATTGTATTTTTATCCATGTATAACCATCATGCCAAATTTTATCTTTAAATGACAAGGTTCATGTATGTTTTGAGATCTCCCAAAATGGCAAAAAGGCACTAAAAAGAGGTAGTAATGTCTACAAGATTTTGGAGGGATGGTTGATGTTGGCATCCCTCGAGGGAGTTCTAATAATTTAAAAGTAGGGGAAAAAATTTAAAACACCCAAAAAATAAACTTCAAGCATCTATATCATGAATGAGGAGGTTGTTACCTCAAATGACCATTGTAAGCCATCCTCTGTTTGTACACAGGACTGTGAAGGACATCTACAGGTAGAGAACCAAAAGTTTGTGAAATAAGAATCATTTTGAGAATTATTTTGAGGTTTAATGATTTGTATAAAATAAAAGGTCCCTATAACATAATAAAATTACCATTTACATGTTCTAAATGACCAAATGGCAACCTATAAGCCTAGGAATGCACACCTATAGCCTAGTGTTGGAAGTTAGTCCCAGTCAGGGGTAAGGGAGGTATGTTAAGGTCAAAACATGCATATAATAATATGAAATTATGGTAATATTTGAATATAAAATTAAAACCAACTTAATTTAATACATTTTTGGGCTAAATACATATCAAAATGTGCCTATAGTCCTGTAAACAAACACACACAGTCAGAGGCATAAGTAATACAAACTTAGTTTGGAGTAAGGTCATTCTTGAGCCCAAGTGAATAATATAGTGTGGTTAAATGATTTGATATTATTATAGTAAGATAATAAATGGTTTTAATATACCTTTTAAGATAAAAAACTCTCCATATCAACCTATAATCAAATCAAAGAATGATTGTCTCAGTCAAGAGGAACAATGAGGAATCGATAGACCTAAAAAGCCTAGATCAAGTTTTTTATATGGTGAACCCAAGTTGGAATATATATGGTTTATATAAACTAAAATAACCCTTGTAAATTTTATATTACCCAAATGATAATCATCTAGAATAAAAACACCATGTTTGTTGTCTCAGTCCTAACAGGGTACTAGGTTTGAGAAGGCAAAGTGTCAAGTGGTGACATCCTAGAGAGCTATGAATGGATTAATTAATTTTAACCTGATTTATTAGTATCAATTAAGTTTGATTAAACTCCCAAAAACATCCCTAAGACATCCAAACTCCTTTTCTCATAGGCTAAATGACTCAATCCATACAGGCAGGGTAAGGGGGAGCTTTGTTTCAAGAGGCAAATGTGAGATTCCACTAGAAAAAAAGGTTTTGATTGGATACCTAAGTTAAAAAAGAATAAAATAAGGGTGATTAATATGTATAAATAGTTTTTATTCATCAATAAAGGTTTGAATTGGAGTCACAAGGAGGTTTGTGTGAAAATAAGTAAAAAATAGTGTTTTTGACCCCTTTTTGGTAGAGTTGGGTTGGTTTTACCACTTAGACTTGGAATATGATGAAAAACTTTGATTAAATTGATAATAATAGAATTTTTTATCTCATAAAACTTTCATATTTCTCATCCAAACAAGTAAATATGCCTATGTTTTGTCTCAGAGATGGGTCACTCCTTACATGCAGGAAAATGGTAGTTTTAGGGAGAAGTGAAGAATGGAGGACTTGTGCTCAATTTGAATAGTTAAATAGGTTTGTAAAGTTTGGGTACATATAGAGGGACATGATAAAATAATATATAATTTTATGATACAAAGTAAATTATCTACACAAGGAGGTCTGCAGATAGACCTAGTGGGAAAACATGCAAACCCAACCCCAAATGAAGTGTCACTTCAAGTTCTAGCCTTACCTAGGTACTATAATGTTTTGTGTCATGTATATAGGGGTAAATTTGATGTTTTAATTATATTTTAATTCATTTATGATGAGTATTGTCATATTTTGGTTTATAAAGTACAAACAAGCCTATTGTAAAGGCATGACTCTTGTTCCAAAATAGGGGTAACTTCTATTTTGATGTCTTATTGAGATATCCAAAGGATTTGAAAATATTATTAGGTTATAATCAGAGATGAATAATCTTTTGTTTGGTATATAAACTCCATAGGAATACACATCCAACTCCAAACAAATTGAAACCCTCACAAGAAGCATGAAAACCACACGAAGGTCAAGTTTAATCACTCATATCTTTCACAAATGTTTGCATGAGACCCTGAGCCATTTAGAAATGTTAGGGAGGGTGCTTAAGGATCCCTTAGTTTCATTTCCTAGTGTTTCAATTTCTAACCTTTATGAACAAAGGTTAAGATTCCAGGTCACTCAAAACCCTCATAGTGACCTGATTAGAGAGATAGAGCATTTTAAGAATACAAATGAAAATGGATGGCCATGAAACCACATATAAGTTTAATATGACTCTTAAAGTATCATAAACATGGTTTTTTTTGCATGGAATTATATGGAATAGGGGGAAATAGGCTTGTTTTGGCTATTTTGATTGGTGTGTAAGAGACAAGAGGAGTTAGGAGATGAAACCAACTTTGGGAGGAATATTTACACTTAATATAATTCCCAAAATTCACCTCATCTCATGAATCAACTTGTAATTTCCCAAACCAAGCCTTCATTTTCAGCCAATCTAGTGAGCCAACTAGTAAAGACTTAGAGAAAGGGGTGAAAAGCAGTTTAGGAGGCCTTTTTATTGTTTTTTATTGAAAATGATGATAGGAGAACCTTTGAAAAGTGTCATTCCCTATTTTTCATGGATTAGTTTATAGGTTTAAGGAGTTTTGAATGCCAAGTGGAGAAGGTGCATGGAAAATAACCCTTTTGAAACTATCAATGATGATTTTACATGTCCAAAAGAATATGGATGGTCAAGGATAAATATAATCCATGTGGATACTTTTTGGTAACCCCTATTACTTAGACCAATCATCATACCTAACCATATTTAGGGATAAGGGGAATTTTGGAAGGCAAATCATATAGGTAGTTTCTTATGCCAAACTTACAAGTTTTGTGCCACTTTTCACTATCTTTGTGACTTGTTTGGATAAGTACACATTCATGACCTAGCATAGCTCACCCCATATCTCTTATACATGCAATTTTAACTAATTTTCACTTGGTGACATATGTCCTTGTGTCTTTTCAACTTCTTATCTCTCTCTCTCCTTCTAAGTTATATAAATTGAGCCTTTTTGGCCATTGTTTAGATTCCAACTCTTGGTATGGTGAAGCCCTACCATAATTGTACCTTGATTTATATTTGAGCCAATTAGAAGCAATATTTTTATATTCTAAGTCCATTTTCTCTATGTGCAGAAGTGATCCATCTTGAAAGTCAAGTATAGATTGAGTTCATCTTATTTCATCCAATGCTTGAATGTGTTGTTACAAATGACTTCTCTCCTAACATGTTTCATGAAGTGTATGTTGCTATAATAGAATTTTAAAGTGTGTATGAGTTTGATAGTGTCATATCTAACCATTTCTTCACTTGCCTTCATTTATTGAGTTGTTATTTGCCTACATGAGAAACACTCATGCTAGGGAGCTCCATTAATGGTGTAAGGCTAGTTTGATTGTCTTAGTTCATTATACAATTCTCAAGTTTATGAATGTAATCAACTCTTGGTGTATCACCTTCTAGTTTAGGTTTTCTTTATGTATCTTTCTCTCCCTTTTCACCCATTTTAGGTAGTTTTAGTAGCATAATAACATCAATTCATATCTAGGGAGATATCCATTTTCAATCCTAAAGACTCATCTCTCTTACAATTTCCCACAAACTTGAGGGATGATTAAATGCTTCATCAAATTGAAGGAGCTTCATGGAATGTCCTAGGGTGCATAATTTAATGACAATAGTTACCTTCATTCCCTTTAGAAAATATTTCCCAACACCCTATAATTACTCCATAGTCTTAGCAGACCACCTTCTCTACCTTCAAACCACTCAGTCATATTTTGCAAAGTTTAAGGTTTTTCATGGATATTAAGGTATTTTTAAGAATCTTAGGTTTCATTTTGAGACCATATACACCTCACTCCTACCCCAAAACTTCCATGTCTTCTTAGGTGTACATAGGAAGGTTATCAAGGTTCACTTAGATTGATCTTAGGGGAAGTCTTGTCTCCTTTCCATGCCATTTCCATGTTCACATGGTCTCATTATATCTTAAATACCATTAAATAGTGTTACACCCTATTTCTTTAGTCTTCCCACTCCATATGTCTCTACTGCCATCCTCCTTCATTCACTTCCCTTTCCCCAAGGATTGATAATGTTAAAATAACCTCCTTTCTTCACTAAAACCACCATGATACATTAGGTCATTAAGTGTTAAATATATATATCCATATAGTAGTCTAAGGGTATAAAATTTGCACCTACAACTAACCTTAAATCTAATGTAAAAGGATCTCAAAAAGTGCCAGGTGGATTGCTCAAGAATGAAAGGTTTGTGTGAGTATCATATATGCATTATAATAAGATATAATGATGACATGGATCACTTTTTTCACCAGTTTTAATCACTATATGAGTCATCTCCAACCTATACAGACTCTAAACCACCCTGTAGGTAGTCACCTTGGTAGAAGGTAATTCAAAGTGGCACTACTAGTCTAAGTTGGTGCTTCCACCTCATATGAACTTAGAAAGGTAACATAAATATAAGAAGGATAAATTTGACATTGTTAACATTAAAATAATGATGGATAATACCTCTATGAAGGCATAATGATGTCATCATAACCATCAGACTACATATGCATGTACAAGTATGGAACCTGAGTTTGAGTAAAAGGATGGGATTTTAAGGGAGGTAGTGTTGGAAAGATACCACTATGGGATAATGATCATTAAAATCATGTGAGAAACCAAATCCATGGTCAAAAATTCCCTAGAATTAATCCTAAATACCATGTCAAAGTTTGCATGCCTGAGTGCTTAGTCAGCAGGCAGTTTGGGGGTTAGTTTTGACCAAAATGATGATTTGGAGTCCTTTAAAATACAAAAAAGCCTCCCAAATTGGTATATATTGATATCATGACCTAAAAAAGGTTCATATGTCCACTTGGATGAGAAAAATAATGGGTATACTCACTATTTTGTCTCAAATTGAGACTTGTCTACTGTAGATATACAGTGAGCTAAAGGTGTAACCATATTGAATGAGGTTTGACAGCTATTTAACACCCTATAAGGTTTTTATACAAGTGTATAATTATTTTTTAAGGTTCCTCAACATATTCTAGATACTAAATTCTTAGGCCAACAATCCAAGCCTTAAGAGATGAGGTGACACAAGCAAGTAGGCAAACTTACACACAGACCTTAGTGACACCTTAGGACCTTTAAAAGTTATTTTAACCAATCTAATGGCCAAGGTAAGGAGTGTGATCATGTTTTAGACCCAAAAAATGGGTTTTAAGCATTATGAGGTGTAAAAATTGATCCAAATTCCTTAAAACCTAGCTTGAGCTAGTTTACTTACATACAAGCAATTTGAGGGGCACGTTGAAATGCTCACCCACTTTACCACAATAATCCTCAAAGCTAAATATCCTAGAGAGATTTAATTCTCCTTATGGACTAAACATTCAGGGTATATTGATTAACAATAGGGGGATAATGTATATGAACAAACACTAAGAAAATAATGACTCAAAACTACCTGAAAATAACCATAACCTCACTTTTTGATGCTCATATAAATGAGACTTTACATGGGAATATAGTTTGTTCATAAGAGGTGAAGGGGTCAATTCCCTAAACATCCATGGACTTTGTTATAGATTTGGATGTTTATACTCTATGAACCATCATTAAGATGGTGGACATCTCAAACCTTACACAAAGCCCAAAAATGACATGATAATAAAATATCACCCCAAGACCCATCAAAATTAAGGGATTCAACCATGAAATGACCTTTAAGGTCTTATGAGGTCCTCTTAGCACCACCATGTCTCCTTGGTTGGCATGTGCAAGGTCAAATTTGTATGGAAGAGACCTAAATAAGCCAATTTGAGCTCAAGAACCAAGGTATAGAGAACATATATGTGAAAAGTGAGTTAAAGGAGGGGAAATGACTCCCAAAGAACCTAACCAAGACTCCTAGTGGTCTTCATGCTAACCTCTATGACTGGTTCATCAGATAGAAAAGTGCAAGTCTTACTACATATGGTTGTATGTATCCTAAAGAAGAAAATTGACATATTGAAGATAATGGTTCTCCTTTATTAAAAAGTTAGGATGTTTTACAAGTCATACATAAGGAAAATATGGTTCATAAATCCAATATGGAAGCCAAATTCCATGGCTTAGGTCTGTAGACAAGATAAATCTTCAAACCCCATTAGTATTATGCTTCTAAAAGGTGAAATAGAAGCCAAGTTGGGAAATGGGAATTTTCCCAAGTATAAAGGGGAGGAATAACATATTTTTTTAAGGCCCTTATCTAAGTTCATGCCCCTAGGTAATTCATCCAAGTGAATCTTTCTACTTGCAGGCATGCAAAGATCAATTAAAGGGTAGGTTTTTTATATAAGGAACACCTTTAAGTGTTTTATCTCAGCTTTAGGGTTATACTTGGAGATTAAAAAATTTCATGGGAGGTGATAGGACTTGTTATCTTGGTATTGATTTATTTAGTTTAGAAACCCAAGCTTAGATCTTAAATAACCAAGCCTAAGACTCCCAAACCCCCTAAAAACTCCCTTAAACCTTAACAATGATTAGCCTAGAGAGGCTTAAGTAAAAAATGTATTATTTTTCATATAATTTGTTTTTATATAACATGGATCATGTTAGGGACTTAGGATGGATCATACTCATGGTTTTGGATTGTATGAAAACTATATTGATACATCCTAAAGAGGCAAATTTATAAGTTTTTAGTCAGAATTTGTGTTGTAGAGCCTAAAGAAGAATTATATACCATGGGATGGGTAGGTTTAATAATTTTTATATCCATTCAAAATAAATAAAACTCATGAAATGTACTAGAAATGTTATCATCATCTCCATCTAAACTGGCAGTCTGTGAGGTAGCCCAATTGGCCTAGTCATGCAAAGCTAATGTGTTTTATAGGTGGAAGAATATTCAAGAATATTAATGTAAATGAAATAGAGGTTATGAAAGGAATATCTAAGTCTTATCAGATTAAATTGGATCCTAAATTCAATTGTTATATCACTTACACATTGGATTGAATAGAAAGTTGGAGATAAAACCACACAGACCCACTTATCATTCAAATGGAAGGATATAGTTAGCAAAAGGTAGCATTAGGATATTAATTAATCATCTTCATGAATTTTTAAAATCATCTACATGAGACTATGTTATAATGGGAGCCATTATTATATGATAGAGGTAGTTTCATGAACCATTTGGAAAGCATATTGATATAAAGTCTACTCAATGCCTCAAGTGGACCTATTTACACCCCATGTGCATTGTATAATTTCCAAAATAAATAATATGGAGATATTTTTAGAATGGTCAAATCATTAATGATATATATTGAAGGAGTTACAACCTCAACAACACCAAATATGGGCTCATCAATGGGGTGTCAATGCTCAAAGAAAGGGACTAGTCTGTGTAACTACCTTATGCCACTTTGGACTCATTGAAGACCCCTCTTACACTTATATTTCCCTCTTGTGTCTTCAATTTTATCTATAAAATTATGAATTGATATCTTATTTTTCCATCCCTCAGTTGGGTGTAGCAAATCTCTACCAAAGTCACATTGTAAACTCTTTTGAATCAATAGAAGATAGTTTCATATTCTAATTTAATGTTAGTGTACTATTTAGGAGTTAAATTTATAGAATGTATGCATGATATGATAATATATAGGTCCTTTCATGTGCCTATATTTCATATTTTATTTCATTATAGGATGTATGAAGTGTTAGTAAGCATGATTTCTCTTGAAGTGTCATAAGTCCATAGTGTCTTACATATAGCTATCACCTTGGTTCTTCAAGTTGCAAGTTCATGTTTAACCTTCATTGAAAAAATTCATGCTATAACATCATTTTAAATTTTGATTGGTCATTATCTTCATTAGGTTCACTAGTATTTGTCAAAAGGGATGATTGAGAGTGGATACTTTATCAATTGGTGCATCACCACCTAGAGTAAATTTTTATATTAGTTTTTATTCTTTTCCCTTTTCCTTGTGATAGATTTAGGTATTAGGAAGTATTGAATTATCATATTAGTGGAGATATCACCATGAAAACTAGAGGTGTGACCTAAAAAATAGACATCCCATAGTCTAAGGTCACTCCCATGGTGGACTAGGTTTCAGGATAGGACTTGAAAACTTCTCTCCTCAGCTAGGTTACAACCTATAACTCCAACAATTCTAGCATGCCTGGTGAGACCATAATTAAAGAACTTAGACATATATTTTTGAAATCTCAAGAATTTTTTGGAGCATTTGGATTGATTAATATAGTCATAAACATATTAGAAGGTAATTTCATGCACTAAATCTCTACTAGATCTCATTCAAAAGGTAACCAAGTTTAATTTATTGAATTGACATTAGATATTGCAATGAGAAAGAGCGTTCCTATTTAATATCCTAACATCACACCCCAAAATTCTCACAAATCTCAAAACTCTACAAATTATACCCATACACAATCTCCCAAAAGTCCACTAATCCCAATGGTAAGGCCTAGATTGTAAGCTTGTGTACCCTTCAATGGTGGAAACCCTCTTAACCTAAAATAATATGATGATATCCTAGCTACCTCCTTGAATATTTTTCCTTATTTTACAATATAAAACTTCACCACTCATGTTGAACACATAACTAACATTTCAAACTTATGCTCAATGAATAATATCACTCAAGATAATATAGTCACAAGACTCCTAGCCACATATTTGAGATGCAAAGCCTTGAAATGGTATATATGTCTTACTCATACCTTAATAAATAATTTGGATGATTTTGGTGATTGAATTTGAAATAACTTTGAAGATAGGAGTGACCATGTATTACTAGGTAAATAACTCACCTCAATCAAGAGGGCACCCCAAGAATCTATGGTTGATTTCAGCTGATAGATTTCAAAATACTTAGGATAGAATCCCTATTATCATAAATCCCACACCTAATTATGCATTTATTTACTACCTAATAGCCTTGAACTTAGATTTTGTATTCATGATACAATCCATGGGTGGGTTAACTTTACCTGAGGCTTATGAAATATCTATAAGGGCATAAAATTTCTTGATACAAGTAGGGAAATTGACACCAATAGCCCTTGTATCTCTCTTCCCTAAGCTCTAACCACCTCCACCTACCATTGATCCATTTTATACTATAATAAATCAAGTACAATATTATGATATTCAAGTTGAAAGGCTTGGGAAAATTGAAGGCTTGTTGAAAGCATAAAAAACAAGCTAGTGGATTTAGAGAGGTAGTAATAAACCTCATACAAACCATACCAAATCCCATATCAAGCTTAATATCCTTATTATTCCTACAATAGGCCTCCTTATCCATCAAACTAACAAGCCCAAGTCCAAATTACATAATCTATGCCATCCAATAGCTACAATCCCATAGCTTCAAATAGCTCAAGAGCTTTGGTACCCACATAAAATAACCTTTCACAAGAGGGCCAATTACAATTATCATGGGTGTAATATAATGAGATGGTTATGTTTTAAAGTGGAAAAACATATCATAATCCTATTTGGAAGTAAGCTCCTCCATTTCAAGGCCATGACATAATGTCTCCTCCACCACAAGGTCCTCTAATGACTCATGGTGACTTGTCTTCCATGACACCATCAGACGATCCAAGACAATAGCAAGGGAATGTTGATAAATCACCATTTTATACTACTTGTGTGAAATTTTAAGAGGGGAAGCATACATTTTAACATGTGGTAACAAATTTTGGCTAGAGTACATAAACGTTAGAGGATATAATTGCATCCCATACAAGGGCTAAAAGGAGGATGATGGATGATAGTTTGGGGTAGCCTAAGGTCTCTTATACACTTCCTAAAGTCACTCAATATACAACCACTCAAAAAATAACCAATACGACCCTTCCAAATCATCAAACACCTTAGACACATGGGTAGAAATAGAAGGCTCCATTTTTTCCTCAAATCACTCAAGTGTCAAGTGATACATCTACCTCAAAGAACAACCCAAGAGTATTAGTTATCCATTAAACATTGTGGACTACATGAAGAATTATAATATCATTATTTCTATGTGGGATGCTAAATCTATTCTAGGGTAGAAAGACATCCTCCAACAGTATCTCTTTAAGCCCTCTCTTATAAACAAGGTAGCTAATAAGGTAAGTACAATTTATGTCAATGATAGTTAGCATAGTCAAGTTCAAACCCCTAAGGTTGTTACGTCACTTCCATTTTACTTTTTAGTCATCATAGGGGACTATCTTTTCCATAATTGTATGATATATTCTAGTGCCTCAACCTCAATCATGCCTAAGGCCATAAAAGACAAACTAGAACTCATAAAGGTGCCTAATAAAAAGGGTGTCTTATAGTTAGATGGTTCTCACACAAAAATAGTAGGTGTCTTAAAGGACCTAAAGATTATGTTAGCAACTTTCCCAAATTGTATTATCACCCAATATGTCATGGTTGTTTATTTACCCCCATATTTTTTCCTATGCCTAATTAGGGACTTTAAAATAAATTTTAGGGGTTACCTTTCCTCTAATTGGTCATACATGGTCTCTAGGACTAGATATGGGACTAAGGTCACTATTAGGTCTAATTCTATTTTACGGTTCCACTTAAAACCATATATGCCCAATCTTTCAAATGTTAACTGCACCATACTTGATGAAGATGAGAATTCTAGTGAGCAAGATCCTAATCATCATCTTAAGGGCATATCAAATCTCTATTTAGATGAATGGGAAGTTGGAAACCATGGATTTGACCCATACAACACCATTGAAGAGGTAGACCTCGGGGTATATTTTATGCATGAGGAAGGTACTTCTATTCTTAGCCTAACAAGCACAATTCAAGAGGATGATGGTTTATGGACCTTTTATTTGATGGGTCAAGGTAAAAGAATGGTAGTGGGGTTAGAGTGATGTTGGTTTCCCATTAAAATCAAAAATACTACTCAGCTTTAAGGTTTCAATTTAGCTACACCTCAAACATAGTTGAGTATTAAGCTCTTCTACATGGGTTGTAAGAAGCAAGAAGGAGAGGTATAAAACTCCTTTAAGTACAAGGTGATATTTAACTTGTAGTGTAATAAGTAATGGGTATCAATGTAGTAAATAGCCATTAATTAAAGGTCTATAAACACTAATTATGGGACCTCATATAATTTTATTAGCATTCAACATACAGTCCATACCAAGGGAGGCTAATCATCATGTAGATAGGCTTGTAGCCATTATATCTCAATATGAGATTATAGAGGGAGTAAAAGGCAATCAGAGTCAATCCAAAATCAAGGTCATATGTAGGCCAATTATACCTAACAATGATTTGAGTTGGTAATTTTTTGACAATGATGAGAAAATTATATATTTTTTCATGTAAGAGGTAGAATTCTGGCACAAGAATTAAAGAAATTTTCAACAACAATATGATGATCAAATAGTGTAACTAAGGTCTAAAAATCTTCCTAAGGGACTTTTGACATTTAAAATCATCTTCAATGAAGATGACTAGATGAGAAAGGAAAAGGTATGTATCTCTATTAATTAAAAGCATTATGAGAGGGTATAAATCTTTAAAGACAAGTTATTGAAGTTGGGAAAGGTTAACATAACAAAAGAGAGAGATACCTTTATTTATTTAAGTCTAGATTATTCAAATGTCTTTATATGGTAGTACTATGACTTGAAAGGCTTTGAACTCAAAATTGCAAAACATACTATAGAATTAGAAAGAATTTCAAAGCCAGTCAGAAAAAAACAAAGGCCTATCAATCCAAAGGTGGAGGAGCTAATGAGAAGGGAGTTTTTTAAACTAATTGAGTCAAAGACAATATTCTTGATCAAACATTCCTCATGGGTGGCAAACCTTGTGCCATCGAGGCAAAACAATGGGTAAATACTCTTATGTGTTGATTTTAGGGACCTTAACAAGGTTTCTATAAGAGACCACTACCCACTACCCTCAATGGATTAGATAATTTATAAGGTTTTAGGCTCTCATACATTCTCATTACTTGATGGCTACTCCAGTTACAACCAAATCTTGGTCAAAGATAAGGATAGGTATAAGATTGCCTTCACCACAAAGTGGTGACTTATGCATACGTGAAAATTCCCTTTGAACTGTCTAATGTGGGGAAAACTTTCCAAAGCACAATGGATGTTATGTTTGAGGTGTTGATAAATGAAATGGTGCTCATCTACCTTGATGGCATCACTATTTTCTCAAAGGATCTAGCAGACCACATAACTCACTTGAAACTAGTCTTTGATAAATGTAGGTAGTTTGGAGTGTCATTGAATCCTAATAAATGCATATTTATTGTTCATGAGGGTAGATTGTTGGGTCATGTAATGTCAAAATATAGTATTTATATATACCCTAAGAGAGTTTAATCCATTCTATCCTTACCCCTATCCGAAGCATAATAAAGGTCTACAAAAAAATTTGGGGAAGATTAACTTCATAATAAGATTTATCTCAGGATTTATAGAGTTGGTCAAACCTCTTACTCATATGCTAAGGAAACATAAGGAGTTTACATGGAATAAAGAGGGTAATAGGAGATTTTAGGTCATAAAGGAGGCCAAATCTCATGTCCATACACTTATTAATCCTAATTTTAGCAAATAATTCTACTTGTGTGATTTTTCTACATCAGATGCAATTTTTGCCATGATAATGTAGTAGAATGGTGAAGGCCTAGGATAACTTATTTCCTTGTTTAGTCAGGACTTAAAGGGTTATTAAGAAAGGTATACTTATGTATAGAAACATGTGGTTTTTTTGGTGTGAGGTTTGAATAAATTTAGGCACATGGTGTCAAATATCAATATCATACTCATGGTGGTACACCCAAGCATCAAAGAGTTCATACTCAATAGGGATCTCAATGAGAAAAGAGTTGTGTGGGTAAAAAATTGCATGAAGTAATAACTTAAAGTTAAAGTCACAAATATTAGAATAGGTATAGGGTTATGTGATCACCTTAAATTAGAGGTAAATGAAGTCAAATATTAAGTGTTGGTGGTATATGACAGTCAACAAGTAGTTGTAAGCAACACCCTTCCTAGCTAGACACATGATGTGATTAGATTCCTTCAACCAGGTCAATGTCCTCTGGGATTGGATAGAAAAATGAGGAGGCACTTCAGGTTAAAAATTGTACCATATATCTTTATAGATGGAATACGTTTTAATAAGGACATAAGAGGCATACTTTTGAGGTGTATGGTATCATGCCAAGTAGACAAGTTGCTTGAACAATTTCAAAATGGACTTGTTAGTGGAAACTTTGCTACTAAGACCATAGCCTCCAAGATCATTATGTCTAGGTAATTTTTGGCCCACATTATTTATATATCCACACTCTTGGGTTATGAAGTGTTCAAACTGTGCCATGTTTATTGGCAAACAGAAGTTAGATGCCCTACCTTTGCAACCAATAGAAGTAGAACAACCATTCATACACTGGGGCTTAGATTTAATAGGGATGATCCATCCCCATTCAAGTTCTAGACACAATTGGATCATCATATCCATGTACTACTTTAATATTTGGGTTGAAGTAGTTGTCCTCAAATGAAACTTTTATCCTAGAGTTTTATGATAAACTTGTGACTAGATTTGGTGTGCCTTCATCAATAATTTATGACAATGCCTTAGACATCAATAGTACCAAGGTATGTTAGTGGTTTATTTCACATGAAATCTACCTCAAAAAATACTCTAACTATTACTCATAGGGTAATTGACTAGTAGAGTCCACAAATAATAACTTGCTAAGGATCATCAAAAGGACTATACAGGATAGTCAAAAGGAGTGGCATATTAGATTAAGGACTTCCTTAAGGGAAGATAGAGTGATACATAATAAGGATACTATACATTCCCCTTACCTATTTTTATATGTTATAGAGTAAAGACTTCCCATATCCCTTAAGCTACCTACACTAGAGCTTGACCACCAACTTAAACTCCTAGACGATGTTGCTATATAAGTGAGGATGAAAGAACTAAGATAGATGGAGGAGATAAGAGAGAGTACCATACACAACATGTGGTCTACTCAGAATCAAGTGAATAATTCATTTGATAATAGAGATTCCTCTATAATGTTTTAACAAGGAGACATAGTCCTCAAGTGGGATGAGGACCTTGCAAAGCTAGGAAAACACTCTAAGTTTGACATCCTTTGGAATTGACCCTATATTATCATATGATTCATGGAGATAAATGCCTTTGATATTTCTAAATTTAATGGTGAGAGCCTTCCCATCTTTGTTAATTAGAGGTATCTCAAGTTATTTTACTAAGTCTTTTTCATGTTCTTTTGTACATAGGTAGGTAGGTTTGTCTTTTCCCTCCAAGTGCTCTTGCACAAGTGTCATGTTTATTGTTTGGTTCTATTAATAGGGTAGTTATGTGTTATGTTCCTTATTATTTCCTATTTTTTGGTTGTCTGATTATTTCAATAGTGTAAAAGTTTAATAAAAATCTATATGCATTCATGTTCCACCTGTCAAGTCATCATGGATAGGTTTGACTAATTATTTAGGTTCCATTAGCAACAAGTTGGTCAAGCTAGCTAAGTCACTAGAAATGTTGGTCACTTTCTAGTCCTAGACTTAGAAAGTGGCCAACATGATAGCTTAAATTCATCATCCATCATTGACACTATGGCTATGGCTCATGTCATGAGTTGAAATGGGTGTCTAGTTAGTCCATTTTTTGGACATGTTTCAAACTTTCCTTGGTAGTCCTTGTAGACCTTTACAACTATTTTCAAACCTGATTCATGTAGTGTCATGGAGTTAAAATATGCCTATATGACATTTTATCAACTTTGAATGGTCTTTAACATGGTAAAGATGTAGTAATAAAGACAAATTGGGGAGATAGCTTGGTAAAGGTCAAAAGACACATTGGTCCTACACAATCATCAAAGGCATGCCCATTCTTAAGCCTTTAAGAAGCATTATAGAGAATATCATGAGGTCTAATTAAGGTTTAATTGACCATTGACATGTTCCATATGCATTAAAATGGTGATCTAATTGATGTGTCCCATTTAAAGCCATAAACTTGAGCATGGTCAATGGTTTTGGTCATAATAAGATGTTATTTGGCCTTGATTGACCATTAAATCACTCCATACACCTCCAAATGACCTTAATATCCTCATTAAGCCACCATGGGGTAGTTTCATACCTCATTGAGGCCCATTAGTACTTTATTCAATGTTAATTCTTCTCTAATATGGCCCACACATGCCAAATTATGAACTTTTAGTTCCTCAATTTGTACCACTAAGTTAAAATGTTAGTTTTCCCCTTAATTTCCTTCCACAAAATCAACTAGCTACATTTTAGGTCTAAAATAAGAGGATTTTTGGGAAAATATGGTAGTTTTTAGGTGTTTATTTTATAGTACAAATCCATATTATATGGCACAACTCAGTTAAAGGCATATTTTTGTAGAAAGAGGTTAGAGGGATTAAATGGTGAAAGGAGAATCATGTTTTAGTGTCTTAGGTGATCAAAACCATAGCTTATCTACTATGATCTCATTGATAGGTTTAGAGGACCCTTTAGGTTTTTACTTATATCATACAGGGGAACATGAGTGGGGACCCATGCTCTTGCTCAGGGATAGTAGACTCAGGTAGCTAAACATTCATGGTACTTTTCTAGACATTTATTGCCTATCTTTTATGAACATTCATTAAGAAGTTAAGGAAATTCTATACCCCCTCATCTGCATAAGAACATTTAGAGTCAATAATTTTCAATGAATTTTACCTCATTTTCTAAAATTGATCATGGATCTTATTCCCTCAAGTCTTGCAGAGTCCTTCCATGGTGATTTCAGCATTAGGTTCACATGTGTGAGCTTGTGTAACTTGAAAATCCCTTTGACTAGTTTCTGTGCATGGTCTACAAATAAATTTTTTCAAATAAAAGAGTTTGGTGTCTTCATATATTAGCAAAGGTTCTTGAAGCATCATAACATGCTAAGGATGAGGATATCTAAGTTTTACTCAAGTACACAAGATAGTGCAGAGAATTCATATTCAATAAGGATAATAGAAGCATAATAGAGATGAATTATTGTGCATTTGATAGGAATTAGGATCAACTAATACTTCATTAATGTTTACAAAGAATTTAGAGTAATTAAGATAGGATTAAGCCAAACATTAAATATGATAACATGCATAAGGAACAAAATAATAAATATAATAGGTAACCATAACTAAATAGTCTTTATTGATCTCAATAAAAGGTCTGACTTTCTTATTCATACAAGCATACATGTATAGTCATTTATAGTTTTTGACTATTCACATTCTTCTCATACTTTGGCACCAAAAGAGGAGACTCTTCATCTTTAATCTATTACAAGTCATGGAGGATAATTAAAAATACATATAGTCAAAAACTAAATACATAACACATGAATATTCAAAGAATATTCTACATAACTTTACTATCTATTTTCTTCTCCCAACACTTTCTAAAACTTAAAATGTGGTTTCATCCTGAGACAGGATTGCAGGATCGTTTAGATGTGCATGTAAGGTAGAAATTGAGGAAATGGTTAGACTAGTAAGATTTTTATAATATTTCAAGGCACTATTTCTAGTTTTCACCTTTTTCACACTACTTAGCCACCCTTTTGAGTTTTCAACTAAGTATCATACTAACCTACTACCCTTTTGGATTTTTAATAAGATGGTGTAACTAGGTGGCTACTAATTATGGGTTTTCAACCATCCTATCCCTACTTGTCTTACTATTCATTCCAAAATATAAAATTATTTATAAAATTTTCAAAATTTGTTCCTTTCAAATTACTTAGCTTGAATAAGGTGGCATTGAGGCAAATGATTATTGGCCAATAGGATCTTTGGCCCTAGATTATGCATCCTTTCATTATGTGATGACTTATTAGAGATCAGATGCTAGTTTGTAGACTAGAATGTTGAGGATCTAAGAAACCTCACTATAGAATGGAGACACATCACTCTTATAAGTACACCAATAAATCATCACTTCTTAAACCATGCATAGTAGGATGAACATTAGTGTATGATATCTGATGAGTTATTTCAAGTCTAAGTTATTAATGATTCTCATGGCTACCTTTGTATTGCTAACCCTCATCTAGATTTATCCACTCAACTACTTTAGCTTATTTGTGTGGCATTAAATCTAGAGCCCTATAAATGAACTATGTCAAAGCTCACTCTACCAATTGAGAATTCTATCATGCATGTTTTCATTAGCATTGAATGAGTTATGGAGGGCTCTATCATTCTCATCTATTGATGTGGTTTGACTACCCATGGTTGTCTTTCCACTTTTAGCTATAATGAAATCCATGTTGAAGCTAGTGATAGATCCATCGAGGGGTTGATTCCCGTCTATCAAACTTCATGTAATGTGATGTGTTCTTAGGGTTATAATATCCATCATGTTCTGGTACTCTTCTAGTAAGGTTATCAATGTGGCTTCCTCAATCTTCATGATCTAGCCTAAGGTATTGACTATATTGATTTTTTAGGTTGTACACCAATCCTTAGTGAGCTGAGAGATCAACATATTGAGCATGTTTTGGTTAGACAAAACTTGGTCCTTGATTACTCAAGTGGCCAACTCTAGGAAAGTGTCCTATATCATCTTCATCACTTTGTAAAGGTGAGCCTTTAGCTCCACATTCTCTACCTTTGATTGATCATGTTCTTACTCCAAGGAGGAAGCCTTTTGTGCAATTGATTCTTGTAAAAAAATTATGCCCTCCAACTTTTTCTTCAAGGGAAGTCATGAGACATCTAAAGAATCCTCCTACTTGACTACGCATGTGATGAATGTGTTTGTAGATGTAACCAGGTTTGGTCATGATATAGTGGTAAGTAGGAGTGATAAAGTGGTGCATTGAGCACCAATTATATGAACATCCTAGATCCAAACACATCTTAGTGGCATCTTTAGTATTAATGGACCTATTAGAGTTGTAGTAGTTACTTCTTATTATGCAAAATACTCTAGTTATATGTGAGGTTACACAAGTGCTTATTGTTACTTTGTTTTGGCCTCTGATACTAGCTTGAGTTGATGCATAGCATCTTTAACCTTCTTGTTTTTTATTCCTCCTCATCCTCCTTTTTTTTATTTAGATCTTGTTATGCAGCATGTAACTTTGCCTATTCCCCCTAAGCCTTCAATTTATTTACCCTTTCTTATTCCTCCTCTTTCTTCTTTTTCTCTTCTGTTAGGGATGTAGCCTTGGATTTTTGAGTAGCTTGGGCCTATGCTTTTGCTTATGCTTAATCTTGTTATTTCACCTATTGTTTCCATAGGGCTTCATCTTCTTCCTCCTTATCTTTCTTTTTAGATTCCTCTTCCTACTGTTGTACATGATTTATAGCTTCAATGTCTTGGTGTGCTTAGTCTATTGTGTCCTATTTTCTCTTATCTTATTCCTCTACCTTTAATTTGGTAGTAAGTTATTCTTCCTATTTCCTTCCTCTCTCATTCATATTACACATTATATGTTTCATCAATTACTTCATATGCCTCCTTGGCCACATCCATGGCCTTTTCTATATCAACTTCTGCATCCTTGGTTATTGGTGTGGCCTTGGCTTCCTACATGGCTTGTTATTTCTATGTTTGTTCTTTCTACCTCTTCTTTTCCTCATTCCTCACATGCCTTTATAATACATAATATGTTTCTTTCCTCAAGGCTTGTTATTCTTCTTTTGTGGGTTGATCTGGTGTGAACTCTTCAACCTCTTGGGCCTAAGGTGATAGTGGTGAATCATTAGATTACACATTTGAGATGGAAACCTATACCTTACTCTTCTTGAGAATGACCATTCTATGTTTTTTTGGTGGTGTAGTAGATTTAGGGGTAGGTTATGCTTCCTACATAGTGGTTGGTCGTCCAAAAGTGCACTCTTCCATTTTAGGGTATACCCTAACCTCCCAACTTATTTGTAGTGTTTGCATGAGTGTTTTTGGTGGAATTTATATTAGAGGTATAAATATATCTTTGACCACAAATGTTGGTATAGGCTATGGATGGAAGTAGTTGATCCTCTTCTACATCTACTTCACTTCTTGAATAGTATCAATAACTATGGATGATAGGGATGGAAGGTCGACCCATAGCTCTAGGGGAACCTAATTCCACACTTAAAATATGCACATAGCTTTCTAAAATAACTCCTCCTCCTCCCTATCATAGAAATCCATAGCTATGTCTTTCATCATAACTTGGTATACTTCCTTCTCATCTGTACCCATATGCAAAAGATCACATGAATTCACTATATATGGCACCTTCAAGTCATCCATCTAGGTCATAGTGTTGTGTATCTTTTTCTTGAAGGGAGGGGACATTGAATGATGTTTAGCTTTGCACTTTCATTTCTACTACTTTGAGATGGTTACTTCTTCTAGTTTCTATGTTATAGGGATAGTTATACTATGTGGTATGGCTTGTAGTGGAGTCACATGCCTAGATACAAGGCTTTTTTTCTTATGACTTTAGCCTATGTTATGTCTATTATTACAAATAATGGGATCAATGTGAAGGGTGATCATAGTAACTCATAAATGTTGATGAAAACTCCTATAGGAAGTAGGGTGACAATTACATGTTAGTCCAAATGTTGCTTGACATCTAGTGGTATTTAGGGATGTGTTGTGATCAAATCTAGGAACTCCTCCCACTAGGATTTGAACTTCCCCTCATGTATAAGGGATCCATGCTCCTGCATCTAGATGAGATTTTGGAATTATTGTTCCAACCAATAATCTATGTTAGGGTGTAATTTTCCCTCTAGGACATTCATTACATGAAGTAGATTAGGAAGATGAGAAACTGGTATTAGAATGTCTTCCTTGGAGAGGTGTGACACTTCTCAATATTCATGAGTAACTCCTGGACAAAGTATTCTAGCTAGTTGAATTATTCATTTTTGTGGATCATCCAGTGGGAGATATCCATGACCCCTTTTGATATTTGTTTTGAAAACTTGATTTTATACTAGAATATCTTAGTTATGCATTCCACAAGGACATGTATTGGTTCATCTAGTATTTCATCAATTGGAATCCCTCTAATTCTTTACACATACAAATATTAGACTTTTTATAGGATGGGGGTATTTTCATCTGATAGGGGGATAGGGAGTATCCTCACATATGCATACCCAAAGTGTAGGCCATGGCTTGTGTATTGATTACAATGGTGACATCCAACCCAAGATAGATGTTACCATCATTGCATCACCCTAGCAACACTTATATGATCTCCCCTAGGTTGTAAAAGGTAGGTATTCACAAAAATCACTCTACATCTATGTTGATGAATTAATGGGGAGCTACCATAGAAAGTGGTTAAGAAACATCAATAGGATCTAGTTGAAACAACTTATTTTCTAATTATTGGAGTTATTTGGATAGTTCTTGGTCATTGAACTTAGTTTTCCTAAGCACCATGTCAATACCCATGGCTTCTTATTTAGCATCTATGAGAACCTTGATGCATTGAAAAGTATCCATATCTACATGAACTAAAGAAACTAGGATGACATATACTCTCTATTAAATAATACACTATCATCTCTTGGTAATTATAGTTTATGAAAACTATGCACAAGGATGAAATTGAGACTTCATATTCAAACTTGGATTTTATAGAATTTATTCCTATTGGATTTCATCTAAATGTCATGCTTAGCTATCCATTCATATTGAAATAAATGGTTGACATGGAAAATTTGATCCACTCTAGCAATTAAGGTAGTTAGTTATTACCAAATGTGGAGAGTTATGTCATTATGCCCTTTGGTTTCCATATAGGGGTATGAATAGATGATGTTGATGGGCCACTGATTTGTTGAATATTTTCATTGATCAAAGATTAGATCACACATTTAGTTCAAGTGGAATTTTATATAGTGTAAATATTGTTGATGGGACACTTTCATAACTTTCTTAGACTTAATTTCTTTCAATCTCTCATTTTTTTACTTTATCGATGGCACACATGGATCCTCCTATGCATGAATGGTGAAGGCGATGCTTGCTATTTTGATTCTCAAATGTTATTAAATTTATCATCTAAAAATACACATAAATAGAAAATAAGAACATAAAAAACATGCAAAACTTGGGAAATCTTAATCTACTTGGTGTTACTCAACACCCACTCACTTTGCAAAATGAGATCAATCGACTATTGGTGGTAGGAATTAAGCCTATATCCATTTACCAAACCTAGTAAAATGGTTCTTTGAAGGTATCTTAAAACCATGGTTCCTTATTACATTAGGTCATTTATAATATATGGACCTTTCTATTGAGTATATAACTTACTCAAAAATGCTCTGAAATGGCTATCATATAGTAAGAATGATTGATCTTAATGAAATTCTTTCTGGCATAAATTTTTATCATGCCATTATTTTTGGCTCTAATTATGAACTTATTATGTCCATGTTGTTCTATGTCTATACTCATCCATCCTATTCAATTCAAGGAGTTTGTTAGTGAGAGACTCATGATCTCCTAGTCACATGACCATGGCAATGTGTAGACTCAGCACTAGGTATTCCATTGACATGACTATTTCAAGTCCATACACCAACTAGAATGGTGTAAATATGGTGGATATTTTGTAATGTGTGTGATATGCCCATAGAATCATAAGGATGTGATCTTCCCATATCCCTTATGGCACCGTATATTTTTATTAGCATTTTACCCATCACTTTGTTGGAAGATTTAGCTTGGCCATTGGTCTATGGATTATATTAGTGATTTTATGATGGCAAATCATAAATTCCTCAGTTGAATCCTTAATGGTATTGTTTATAAAGTTTATTCCTCTATTGATAACTAAATTTATATGGAATCTAAACCTCATAATGATGTTTTCATAGACAAACTTTATTGTGTCCTTCACACCATAGTTAGGTGTCATAGCAGCTTCAACTCACTTAGTAAATTAGTTCATCATAGTGATGATATACCTTGATTTATTGTGCTTAATTGGAGAATTGATAGGTCTAACAAATTTAATTCCCCATTGTTCAAAAGGATACTCAAATAGGATATGTTGTAAAGGCATTTCATCTTTTTGAAGTGGTTTACCCATGCATTTATAGACATCATAGCATTTTACAACTCTATGTTCATCTTAGAATATATTTCACCACTATAATTAGCTTTGTATCAACTTTCTATCCATAGATTCTCCCATAAAATGTCCTCCTATAAATCCTTATGTTCCTCATGTAAGAGTTGAGGTCATTCATGTTGTAGAACAACCCTACATAGAACTTCATCTTGCCCCAAGTGATACAAAATCCCATTGATGATGGTATATGGTAAGGCTTTAGTAACAAACTACTTCTTATCAGGCTCTTGATAGTGCATAGGGAAGACTCCTTGTTTTAGGAAGTTGGAAATGGATTAAAAAAAATTAGGAATCATAGAAACATGAAAGATGTGTGCATTAGGAGAGTATTCTTATAATTATTCTAGATCCTCACCATTATGAATGTGGTTGAGATGGTCTAGTTCCACATTCTCTCTTCCTAGCTTTACATTAATAGATAATTGAAAATATTGAAATAGTACCAACCATCAAGAGATGCATCCTCCTAGAATCAGCTTGTTGAAAAGGTATCATATGGATTGATGATTAGTGAATACTTCAAATGAAATTATAAGTAGATAATTTCATAATTTTTTTAGTGCAAATGCAATGGATGATGCTTCTCATTCAGTGGTTTTGTAGTTCTTCTCTGCATTAGAAAGTTTTCATCTATCAAAATGAATAGGATAGTCAAGGCCACCATCTTTTGGTTGTATAAGCACAACACCAACTATGATACCCACAACATCCACATGTACATAAAAGGGCTTTGTTCAATTCTCAAAAAATAAGGATATGTATAGTAACCAATCTTTATTTTAGTTTGATGAAATCTACATGGTACTCTAAAGTCTAGACAAACTTTGCATTTTTGCATAGTAAGGATTACAACATAGATGAAATAGCTATATAGCCTTTGATAAAATTTTGATAGTAACCTATATGTCCCATAAAAGAGCATACTTTGGTGGAACTGATGGGTGGAAGCATACTCAAGATTACTACAATTTTTTCTTGATCTACCAGAATGCCTTCACTATATAATCCATGTCCTAGCAAGACACCAAAGGGTGTAAAGAATAGGAATTTATTTAAATTCAATGTGATATGTAGATCTATACATCATTCGAACATTAGATGTAGCTTAGATATATGTTATTTAAATAAATAAAAGATTACCCAATCATCAAGATAGACTTCCAAGAAGTCATGAATAAAATCCTTGAATATAGTTGCCACTGCATGAGAGAACATCACAGGTGTGTTCTTAAGGCCAAAAAGCATGTCCTTATATGAAAAATATCCCCATTCCATGAAAAAAGTCATTTTGGCTCTATATTTTTATGTCATGGGTATCTGATGATACCCACTAAAGCCATTTGTGAAAGAATAAACTTCATAGCCTATGAAAGACTCCAAAACTTCATCAGTGAATGGAATTGGGAATGGATCATATAAAAAAGCATCATTCAAAATATGATAATCCCAACATATGTGGATCTCTCCTAATTTCTTAGGATACACTATCATGGGGCTTACCTAATCTACCTTTTCTATTAGATAGATTATTCTTGTCTCTTACATTCTATCCAATTCAACCTTTACTTTGAGATTCATATTTGGGTATAGATGGTATGGACACTTATTTGTAGGCCATGCACACTCCTTTAGTTCAATATGCATTTGGCCAAGAGATGGGTTAAATCCCTATATCTTTGAGAATTTAGTGGTAAAAACATCTTGATAATCCCTCAGAAGTTGTAGAGCTTATAAAATTTTAGATTTTATTTAATAGTCACCTATGTTTGCTAGTTTTGGAACCTCCTTAGTTCTAATGTTTGCTACATGATTTTTGATGGGATATTGGTAAAGCTTTCACTTTTATTCATCAATATATTCTTATATCCATCATTTCCCTTATTTTTTAGGAATGTGTATGCTATGCAATTTGTCTTCTTTGGTACGTTTTGCACCAATGTCCTTTAGTGGTGCTATAGGTCATCTAGGCTCAAATAAATAATTCAAATGTAAATCACCATCAGAATCAGAATCCTCAATGTCCTCTTATTCATCTTTTATTTGGTGATATGGATATGTTAGGGATTATTCTTATTTCTCATCAACTTTTTAACTTTGTAATGCCACATTAAGATTAAATGTTTCATTCTTATACGTAGTGAATTCTATCATGGTGCTTAAATCTTCTATGCACCCATGGCATAAGAATTGCTTGATTTTCTAGAGTGCATTGTGAACTAAAGGGTTATCATATTCAAATAAGGTCTAAATAAAATAACTTTGGACCCATATACAATGCTTTATCTCTATTTTTTTCTCTTGATGCATGTACCATGTTGCTTCTAATGGAGCAAGTGTATAGTGGAAAATGTGAACCTAGTACTTTGGTACCACACTTTTCTCAGTCTAGACTTCAACACATTTATGATATGAATTTCAAGACACTCACATTCTTGAAAAAATATATAATTGTTTTGAATAAACTATGGTAACTAAAACCTATTGATCATGAGCTTGTAGGCATCATCTGACTTAAGCTAGTCATTTCAATGAATTTCCCACCATGTCATAGAAACTCCATTTAGAGCATAATTTATAGAACTAACTTATCAGTTGATGATGGGCCATAAAATTAATTCTTTGATATCCTTAGTAACATAATACACAAAAATTTATTACTTATGCACAAAGAACATTCTTATTAGTCTGAGTTGATGATCACCTAAGGCCCAGTTGAGGAGATATGTGTTTAAGTCTCCACTAATAGATGAAGTTGTCTCCCATGGTAGAATACCTTCTCTAGTTAGCTCTATATAGTCCTATATATAATCATCATCTTGATATAGAAATTCAACTTTTGATCAAGTAGGGGATTTTATAGACATAAATACATAGTCTTCTATGACAAATTAATTTTCCAATGACTACATTGCTACTAGTTTGCTCTTCCATTATTTTGATGTATTCAATTGTTGAGTCAGTAGTGATTATACCTAAGGTTTGGTATGCTCATACAAGAAGTTGCATTTAGCTACACATAGATATTTTTTATTTTCTTTAGATTTCACCTTCATCTTGCTTATTTCTTGTGTAATGTATAGAGAATATGGTTTGGCTAGAATTATGTAAGGCTTGTGTGATTTGTTTAGAGGAATGATAATAACCTTATCTCCTTGGTGAACCTCTAGTTCATTATACACTATGTTGATAGTCATCTAACCATCATATGCCCATTTCTTACCTATCAGCATAGGGTAATGTGTTGTTATGGTCTTCATGTTGATGACTTCAAAGTCACCTAACAGTGTCAATTATGCAAATTTAATCTCCACATCTTCTAATTGACTAACAGACTAAACCCTCCTATAATTAGCTAAGCTCGAAGTGACTAGGCTATAACTCAGAATCGATCATCTAATAACTTCCCATGTATACCAAGGAATCATGTTGATTATGTTATTAAAATCAAAGATAGAATTTGGAATCTCATATCCTGTAACTTCGATGTTAATGTATGTATCAACATCTTAGAGATTCATTATTTTGACATACCATACCAACTTTTCCATCTTCTATTGTCCATGTTGTGCACACTCTGATAGATTATGTAGTAGTTTTATGATGTTTTGTGAGATGTTTTCATTATGTAATGTGCTTAAAAATTTTAGAAGATCTATCATCATAGTAATAACTCTATCCTAATGTATAATGTACATGATCTGGCCATACATTTGCACATCTATCACTAAAACATATCTTTTAGTTATGTCTTGATGTTGGATGTTTTTCAACATCTATGAGGCTTCATACATGATCCCCTTTTCTATATCTAGGTATGGGTATTTATCTAAATTTTATTTTTGGATTCCCTGATCCTAAGGCATATCAAGTGGAGGAATACCTTTTTTACATGTTATTGTCATATAATAGCATTCAAGAATTCATTCTCTTTAGGCTGTGCACATACCATATTCACATTTTGGATGAATTTATCCTTTCTTTGCTTCTCTAAGATGGGACAATATTTTATGTCATGTTAGTCAGATATTTTGATATATGTATAGTAAAACTATCATCAAGGATTTATAAGTAATTTTTTTGTATGTGATTATATTCTCCACATAGGTATCATTATAGAAGAGGCCATTGATAGTTATTTCCTCTACTTCTTTGGTATCCTCCTCTATATCCACCTTAAGTTCCTCCTCTATTGGACTAATATCCACTTCTATATCTTCCTTGTTGTTGCATAGTGTTTCAATGCTAGTGTTGCTAGTTATTATCTCCAATGTCAAATTATTATTTCAAAGTTGGTGGGGTCCAACGCATTTGTTGTTGTTGCATTAGGGTTGAGATCTAGGGCGATGCATACTAGTACTAGGGATATGTAAGTGTCTAAATTAGTGAAGGAGGGGTACATCCAACTAGACCTTGAGGCTGATATTATGGAAAACTAGGAATCCATTATGGACACTTTTTTGGTCGCACAAACTTCATCGACCTCAAGGCCTAGGAGCGCTTGCTTTGTTAAGGACATTTATTACATAGTGATGGAAAATACATTTTTGGTGATGCCAAAAAATACCTATAGTTATTTTCATTATTATTATTTTATTTATAGAATTTATAATACAAATTATGTATACTCTTGGCATATTATTGTACAATATGGCATTGTATTATAGCATGCCCCACTACTCAATAGATTTCATAAAATTTTATCTTAATCTTAGGATAATCATTACTTTGGTGTCATTATTTTCCATATTAGATACACTATAGATTTAGTTTAGGATTATCTACCTCATGTTATTTCTCCATTCTTTTCATGAAATCCTATAGTGTATTTGCAATCTTAGATTGGCAATAGTGGCTTCTCCATAATCCTCAATTTACTCTACTCATAGGGCAGAAACTATATCATATAATTTTGTATAATATTCAATTTATGTAGTGTTAAACCTGATTCTAGAGCATATTCCTTCAACAAACCACATTGCTTTCTCTTTATCTATTAAATCATGTTCTACCTTATTCATCACATCAAAGAATCTATGATCATAGTTACAGACTAATTCTATATGAGACCATCAAATTTAAGCCCCAGTATACATTAATAGAGATAAAATTTAACATTATTTCACCCATCATTTCATGTCCATGAGGCTATCATTGATGTTTATGATACCATCAAAATTCAAGCTCATAAACCAATCCCACTTAGATAAATGAACATTTTGTTTGCCTTTGTAGGATCAATGGGGTCTCATTGGGAAAATAATCATGCACTTTAATTTTAAAATAAATAATTCACCTTATATTGATTAAATACGATGATTTAACTTAAATACCTTTCTAGCTAAGTTTAGATTTTCATAAGAGCAATCATGAATGCCAAGGACTTAGCCTAAATTCTTATCCTAAGGTTCAATCATGTTTTTCAAGATGACCAAACCTTAGCATAATAACTCATTTAATTTATGTATTAAGACCCCCCTTTTTAATTCATTTAATTTATCATGTTATAAGAATTTCCATATATATACTTAACCCAAATCGTTATCCTAAGGTTTTAATTGTATTCATTAATATAATAGAACCTTAGGCTAAAGACTTGAGGTTATATCTCCTATTATTCAATGGGGTCCCTTTTATTTTGATCTAAATTTAACCTAAATACTTTAGCCTAAGGTTTATTAATGTTTATTAACATGAAATAAAACCTTAGACTAAAGTATTTAACCTAAGTTATTTATATGACCTCATGCTAACTTAAAGTTCATGCACCTTTTCAAGATTGGCGGCTCACATCTAATTGGAGCATCATGATCAAATAGAAAAATAACATTGTGGTCTATTTAATGGAACCTTAAAGAAAGTGAAAAGACACCACATGGCACAAAAAAATTCATTGTATGACTAATAAAGATGCAGAGCTCAGAAGGCTTGTAGGACTACCAAGTGGCATAACCATGGGGCCTAGTACAAAGGATAGCCAATGGTGTACAACTAACAAGATCGAGATCAATGATCCATGTTGATCAATATATATATTGATACAATGGCATGGAATAAAATATAATATTTTAAAATTTCAATAGTTAGTTTTTAAACATTAATGAACAAATTACCATGAAAGTGCCAACTAGACACCACATCGATGTCACTTAAGCAGAAAAAGATAAAAGCAAAGATTTGTGGGCTCAAAAAAAGAAAAGGTATAAATGAAAAATTCCTAATCAAGTATAAGGCATGAACTAACTTGAGTACAAATAAATACCTCCATTAAATCTTGAAAAGACCTATAAAAATCCCTAGCATATATAAAAGCCCTAATTTGATCCCAATTTGATCATAGTCAAGCTAGAAAAAGATAAATTTTCACTCAAGAAAGTACAAATTGATCCAAAATAAATTTTTAGACCATTAGTGAGAAATTTGTAAATATCAAAATCATGGAAGAATGAAAATAACAAAATAAAGACACAGAGATGTATTTGATTTCAGACATAGAAGGGTCTTCAAGGACACTGAATTTGATGTTATAGTATTAAACACTGGGGATAATAACTAGTCTATTTTTTTTTAGGATATTGAAGAGCTAAAAGCAATCGCAAAATATGAAAAGAATTTCATAGTCCACTATAGGTAATATGGCATAGTCACTATCCAAATGACCTATCTTCACCATGCAGTTGCAAAGTTAGAGGTACTTTATTATATCAATATTATTACTCCTATCTTTAAGGATTTTAGAATTGATCAGGATATGATAGTCCATTAATGTAGTTTTAAGAAGGTTGCTTACATTTCCCCCATTTCCTTTGAAATATACTACAAAATTCCCATTCTTTAGGTAGATTTTCCAATAATTATGCAATGGTCCAGCCAAAATGACATGAAAATTGCCCTTGCCCTATGGTTGTATTCAAGAACCCATGTAGTTTTTAACCCCACTAGAAGGATTCTAATTGCCCAATTCAAGGTAGGAATTAGAATGATTATGAATTTTCTCAAAATATTTTTTGAGGCCCCTTCCACTACCTATTTCAATAAGATTTGGGTCCCTTATATATATTTCATGGTTGAGAAGGGACTTACTCCTATAGTAGAAATGATCAGTATTTACCTAAAGCGCTAATTCTCCACCATATAGAAGTGGACTAGAAATCACTTATTTATGATCTCTTATATTTTTTATGACTTATTTTCCACTACCAAATTTCCTAATATAAAAAATTGGTCACCTGATAAAAGGCAAATAGTCTCTTATTATTATTTCAAACTACATATATTCAATTATAGGGACCACATACAATTCATTTATGATTGTGTATATCCAGCCTTATCTAAGGATATTATAGGGATCTCTATGATGAGGGTAATTCCCTTGATTAATAAATATTTGGAACTTATTAGGTAAATTTGGTTATATCCTGATTGCGTTATAATCAAGATAGAAGGGACTCTGATTCAGCCTCTTAGATTGCCACCAAGCTAGTTGAATAAGAGATAAAATACTAGTTGTTCCATGGTATTGATGGTTTATACAAATTAAAAAGTAAGGGGATACTCCATAATTTCCATTTGACTATTAGTATAACTATGTTTCATAATTTGGACAATGTAAACACCATTTCTAGGTATAGAGACTCATTTAGTTTATCACTTAATGATTTGAGACATTGGGACCCCTGACATAATGTTGTGAAGTATTTGAAATCCAAATAGATTAACACAAAATATGAATATCAGATTTTTGTATATGATATAATGTAAATCTAAGAATCATTATTCACAAAAGTCCTAGCAAGATTGAAGAGAGATGAGAAGCCAACTAGTGAAATATGGTATATGAATCCTTTGTAGTACCATTTTATACCTAGACCATACTCTAGACCTCCTCTATAATAACTAGAGGCATAAATTTCATAAGGGTTAGGAAAAGAGAGACTTGAAGAAAGACCTAGTGAATGGGCATTATCTTCTACCCAACCTGAAAAGCTAGAGTCTCCAATTGAATACATTGACATGATTACATTGGATCTTGAATAAACATTAGAGGATGCCTTGAAGGGAATATCAAGTGCTTATCGATTAGATGAAGAGGAAATTCAAGAATAATAACCTTAACCCCAAATTGAGGAAGCAGAAAAGGAAAAGGGGAAGGAGATAGCTTTAGACTTAGTTCCATTTTTTCCCCCTAAAAAGAAAAAGGCTAAGCTAGCCTTGGTTCTTGTAGGAACTATTATCACTCTGAAGTGCACCTTACTTGAAGAGGTAAAAATTACACCTTCTCTTTAATTGATACAATTGGATCTTCTTAGAGTGTGGGTGACTCTATATTGATAAGAACCTCCAGAGAGGGTTGGTTCTCTTAATATTTATATCTAAAACTAATCTACTTTGATTTTTTGGATGAAAAGGGAGAAGGAAATTGAAATGGGAAAACTTATCAAATGGGGTGATGTACCTGAATGATTGGTATTCTATAAAATATTTATAAAAATGAGTAAGACACAAATATTGATCTAAAATAAAAATCCACATTCAACCCTGAACATTAGTGTTTAAAAAGAAGGCCTAAAAGAAGTTTGTAAAGCAAATTCAAATCTTAGCTCTTTCAATGACCTGTAGAGGATGAGATTTTCATAGTAGGTGCAGAAAGGACCTAAAAAAATGCAAATTATATGCCAATTATATGATGGTACACATTCAAATTACAATCTATTCTAATCCAAAACCATATGCAAAAAAAATCTTCTTTTATTTGATAAAATGGTTTCTATTATAATTTCTTCTCTGTGTTTGGAATTAAAGAAAAATGGCTTGAAAAAGCCAATATATATATGTATAAAACCTAAAATAAATAAAAATTGGAATGAAAAAGATAAGGATTAATATTATTTAATTTAAATTAAGACCAAAATCCTTTTACAATATTAATTAAATCCTTTAAAATCTTCCAAGTCTTCAAAAAATGCATGTTCTTCATTTTTGGCATAGAATTGAGAAGTGGTGGACCCATGTTGAATTCCAAACCTTGAATGAAAATAATGACATAATTTGGAATATAAATCCATATTTAAAGTTATTTTAATTTATTTAATATCCTTATCTTGCATGAAAATCATGGGAGATGCATGAAACTAGTCAAACTAGTCAACTGAAGAGATGTGGACTCAAAGACTAGTCAGCTTCCACTTGAACTCAACTTACATGAATTTTAACTTATGGATTAAATTGATAATTATATATTCACTTTAAATATATATATATATAGCATGTTATAACTCTAAAATTAAATCATTTGATAGATTTTCAATGCCATTTTTCAAGTTGACCATTGACCAACTAGGCTTATTAGACCAAATAGGCCTAAAAGCCAATATATACATTTGAACTCCATTAAACATATAAAAATATTCTATGAAACTTTTTTAAAAATTTAATATACCTATAAAATATTTTCTCATCACAATATATTTGATTTTGATGAGAAAACACTCATCATTCAGTCAACAAGGTTGACTAGGCCTATTTTGCTCCATTTTCTTGTAGACTGGCCATTTTGATCAATATGGTTGAGAAAATTATGATATTATTTATGAAAAAATTAATATTTTAATATGAATAAAAATTATTATTATTTTATCTCCATTTATTACATTTCATTCAACTATCATGTACTTCATTTTATATGCTTTTTTCCATTAAAAACATGATTTTTGCCCTCATCTGTACATCTCCATGCATAAAATTGACATTTATGGAATCCTATATAAATTTAATTTACATTTTAAAATGTTTTAGGTTGATATATGATGATTTTATGGCAATAAAATCAACTTTTTTCAAAACTAGTTTTTTGAGGGTTTAGGAGGATTTTGAAGTTGAATCTTCAAAATGATGGTTCACAAAGTAAAGACCTAAAAATAAAAAAATATTTAAATTTATATGTATCACAATAATTCCCAAAATATCCTTAAAAATATTGGGTTCCCATGAAAAATACATAAAAAGTTACCACGTGAAGAAATCTATCTATTGGGTTTTGACTACATTCTGGGCTACCTACGTTCTTAATGATTGTTCATAAATCACATCCCCTCAACTATTATTAATTTTTCATGAATTATAATTAAATAATGTCCCTATAAAAATAATAATATAATTTAGATAAAATCCAAATGTGGTGAAAGATATGAGCATCTGAATAGGAGGCTTGGAAGGGTACCTACAACTGCAAAAAGTGAAAAAATCACCAAAATAAAAATAACTATTCACCTACTTCCTAATACTTTAAAAAATAATAATGGAGTCTATACCATTATATTAAAACACTTTGAAACCACATTTTGCTTGAAAATTCAACAAACCCCTTTTTTGGCCTATATGCCTATTTACTTGCAAAAGCCTATATAAGCATGGTTTGCTTAAAATTTAGAGTTTTTACACTATTTAATTTTTTTATTATGATTTAACACCATCATATCATGATTTTAAAACTTATACCTTGACTTATAAAACTTCATGGCACTCTAGAATGATGCCTGCTCCAATGGTGATCTCCAACGGGCATGTTGAGGATTGTTACAAAAAATTTAGTACCTCTACTCATCTAATTGCCATGAAATTTTTTCATAAGTTTCTCCAACTCATGGTGACCTTGTATACAAAATTTTAGGTCTTGAAACCTCTTGTAGCTCCCAAAAAGTTTAACTTTATCTCAAAATTGACCCCTATGCTTGGATTGTCTACATATTTGAACTTGACAATGCTCTTTTGAAAATAAAATGACAAATTTACAATCCATTTTTGACATTTTTTTACCAAAATTAGTGATTTCATACCATAATTCCTTAGTTTGACTAGATCCAAAGGGTTATTGAGTGGTTTTAGGAAAGTTCTATATGATAGGGGTAGTAATTTGACCTTGACAGGTCAAATTACTAATAATTTTGGTGACTTTCAAGGGTTGACTATCCTAATAGTAAAATAACTTATAAAATCTATTAAAAATAACTTGGATAAATGATAATTTTTAGATCTTTTGTAGATAAAGACACAACAAGAAGACTGACACAAATAACAAAAAACATGTGCACATATGCACTTAGAGGAATGGACAACAACAACTTAGAAAGGGAAAAACAAAATTGAAATCATGTAAAAATATTCACTTAGAGAAATGAAATACAAGGTAGTCTATTATATACAAACTAACCTCTACCTTATTGGTCCTCCTAGATCAAAAGGAAAATTCTTTAGTACACTTCCATAATGAGATGGAAAATGATGTACTATATGTTCCCTTGCAAGCTTGGTGGTTGAGAAATAAAATATCTTCTTTTCCAACTCCTTTGACATGTTCATATATGGAATATTATGAGAAAATTAACCTCTAATGTAAACATACTCACTCAGTGGCTCTTCTTCTTTATCAAACTTCATATTATAGTTTGGTTGATTAGTCTAAGCACAAAATATACTTGTATTACCTTTTTGAAGCATATCTATGTCTATAAGCTCATCAATGAGATGATAACCCATTCTAAAGATCTAAAACAAGTCCTTATCAACAATTAACTCTTGAGGTGGCAAAATTGAAGGGCTTCCCACTCATTTCTCTTGGTTTGGCTTGACAAAGCTACTCTTTTTAGCTACAACCAGATCATAATCCCTTTGGAGAAGAGTATATCATGCTCCCAAAACTTCAAAAAAGTCCTCCAATGAGATTTCTAGTTGATTGATAACCTCTGGCTACTCCACAAATTGATTAATTTGATCATCTATTACATCAATTTCTTCATTCTCTTCATAAGATGGCATCTTTGCTTCCTAAACCTCTTCATGAACATTTACATTCTCCTCAACACACTCTTCTTGAAACTCATTTGAATATAAAATTTATTGATCTAGTTCCCACATGACATGCTCCTCTTCCTTCTTTTGCATGTTGCTCTGGGTGGTTTCCCAAGATGAAAATGAGTTAGATTCTTGAGGAGATAGGGATTGTACCTGAGTAACTTTAGATTGGATTGAATGCATGATTTAGTTCCAAGATGAGAAATATAAAGGATCTTTCTAGACCATTTTATTCTAGTTCTCCTCCTCTTTCCTTATCTTCAAATCTAACTCTTTGATCTACTTATAAATATTCTCTTAGAATATCTTCTCTTTGAATTGATCAGTGATCTTAATAGTAGGTTATCCCATAACAAACTCTTTCTTTATTTTACATTTCTCTTGGATAGATCTCCGAGAAGGGAAGATCTGAGAAACATGTGAAGAATTTGGAAAACTCAAAAGGGCACTTGGAATAATCTTCTAAGGAGGAATGGATGGCATATAATAAGAGTGAGGTTGAACTTTTTGTTCCTTAAGGCCTTTTAGTTTGTCCTCAATACTTTAAATGTAACCACCTACATCCATCATCTCACCAGTGAGATTACCCCAATTTTCCCTCTCAACAAGTTTCCATTTCTCTTTTATTTGCCACAAATAATCTCTCACATAATGGATCTGGTGAGTATGGGTATCTTGACCATAATAGCTTTTTGAGTACAACTCTAGTGCATGTTTTTCAAGGCTCACTAAAATTTGTTTAATTATTGGTATGGATTGGGTAGCTATAAAATGGCCATGATTATCATGGCTAGATGAGTAGGATAGATCATGATAGGGTTAGTAAGGGACAATATTATGATGGAATGGTTGTTCATAGGGAGGATATGGGTAGTACTCTTGCATATATGCCTAATATAGATCATCAAACTCCTAGTGAGGATCATAATGTGGTTGGTTATACTAATCATAGTGAGGATAATATGAATCTATACTAAAACAAACCATTTTAGACCATTAGTAAAACAAATGCTAAAATTAATCAATACTCAAATAATACTTGATGTTTATAACCAGCTTTGAGTGCTTGAAAGTTGCACTGATATTATGAATGCCTTCAAAGGCTAGTGTGTTGTGCAAGAGTCCCACTAGGCATGCTAAAAACTGTTATAACTCTTGAGTGCACCTTGTTTGAAGATGTGAAAATCATACCTTCTCTCTAGATGATACAATTAGATATTTTTAGAGTGTGGGTGACACTGTATTGATAAGAACCTCCAGAGAGGGTTGGTTCCCTTAAGATTTATCTCTAAAACTAATCTACTTTGATTTTTCATATGAAAATGGAGAAGGAAACTAAAATGGAAAAACCCATCTAATGGGGTGATGTACCTTAATGATTAGTATTCTCTAAAATGTTTATAAAATTGGGTAAGACACACATGAATCTAAAACAAAACTCTGCATTCAACCCTAAACATCAGTGTTTAAAAAGAAGGCCTAAAAGAAGTTTGCAAAGCAAATTCAAATTTAGCTCTTCCAATAACTTGTAGAGGATGAGATTTTAATAGTAGGTGTGGAAAGGACCTATAACAAATGGAAAGTATATGTCACTTGTATGCTAGTACACAATCAAATTAAACTCTATTTTGATCTAAAAGCATATGCAAAAAAAACTTTTTTTATTTGATAAAATGGTGTCAATTACAATTTCTTCTATGTGTTTGGAATTAATAAAAATGGTTTGAAAATGCTAATATATATGTCTAAAACCTAACCCAAATTCAAACAAGCTTGGAAAATAGAAGGATTAGTCTTCTTTAAGTTAAATTAAGACTAAAATCCTTTTACAATATTAATTAAAGGCTTTAAAATCTTCTAAGTCTTCAAAAAATGCATGTTTTTCATTTTTGGCATAGAATTGAGAAGTGGTGGGCCCATGTTGAATTCCCAACCTTCCTTGAATAAAAATCATGCCATAATTTGGAATATAACTCCATTTTTAAAGTGATTTTAAGTTATTGAATATCCTTATCTTGCATGAAAAGCATGGGAGATGCATGAAACTAGTCAATCTAGTCAATCAAAGAGATGTGGACTTAAAGACTAGTCAACTTCCACTTGAACTCAAATTGCATTAATTTTATCTTTTGGATTGACTTTAGAATGATATATTTACTTAAACAACAAATATGGCATGTGGTAACTCTGAAATTTATTCATTTAATAGATTTTCAATGCCATTCTTCAAGTTGGCCATTGACCAAATAAGCTTAAAAGCCAATCTATGTATTTGAAATCCATTAAACCTTAAACAATATGCCATGAAATCTGTAAAAAAAAATTAAATAGACATTTAACAAGTTTTTTCATCACAAGATATTTGATTTTGATGAGAAAACACTCGCCATTCGGTCAACAAGGTTGTAGGCCTATTTTGCTCCATTTTCTTGTAGACTGGCCATTTTGATCAAGCTGGTTGGGAAAATTTTGAGATAATTTCTAACCAAATAAATATTTAAGTATGAATAAAAATTCTTATGATTTGATCTCCATTTATTATATTTCATCGAATTATCTTGTACTTCATTATACAGGTTTTTTCTTTAAAAAAACATGATTTGTTCCCTCATCCATACATCTCCATGCATAAAATTGAAATTTATGGAATCCTCTCTAAGTTTAATTGAAATTTTAAAATTATTTAGGTTTATCCATGATGATTTGATGTCAATAAAATCAACTTTTTTCAAAACTAGTTTTTTGAGGGTTTAAGAGGGTTTTGAAGTTGAATCTTTAAAATGATGGTTCATAAATTAAAGACCTCCAAATCCCAAAATATTTACATTTATATGTATCACATTGAACCCCCAAACATTATTTAAATTATTGGGTTCCCATGAAAAATTTATGAAAAGTTACGACGTGAAGAAATCTATCTATAGGGTTTTGACTGTATTCTAGGCTACCTACGCTCCTAACGATTATTAATAAATCACATCCCCTCAAATAATATTAATTTTTCATGAATTATAATTATATAATTATCCTAAAAACATACTCATATAATTTGGCTAAACTCCACATGTGGTGAAAGATATGAACATCTGGACAGGAGGCTTGGAAGGGTGCCTAGAATTGCAAAAAGTGAAAAAATCACCAAAATAAAAATAACTCTTTACCTACTTCCCAATGTCTAAAAAATCATCATGGGTTCTATAACATGTTATCAAAACACTTTGAAAGTACACTTTTCTTTAAAATTCAAAAAAACTCCTTTTTGGCCTAGATGCCTATTTGCTTGCAAAAGCCTATATAAGCATGGTTTGCTTAAAATTTAGAGTTTTTACACTATTTAAAGGTTTTATTATGATTTTAAAATATCATATCATTATTTTAAAACTTTTACCTACACTTAGAAACCTTTATGGCACTCTATAATGATGCTTGCTCCAATGGTGATTTCCAACAGACATGTTGAGGACTGTTACAAAATATAAAGTATCTCCACTCATTCAATGGACATGAAAATTTTTCATAAGGTTATCCAACTTATGATGACCTTGTTTACAAAATTTAAGGTCTTGAACCCACTTTTAGCTCACAAAAATTTTAACTTTCTCTCAAAATTGACCCCTATGCATGGATTATCTGCATATTTGAACTTGACAATTCTCTTTTTTGAATAAAATGAAACATTTACAATCCATTTTTGAAATTTTTTACCAAAATTAGTGTTTTTAGGCCATAATTCCTTAATTTAACTAGCTATAAATGGGTTAATGATTAGTTTTAGGAAAGTTTCATATGATAGGGGTAGTAATTTGACCTTGACAGGTCAAATTACTAATAGGAACCAAGAGGCCCAAATTAACCCTCACTCACCCTTTGATTTAGGTTAATGTTTTTAGTGATTATAACCCTATTCATGGATGAACCAATTCAAAATGGTTCATCTATGGAAAACTATAAAAGATCTCAACTTTGCACCATCAATGGGTAATCACAAATTTTGTTGACATCCATGTTCATGAGGATCTCAAACCATGGATTGTGGAGCTAAAAAAGGAAGATAAGGAAATACAAGTGGCTTCTCTTGGATCTTCAAGTAGCACCTAAATGAAAACCCTAGAGCCTCCAAAAATAACATAATCTTTAGTAAGTGTCCAATTTGACCCAACCACTACTAGATTGGAAAGAGTTATAACAAAGAAAGCTATGGTGGGTGGAGAATAATTAAATTTTCAAAAGGTAGATCCATTTATTGTCTTGACTCCAATTGGAGGCCAAATACTAGGTGAGCACCCTATTTTTTAAGAGGATATACTTAAGGTTGCCCAAGCTTAATGTGCTCAACTACAAACTGGCATCAATGGCATGAAATAGAAAATAGAGAACCTATAAACGCAGAAGGAGAATTTGGATAAATAAATTGTTTTGTTTGTTCCTAATATAATAATTAAAATGTTTGAGGGATCATTTTATGATATGTTTGACTCTTTGAAGTCAATAAGGCTAAGATGGATGGTACTAATCCAATAAGATCTAGTAGCCAAGGGTTTAATCACCCAATGGTAGAGTTCTAGGGATAAGATAAAGGATTTAATTAACATCTTGATAGGGGATAAAATCCCTAGTTTTAAGACTATCAACATTGCTCATCTCAACAACATCTTGGGGTTAATTATAGATAAAATCAATAGTTTGAGCACATGGTCCAAGTTCTTAGAGAGACTCATCAAGGATGATAAAAGGCTATTGAATAGAATTGAATGAATCTTGGGGACCATGATTACAGATCCTACAAAGCTTATCTCTATAGGCATCATTTTAGATGATGAGTTCAAACATAGGACCACTTTGGTCATGTAGGAGGTGAGGAGCAAGAGCCAAGGTAGATCTGGAGGTGACAATAGAAAGAACATGGATATGATCCTAACTATAAAAGAAAATATATCTAAGGTGAGGGGAATTAATGAGGCTTTAGAGAGAAATGATAGAGATCTTGATGACCTATTTGGGTATGAGGATGATCTCCTCCTTGATCTAGTTGTTAATTTGAAGTTAGTTGATGGATAGCATCAAATGGTAATGAGGTTACTTTAGCAAGATCAAGGGAATTCATCAATATAGGGTCCACCAAGTAGTTAACAATATTATCTTTTGTGGGAACATTGTAAATTTTTTAAATGGAATATTCTTTTGTAAAGGCATGTGTTATTTGTATGCACATTGCCTAAAGGTCAGTCTATTTTAGAAAGTCTAGTGTATTTTAAAAATTTGTAGAAAGGACAACTATCCTTTATATTTTATACACTTGTAAGTTGATACAACTAACTGACATGCTTCCTTGAAGTCTATAAAATGATCTATGTCATTTTTAAAAAATAGGGAGATCTTGAGCTACAAAAACTAGTGTAGACTTTGAACCAATTAATACAAGTAGAGAATTCTGAGAAAATTGTATCATCTTGTTTGTGTGAATTATTATTTATCTTTTCTCTCAATTATTTATTTTGAATCTTATATTTGAATGACTATTTTAAACTCTTGGCATGTACCTTTTAAATGTATAATTGTTAACTTATGCATATGGTATGTTATTTGAAGGTTCCTTAGTTTGCTTCATTTCATTTGCTCTATATTTGTAGATGTGCACCAGTTATCTACTTAAAGGAGTAAAACTTTAAAATAAACATGGCTCTTATTTGTATTATGTCTTATCTTCCTTAGAAGTTTTCCTAATATATGTTTTGATTTGAGCTTAAGATAATTTACCTCATATATTCATTTTAAGTGCATGCCTAGGAAAAACTTGAACTTTATCATAATGTCAGAGATAAGGATCAACAACACTTTTCTCCTCTACCCTACCCTACCTTTTAATTCTTTTTTAACCAGATCACTTTAGTTAAATACCATTTTAAATATTCACATAGATTAGTCTTAGCTTAGAATTTGATTACCATTCACTGATATTAGTCTATATTACTACATCTTTTACAAAGATTGTTGAGAGGACCAAGGTGGCTCCCAACCACCAAGTTTTATAAATATTTTGGAAAATTTTGATTACTATGTTGTTATGTCATCACAAGTAACTATATTATGACAACCTACTACTCATTCTATGAATTATTTGAGTTCTAAAATGAGAAGTGTTCTTTAAACACTAAGAGCACCATGTGGTATACTTAGAGGCATTAACAGGCGTAAGCTCCATCGGTGCTAGGAGGGCCCAACATATCTTTGTGCATTTATAGGATGTTTTTTGGTTTTGGTGTATTTTGATCAAATATCATTAAATTATTTTCATAATTTTACTTATTTTAGCATAATTTTGTAAAGTTAGTGATCTCCATAGTTTTAATCCCATCTTTGTGCTTCCTTTAGACAAAGATCAATGTTCTTTAAAAGTATACACTTGATTACAGTAAATATGGATATAAATTTGTCAATTTAATAGGTTTGAGGTTAGTAATATCTATTTTGGTTAAAAATTAATAAATCCTTTGAAAATTTGAGCTCATTTGAGCTTAGAGTTGTCAAGATCATTCACATTTACGTATTTGGACATATCTTTGAGCTAGTTTAGTTGAAGACCTTAGTCCTTTATTATTATTTACATGAATATTTTCAAAATTCACTTAATGTGTAAGTTTCATATTTTTTATTTATAAATATTGATTTGAGTCATCATATTTCAAATATAATTCAAAGATCTCAAGTTGGAATTGCCAAAAATTAGATTAAGGTCACATTTAAAAATAAGGGAACCTCTGCTTGAGCTAGAAATACATAGGAGAGCTAGGAGAGATAAAGGTAGGCATAGAAATTTGAAGTATTTTCCAACTTCACCACTCTAAATTAATACTAAATTTGACCTTTATCAAGGTATGGCCTAGCTAGGTGATTCCTCCATCAACATTCCAAGTGTAATACATGATCTCCCCCATAATCCTGAGAAATATTTGCCAACGTTTAGTTCAAATTGTGTTGTAACTAAAGAGGACACATTAAATCATTCAAAGTTACATTACATATTTTTAAATGTCACCCATAAATATGTATCATGTTTTTTTTTTTCCTTTTACATTTAGGGATGTTGTATATGAATGGTTTTTTTATTTGTCTGATAATTACATTACTAATTGGGATCATTTTAACAATGTTTTCATTGACCAATTTAGAAAGATAATTAGTCCTTGTGTCTTGTACCAACAATCCACCACCATTATAAGATATTATATTGATTCCATAAGATAATTTAATTTTATGTTTAAAAATATGCATATCTGAACCATAGATCCATAAAAACTTGATGATGTTTTGGCTTTATAAATCTATAAGGATGTAGTAGATCCTATGACTTCTATGCTCCTAAAAATATATCTTCTAGTCATAACCACCTTAGCCAAAGACTATTCTAAATTAGTGATCATTAATGATCAAATACAACCTTAGGGAAAAATTGTCTTACTCTATCCCAAATGTCAATCCACATATGCCTACCTTGAATATCTTTCCCAACAACAATCAGAATGTGTCATCTTTGAATCAACTCCCAAATTTGAACCAGTTACCCTTGAGCCATGCTGCTCTTAATTAAAACTTAGGATTTTTGAACCATTCTGAAACTAGGTTCAATTTAAATGATCAAATGGATTTGGTACCAACCAATGGTACTAATATTAATCAAGTTTATAATTCAAAAACTCCTAAAAATGAGAATAACTCCATATTAAAGATGGTACAAAAGCTTAGCATTAATTTTCTTCAATTTCAAAATCAAGTTAGCCATACAAGATAAAGCTCAAGTAATAACTTCTCATTTCAAAGATTCAATATGCCAAAAAATATATTCTATAATGATATTTTCCATAAAATAAAAACAATGAATCATCTATTGATAAGAAGACCATAGATATTAATCTTATTGATGTTGCATTAATTGATTACTATAGAGTTCATTATACTATTAATCATGGTGAAATGGATTACATTGAATTCTATAAAGCTTTTGAAGCCTTTCAGGAACAAATGGACACCTTTGAACTAGTTTCTAACAAATATAATGGTGCAGGTATAACAATATCTAAATCTGTTGACCAAGCCTTCATGTTAAAGACGTTTAACTTCCCCTTCCAAGAAGACAATGAACTTGATGAGGTTCCTGACAAAGTTCATGCTTTCCAAAAGTTCCTAAAAAATAAATATACATATAAGAATAGAGAGTAGAGGTAGCCTTTGATTATCTTGACACCTCCAAATAAATTTGGCACTCCTCCAGACACTACATCAGATAATAACCTAGAGCCTCGAAAGGAAAGTATTTTTAAACAAATTATTGATGCATTTATTTCTTCAAATAAAAATGGGTATAATATTGTGGAGGACATGAATAAAATAAAGGCTAACATCACATTGCATGGATTGACATAGATAACTAAGCAAAGGGACCTATTGCTAGAGTCCTTGTCCATAAAACCTAACAAGCCATCCAAAATTAATAATTCTAATGTTACTATGTACAAGGCTAAGATAGAATCCCTGCCTTTTTTGCTTATTGTCAGAATGTTTGGTAAGAATCTGCATAATTGTTTGTTAGATTCTAGTGCATCCACCAACATTATGCTAGTAGGTATTTTTAAACAACTTGGCTCGACTCCTATCAAATATAATAGAATTATCATTTAGTTAGATAATTCTAGAGTCAAGATAGTTGGGAATTATTAAATGTTCATATGCAGCTTGCCTCTAAGCCTAGAATATAGCAATTTATTGACATTCAGGTTATTGACGTTCCTGATGCTTATGGTTTATTGTTAAGTAAGGAATAACCAAGGCCCTGAATGGATACAGGTCCACTAACTATTCTCACTTGTGGATGCCTTGGAAAGGAGTACCAAATCAAATCAGAGTGAAAAGAGAACCAAAGATGAAACATATGATCATGGAATAAAATATTGTGAATGAAAAGGTGAACATAGTTGACTCTTATTTAGGAGTTTTCACTCTTGAAACTGCCAAGGTAAGTAATTCTAAAACTTCTCATATTGTCCCTAGATTGTGGAAACTACATTTTGATGGGGCTAGATGTAAGTTTGGGTCAAAAGTAGGAGTTGTCCTAGCCAATCCTATTGGTAAGGAATATCATGCCTCATATAGACTTAAATTTTCATGCACCAATAACCTTGTAGAATATGAATCATTGATCTTAGGTTTGCAATTTTCCATCAAGTACAAAGTCAAAGAGTTTTTGGTTCATAGTGACTTAGAACTAGTAGTCAATTAGGTAAGGAGTAGATACCAATACAAATTATCATACCTCAAAAGCTATAAGTTCAAATTTTGGGATTTACTTGAATCCTTTGATGCTTTTAAAATTATTTCCATTCTTAGGGAAGGAAAAAAGGATGTTGATGAGCTTGCCTTAGATACAACCAATATTATGCCAAACTATGACTCTCAAGACTTTAGCATTGAATTGGTTCCATGGCCTTTAGTCCTAGATAATGTAAACCATATGCATGTTTTTAATGATGACCAATATATCGTATATTTCATGACCAATTCAAGATTATTTGAGGCACATGTCATAGATGAGGCCAATGAGAATACTCTTGAAGAAGATAGTAAATTTGATGGTAAAGTCATTCAACTAAATGACAAAAAAATCCAAAAGGCATGATTGCCTTAGAGAGGTTATTTGACCAGGATAAGTTGGCTATGAACACTAGGATTTCCAAATCAAGTGGGAAGGATTACAACGTAGTTGATCTTGGACTTCAATATTAACCTTAGCTAGTTAATATTGGAACAACATGTAAAAACATTAAAGATAAGAAATCCAAAGACTTATTGGTAAGATATAAGGACATAATAGCATGGTCCTATGATGACTTGAAGATTTTTGATCCAAAATTCATCACTCATACCATAACCTTTAAGAAATACTACAAACCTTTTAGGAAAAAGTAGAGGCCTATAAATCCTATTTTAGAACCTATGATTTTCAAGCCAATATTATATTTCTCATTAGGCACTCTACCTGGGTTGCCAATTTGGTACCAATTAGGAAAAAGAATGGTGAAATAAGATGGTGTATTTATTTTAGTAATCTAAATACGTCATCTAAAAAGGACAACTATCCTTTGCCTTCTTTGGACTAAATTATACAAAGTGTTCTTGGTTCTACTATGATGTGCTTTCTTGATGGATTTTTAGGGTATAACTAGGTATTAGTTAAATAGGAAGACAAGATGAAGACTGATTTCACTACCAAGTGGGGTATGTTTACATACAAGAGGATGCCATTCAAACTAATCAACACAAGATCAGCATTCCAAAGGGACATAGATAATGCTTTCCAAGGTTTGGTAGGTAAATGCATCATTATATACATGGCTAATTTGATTGTTTTTTCTAAAAATAAGGAGGACCACATTATGCATTTACAGTAGGTATTTGAAAGGTACAAAAGGTATGGGATTTCCCTTAACCCAAAGAAGAGTATTTTTTATGTTATTGAGGGAAATTTGATAGGTCATGTCATTACTGAGGAGGGAGTATCTATATATCTTAAAAGATTAGAATATATATCAAAGATAGAGACACCTAATAGTAGGAAAGAACTAAAATCATTCTTTGGAAAAATTAATTTTGTAAGGAAGTTCATTTCTAGTTTGTTAGAAATTATCAAACAATTGAATGACATGTTGAAAAAAGATGCCAAAATCACTTAGAATGAGGAAATTAATAAAGCCTTTAAGGACATGAATGAGGTAATTAGTCAATCTCCAATCTTGATAATCCCATATTTCTCCAAGGATTTTTATCTTTACTCCTTTGCTTTTGGCCATACTATTACTGTAGTTTTAACTCAAAAAATTGATGGATGTAACCATATAATTAATTTCATGAGCACAAACTTTAAAAATTCTAAGTTAAATTATTATTTAATTTATAAACAAACATGTGCATTAGTAAATGTAGTGAAAAAAATTAGGCACTACATTCCTAGGAATAAAGTGCATGCCATCCTACTTGACCCTACTACAAATTTCATGCTAAGTTAGAATGAGCTAGGATAAAGGAGAGGTAAGTGGATGTCTATCCTATAATAATATGACATTAAACTAAATACTATAAAATTGGTAAGGTGACAAGGTCTGATTCAAATGATTATCAATGTTAACCCCAAGCTTAATGTCATGAAGGTTGAATAAGAAAGTTCTCAGTCTAATGACTAGTATGATCCTATCATTCATTTGTTGATTAATGGAATTTGTCTTATAGGACTAACCAAGGAGAAGAAGAGAGATCTAAGACTCTAATAATCCCATTACCTAATCAAGAATGGAGCGCTATATAGGAATAATTTTGAATGTGTCTACCCAAGATGTGTTTCAAAGGAAGAAGTTTTTGAGATAATAAGCACATTTCATGAGAATATGGGAAGTGGGCATCCATCTAGAAGAACCAGACCCCATAAAATTTTGAGATATGGATACTATTATCCCACCATATTCAAAGACACTCACAAGCATGTGAGGGAGTGCCACTCATGCCAAATATTTAGCACAAAAGAGCCAAAATTAGCAATGTCAATGTAACCAATAATGGTTGATAAACCCTTTATATAGTGGGGATTATAATTTATAGGGGTGATCAACCCCAATTCATCATAAGGTCACAATTATGTTATAACTACCATTAATTATTATATAAGGTGGATTGAAGCAGTAGCCACCAAGCAGTGTAGAACTAAAGAAGTGATCATTTTTTAGAGGAAAACATATGCACCAAGTTTGGGACTCTAGTCTCCCTAGTATGTGACAATGGATTTGCCTTCACATCCATTGAAATGATAGAATGGGCATATGATAATAGTATCATTCTCAATTTCTCATCTAAGCATTACCCACAAGGTAAAGGAGTGTCTAAATATACCAATAATAACTTGATGAAATCAATAAAGAACTCTACAATAAACAAACCTAGAACTTGGCATAAGCTTCTCAAATATACCCGTTGGGTAGATATAATAAGAATCAAGTAGGCCCTAAAGGCATCACCATTCTTTTTGGTGTATAGACAGTATCCCATCTTCCCTATTACCCTCAAGTTAAATACATTCAAGTTCATGTAGGAATATATGGAAGAAGATTAGGAACTTGCAAATTCAAGACTATTGGACATTATTCAATTGGAAGATGCATGAGAAGAAGATTTTGCTAATTTTAGAAAAAACCAAACCATAGTGAAGAGGTGGTTTGATAAGAGATCAAAGATAAATGTGTTCAGATAAGGAGACTTAGTTTTACTTTGGGATAAGGCATCTAAACCTAAGGGAAAACATGAAAAGTTCACACCTTTATGGATAGGCCCTTACCAGATTACCTAGACACTGGGAAATAACACCTTCAAGATGAAAGACCTAAGAGGATTAAAATTCACATTTCCCACTAATGGGAAGTATCTCAAGCATTACTTTTATGTTGCTCCTCCTGGGGTCTTCATGGAGTAAATCTATAAGACTAGTTAGAATTAATGTAGGTAGGCTAGTTTAGTTTCCTTATATTCTCTTTCATATCCCTTATTTGTACATATGTCTGTGCATATTTATTTGCATGTCCTTTTCTTTCTTCTTATTTTATTTATATTATGTGTTTGTTTTCTATGTTTTTTCCTTTGCTAATAATAAGTCCTTTTGGGTAGCCCTCAGCTCAAAGTTTATTCAAAAAAGCTCAAAAAATCCACAAGTTCAGAAATGCAGGTATATATATTAAAAAAATGTTAACCATGGATTTAAAATATGAGCTTAATGTTATGATTTATAAAAAATATTAAAGACTAAGTGGATAGGTTAATTATTTCATGAGAACCCAAACATTGTTTTGATCTAAACTTGGTTTTAAAAAGAATTGCACATATGGGATGAAAGATTAAATTTTTGGAACACAGTCATGTTTGCACTTAACAAACATCCTTTCCTGGGACAAAGGTTTTAACCATAGGTGATTGTATGAGGATCAAACACTTGAAAAAATCCATAAACCTGGCTAACCTAGTTCCCAACCTTTGTTAGAAAGCCTAAATGGTTCTAAAAATACAAAAAATATAAGCTTATTACAAAATAAAAAGCTTTCCAAGCAAAGGTGATTTTGGCAACCTCTATTGGGGATATAGATGCCTAGTTGGTAGTGGAAAAAGGTCATGAGTGGATCCAAAGGCATATCTATCAAGGCTATGGATGTCTGGCTGGCAGTAGAGCAATGTCCAATCCTTCCTTAAGTTAAGCATGGTTCTTAGTAAATATCCAAATATATTGTGAATCAGTGTTAATGATTAAAGTCATGAAACCTTTAATTTTTCCCCTAAATTCCATGGCAAATAGTAAGTGGAATCAAAGCACACACATTGCATGGCTAGGTTTTTATGTTTAATCCTAATCTTGTAGGTGCAAGGTTTGTTTTAACCATAAATTGATTTTGATGATGGCACTGATCAAGTGGAATAGGTAACTTAATTATTTGTTTGAACCAAAATATTTAAATTATAACATATTGTTATGTTTCTCTTATAAATCTCCATTTTTTGAGGTCAACATACCCTTTATTTCTAAAAATTGGGGACCCGTGTGTTAAATTGTGCAATTTATATTTTGAAGTTGAAAATCACTTGACCAACATGTCTTGTACATTAATTTCATTTGAAGATCATCTACCCCTTGGCCTACTTGGTCTTCTTTTCTCATGGTTTAGTTGTATCTTTGCCTAATTTTGCTGACAATGTATCTCTATGTTTCAAATCACACATTTAATGGAGCTTTCCTTGATGGGATCATACCTGGGTTTCATAATTTTAATGATTTTATCTCAATATAAAATATTACTAGACTTTAGTCTATTAAAATTCAAGTTGAATCCATGCTTAAGCTTCCTAAAACCCTCATTCAAAAACCCTAGCATGAGGTCTTTTAGACCAAATTCAAAATTTGGCATAAAAAAATTACGTGGGAACATTTTTATGTTGTAGAATTAAGCCTAATTTTTATCCTAAGGCTTGGTCATGTTTTTAAACATGTCCAAACCTTAGCATAAAAAATTTAATCTTAGTCCCCTTTATGTCCCGAGCTCTTTTGTTCCTTTTTATTTTAATGTGGTCTAAAATTGATGTTTGTAAGGTCTTTTTTATTAAGTTCCTAATTTAGTCTAAATTTATTTGCATAAGGTTAGACTAATATATTAGTCCTAAGGCCCCATAAACATTTAATAACATGAATGAGACCTTAGTTTTAAGACTTTATCCTAAGTCTTATTTGCCTCAAGCGCTAACTTAAGCCATGTCCATTTCTACAATATCTAAGACCCATGTGCATTCAGGTGAAAATGATTGAATAACATGAGATGGGCCCAATGAGTCCAAAGCTTTGCCCCACAAACAAATATCTCTAAATCACTTAGATCATGATCAATGGACCATGTTTGAGTAGAGGTCAAATATTAGACGTCATGATACCAAGAGATCAAATACTAAAGGTTTATTTATTATTTAAATTGATATCTTAGCTTGAGTTTTACCTTTAGGTTTTATCTTTATTTATTAATATAATGAAACATTAGGATAAAAATTATGTTAAGTTCTATTAATTATTAGAAGGGCCCATGCTTTATTATATTGCAACTTAGCTTATAAACTTTAATCCTAAGTCCTACTCATATTTATTAATGCAAAAAAAACATTAGTCTATAATCTTGGTCTAAATTTTGTGGTATCAAGCTTACTTAATCCATTTGTGACTATAGGAACCAATCATAGCCAACTAATCAGATCATGATCAACTATTCACACTTGCTTGGATGAAGCTGATCAAATGACGTGTAATGAGTCAAATTTTCCATAAGGCCTACTATGTCCCACAAGACTTAAATTTGACATTCTTATACCCATCATTTGATTTATATGAGGTTTTTATTGACATCCATAAGGCCATCAAATTTAAGCCCTAGTGATACATTGTTAGATCTCAAATTTGATGTTCTCGCACCCATCATTTGACGTTTACAAGGCTATCATAGATGTCTATGAACTATCAAATTTAAGCCCTGATGAAACATTGTTAGAGCTCAAATTTGATGTTCTTGTGCCTATCATTTGATGTCTACAAGTCCACCATTGATGTCCACAAGACCATAAAATTTGAAGCTCATGAACCAATCCCACTTAGATAAATGAACATTTTTTTGCCTTTGTAGGATCAATGGGGTCTCATTGGGAAAATAAGCATGCACTTCAATGTTAAAATTAATCTTTCACCTTAGATTGATTAAAGACTATGATTTAACTTAAGGACCTTTTTAACTATGTTTATATTTGCATAAGATCAATTATGAATGCCATGGACTTAGCCTAAATTCTTATCCTAAGGTTCGGTCATGTTTTTGAACACCACCAAACCTTAGCATAATAACCTAGGCTTAGTCTCGTTATGTCTTAAGACCCCCCTTTTGGACTCATTTAATTTATCATGGTCTAAGTGTTTTCAAAGATAGACTTAACCCAAGTCTCTATCCTAAGGTTTTGATTGTATTCATTAATACAATAGAACCTTAGGCTAAAGGCTTATGGTTATATCTCCTATTGTTTGATGGGGTCCCTTCTATTTTGATCTAAAATTAGCTTAAATACTTTATCATAAGGTTTATTTCATGTTTATTAACATGAATTAAAACCTTAGATTAAAGTATTTAACCTAAGTTCTTTACATGACCCTATGCTAACTTAAAGTTTGTGCACCTTTTTAGGATCGACGACTCACATATAATTGGATCATCATTGTCAAATGGAGAGAGAAAACTATGGTATATTAAATGTAACCTCCAAAAAAGTGTATATTCACCATATGGCATAAACACATTCACTATGGGACTGATAAATATGTAAAGCTCATAAGTCCCATGAGATTGCCAAGTAGCATAACCATGGGGGCCAGTATAAAGGACAACCAATGATGTGTAACTAGTAGGATCAAGATCAATTATGCACATTTATTTTTATATATTGATCTAATGGCACAAAATAAAATACAATATATTCAAATCTCAATGGTTAGTTTTCAAACACTAATGAATAAACTAGTGGAAAGTGCCAACTAGACACCACATCGATGCCACTTAAGCAAAAAAGGACAAAACCAAATATTTTATGGGCTCAAAAAAAGAAAAGGTATAATTGAAAATTTCCTAATAAATTATAATTAATTAACTCACTTAAGTGAAAACAACTACCTCTATTAAATCTTGAAAATACCTATAAAAATCCCTACTGTTTGTATAAGCCCTAATTTGATCCCAATTTTATCACAATCAAACTAGAGAAAGCTCAATTATCACTCGAGTAAGTACAAATTGATCCAAAAGAAATTTTTAGACCATTACTGAGAAATTTTTAAATATCACAATCATGATATCATGAAAATAACAAAACAAGGAGGACACAGAGCTGTATTTGACTTCAGACATAGAAATAAGGGTCTTTAAGGACACTAAATTTGAAGTTATAATTTTGAAAACCATGGATAATAATTGGTCCAAGATTTTTTGGGTTATTAAAGAGTTGAAATAAATCATAAAATAAGATTAAAAGAATGCCATAGTCCACCATAGGTACTATGACATGGTCACCATGTAGATGACTAGTCTTCACTATGCAACTATGAAGCTAGAGGTACTTTATTGTATCGATGTTATTACTCCTATCTTTAAGGATTATAGAATTGATCAGGATATGAGAGTCCATGAATGTAGTTTTAATAAGGTTACTTACATTTCCCCCATTGCCTTTGAAAGACACTATAAACTTACCATACCTCAAGTTGATTTGCTCATAATTAAGTAATGGTCCAACCAAAATGAGTTAAAAATTACCCTTTCCCCATGGTTGTATTCTAAAACCCATGTAGTTTATAACCCCACTAGAAGGATCCCAATCACCCAATTCAGGGTAGGAAATGGAATGATTGTGACTTTTTTCAACATATTATATAGGGCCACGTTCACCACCTATGTCAATAATAGCTAGGTCCCTTATATTTATTTCATAATTGAAAAGGGACTTACTCCTATAAGAGAAATGATCAATATTTGCCTAAAATAGCAATTCTCTACCATAAAGAAGAGGACTAAAAATCATTTCTTTATTATGTCTTATCTTTTGGATTCCCTATTAACCACTACCCAAATCCCTAACATCAAAAACTGGTCACCTGATGGAAGGCAAACAGTCTCCCATTACTTTTCCAAACTGTATATATTCAAATATAGGGACCACATATAATTCATTTGTGATTATGTATATCCAACCTTGTTTGAGGCTATTAAAGGGATATCTATGATGATGTTAAGTCCCTTGATCAATAAATATGTGGAACTTATTGGGGTAATTTATTTATACCCTAACTACACTATAATTAGGATAGAAGAGACTCTGATTTAGCCTCTTAGATTGTCAGTCTATGTCCCCACCAAGCTAGCTAAATAGGAGATAGAATAGTAGTTGATCCATGGTATTGATGGTATATGCAAAGGTAAAAGGAGGGGATACTCCATCCATTCCCTTTGAATATTATTATAACTATGTTATATAATTAGGACAATATAGAGACCATTTCCAATCATAGAGACTCATTCAATTTATAGCTTGATGATTTGAGACATTGGGGCCCCTAGGATAATATTGTGAAGCATTTAAAATCCAAACAAATTAACATGAAATATAACATCAGCTCGGTGTCTATGATACAATGTACATCTAATCATCTTCATTCATATAAGTCCTAGCAATATTGAAGAAGCACAATATCAAACTCGAGGCTAGATTGAAGAGAGATGAGAAGCCAACTGGTGAAATATGGAAAATGAATCCTTTATAGTACCATTTTCTACCTAGACCATCTTCTATGCCTCCTCCAAAATAAATTGAGGTAAAATTTTTTCAAGGCTCAATAAAAGAGAGACTTGAAGAAAGACCTAGTGAAGGGGCATCATCTTCTACATAACCTAAAAATCTAGAGTCCTTAAATCAATACATTGGCATGATTGCATTAGATCCTAAGGAAACATTAGAGGATGCCTTGAAGTCACTATCAAGTTATTATGGGTTGGATGAAGAGTAAACATAGGAAGAAGAACCTCAACCCCAAGTTGAGGAATCAAAAAATGAAAAGGGGAAGGAGATAGATTTGGACTTAGTTCCATTTGTTACCCCTTAAAATATAAAGGTTGAACTAGCCTTATTTTTTATAGGAACTAAGATACCCAAATTAACCCTCATTCACCCTTTGAGTGATGTTAATTTGTTTAATGATGAGAACCCTACACATGGACTAACCATTCTAGAATGGTTCATATATGGAAACCTATAAAAGATAACAACTTTTCACTATCAATGGTCAATCATAAAGTTTTTTTACATCCATGTTCATGAGGATCTCAAACAATGGATTATGGAGATGCATAAGCAAGAGAAGGAAAGATAAGTGGCTGATCTTAGATCTTCAATTATCACCCAAATATAATACCCAAAGCCTCTAAAAATAACACACTCTTCAATAAGTGTCCAATTTGACCCAACCACTATTGGATTGGAAAGAGTTACAAAAAAGAAAGCTATGGTGGGTGGAGAAGAATTTAATTTTTAAAAGGTAGAGCCATTTATTGGATTGACTCTATTTGGAGAACAAATACTATGTGAGCACCATATTTTTGAAGAGGATATACTTAAGTTTGCCTAAGCTCAAAGTGCTTAGCTACAAAATGGCATCAAGGCCATGAAACATCAAATATAGACCCTGTAGACTTAGAAAGAGAATCTAGAGAAACAAGCTATTTTGTTTTTTCCTAATGAAATGATTGAAATGTTTGAGGGATCATTTCATGACATATTTGAATCTTTGAATTCAATAAGGCTAAGACATATGACACTAAACTAACAAGATGCAGTATCCAGGGGCTTAATCACCCAATTGTAGAGTTTCAAGGATAAGATAAAGGATTTTATTGGAATATTGATAGGGGATAAAATACTTGATCTCAATACTATCAGTACTAATCATGTCAACACCATCCTAGGGTTGATTATAGATAAAATCAATAGTTTGATCACATGGTCCAAGTTCTTAGAGAGACTCATCAAAAATGATAAAGGGTTTTTAAATAGAATTGAAAAATTCTTGGGGACCATGATTATAAATCCTACAAATCTCAGCTCCATAGACATCATTATATATGATGAGTTCAAACATGGGACCACTTTGGTCATGTAGGAGGTGAGGAAAAAGATCCAAGGTAGGTCTAGAGGCTTTAGAGATAAATGATAGAGATATTGATAACCTAGTTGAGTAAGAATATGAACTCCTCCTTAAGCCAATTATTAATTTGAAGCTAGTTGATGAACAACATCAAATGGTAATGAGGTTACTTCAGTAGGATCAATGGAATTCATCAACATAGGGTCCATCAAGTATTTAAGAATATTCTCTTTTTTTGGGAACATTTTGAAATTTAAAAATAGAATATTCTTTTATAAAAGCATGTGTTATTTGTATGCACATTGCCTAAAGGTCAGTCTATTTTAGAAAGTCTAGTGTATTTTAAAAACATTGTAGAAAGGATAGTTTTCCTTTATATTTTATACACTTGTAAGTTGATACAACTGACCAACATGCTTCCTTGAAGTCTATAAAAGGAGCATTGTCATTTGTAAAGAGTAGGGAGTTTTTAAGCTACAAAAATTAGTGTAAACTTTGAACCAATTAATACAAGCAGAGAATTTTGAGAAGATTGTCTCATCTTGGTTGTGTGAATTTTTATTTAGCTTCTCTCTCAATTATTTGTTTTGAATCTTAGATTTGAATGGTTCTTTTGAATTCTTGACATGTACCTTTTGAATGCATAATTGTTAACTTGTGCATATGTTAGGTTAATTGAAGGTTCCTTAGTTTGATTTGTTTCATTTTCTCTATATTTGTAGATGTACATCAACTATTTGCTTAAAGGAGTAAAACTTTAAATTAAACATGGTTATTATTTTAATTATGTCTTATCTTCCTTAGAAGTTTGCCTAATATATGTTGTGACTTGAGCTTAAGATAATTTACCTCATCTATTGGTTTTAAGTGCATGCCTAGGAAACACTTGAATTTTGTCATAATGTCTGAGATAAGGATCAAAAACACTTTTATCCTCTACCTTACCCTACCTTTTACTTCTTTTTTAACCAAAACACTTTAGTTAAAAACCATGTTAAATATTCACATATATTAGTATTAGCTTAGAATTTGATCACCACTCACTAATATTAGTACAGATTACTACATATTTTGCAAATATTGTTGAGAGGACAAAGGTGGCTCCCACCCACCAAGTTTTATAAATATTTTGGAATACTTGGCTTGATTTGTCATTATTTCATCATAGGTAACTAGATTATCACAACCTACTACTCATGCTCTAAATTCTTTTAGTTATAAAATGATAAGTGCTATTTAAAAACTAAGAGCACCATGTGGTACACTTAGAGGCATCAATAGGTCCATGATATCATGGCTCATGGAATGCTCATGAGAACTTATGCCCTTGGGGAAACTAAAGGAATTAGATATCCCTAAAGGCTAGCTAGCCATTTAATCTCTTAGATCAATGTTTGGTAGGATTTCATAGTTCATAAAGATAACAAAGGCAACATCTAAATCTTACAGACGTAATATGTTACCAAATGGCTACATCTCTAGGGTTGATGACTTAGGGATGTTGAAACAATTACCAAAATCCATTGACCATTGATCTCCTAAATCAACAGATCATAGATGCTAATCACCAATGGACCTAGTATTGAAGGATCTCCAAATCCCTAGATTATTGGGATCATTCCATAAGCTTTGGTTGATATTAAAAATAAAATAACCCATAAGGAAAAAATAAGGTTGATAAAACATGATTTTTCCATGTGGCTAAGGAGGGAGAAGGGATATCTTAGGATAATGGATGACCATTGCATGGTATAGAACAGACTAACTAAAATAATAGAGTGAAATTTTAGGATTAGTGAGGACATCACCATGTGGATCATATATACACATAATATTTTTAAAAAAATTATCAAATATTGATGCTTTACATCTTGTAAGAACCCATCAAGACTCAATCTCTCTAAAAGCATGCCCTAAGGGATGCACCAAGAAAGGGGTGGGTAGACCTTTGGTACTTTAAAAGATTATTATCCCTTATTGCCACATTATTATTGATCCAACTAGATCCCAAAACCATTCCCTAAACTATTTATCTTCCCTTGAGTATTTTTCTAGTCTTTTCCTCTTTTAATTCTTCTTTTTCTTGTCTTAAACTCCTTTTTTAATATTGGTTGGACTAGGTTGACTCGGTCAACCCAGTACAGTTTAGGGGTGTTCTTTACTTTCTTGGTTTGTTAGCCTTTCAGCTAACTAGCATAGACTTAGTAAATTATCCTTAAAAACACACCGGGTTGATTAGGTTGACCTCATACAGCTAACATTCCTATAATAATTTAGGGTAAGATCTATATATATATATATATATATATATATATATATATATATATATATATATATATATATATATATACAAGATCATTTCAGTCATTATTCATATGTGCAATCAAGAGTTATTATTCACTCAAGCTTCCTCACAATCTGCTCTTCCACCATTATACTTGAGGAGATTTTGCTTAGGTTTCTTATTTTGAGAATCTAGTGTTGGATGTTTTGGCCTTTCTTAGTGATCCTTACAAAACACAACAACCTCTTGCTAATCCCCTTTGGCCAAGGGAGAGACTGAGTCTTGGCAGGTTCACATTCAGGTAAGTATATTCTAACTTTTTTCTCCTTTCTTTTAGTATATATAAGTAGCATAAGTGTTGGAAAAAATAATATTATCTTTCATATTTTATGTATTAGGTTGTTACTCATACTTACTTTAATTAAATCTCCCTATGCATATTTATTTTATTGTTTCTAACCCCCACTTTATGCCATAAGATTTGGTTGCACTAGATTAGATTTAATTTTTTGTTATTAGAATAAGTGAACATTTTAAACCTTAGGACTCCATTAGATTTGTCATACAATTGTGTTAAACTGTAGGCATTAGAACCCTTCCTAGCATGATGTGTTGTGACAAGTGATACAAGTGATCCCCTAATTAGGTCTATCAGATTTGCATATTGGTCATGCTCCTGCTTAACAAGTGTATCCCAATAAAATGTGTAGGTATGATCTATATTATTCAATCTAGGATTAATTCATAGACATGATGCATTTTTTATTACATACATTCTAGTGAACCCGATGTGAAACTAACCCTTGCAAGATTTCTTTCACTTTTTCATTATTTTTGTCATTATTTTTATAAACATTTTTATCATGTATTTCTTCCCTATTTTCATTATCTATGTCATCATGAATCCAATGCATTTTATGGTTTGAAAAATAGATGAGTATAAATAAATATATAGGCAAAATAAGGAATCTATCTGCTATACTAGGTCAACTTGGTCAACCCTATACTTTTTTTGTTCTTTATGCACTGTACTAGATCAACCTAGTCAACCCTATGTAGTTTTTAGGTTGTGTCTTATGGGCTAGGTTGATCGGGTCAACCCTATAGTATTTTTTTCCTTTTTTTATTTTCAGTTTAGCTTTTTGCTTCCCTTATATGTCTAATTTAACTCTCCATTTTTCATTCTTCTTGCCTAGCATTCTTTTTATTTACTCAATCATCATATCCCTTACCAGAATCTTCTTGGAAAACCTTAATCCATTTAAAAACTATATGGGGTTCTCTTTGCTTCTTATCTCTTCCTATCTTTTCTTCCTTTTTTTAGTTGTTAGGGAATCTTATAATGCCCATCTACACATTACTCTAGCCTTTAGGGCATCTTGTGATGCCCACACACATGTCATTTCATATTTTAGGGCTTCTTGTGATGCCCATCCCTACATCCATTTACCCTCTGGGGAATCTTGTGATGCCCACTCTTATGTTCCATTATATTCTACCAAGCTAACTCAACTTTAAGAAACCTTTTGAGACACCTAGGCTTGTCTCTTACATGCTCATTACTGATATAACTGTTAATGTAGGATCTATTTTCCTCCTTTTTCATGATTTTTATCTATATCCAACACTTTTTTTAGGTTACTTAAGCATGGGTCTCTCCGTCTACAGGATTTTCCTTTCTTTCACAAACCTTTAGTCCTCCCTTTTGGTATTTTGGTTTCTTGATGTACCATAGTATTCTTTTTCTTCTTTCATTTTCTCTTTTTTTTTCACCCCTTGGGTTTTTATTTTGTGAGTTTCTTTGTAATACCATAGATAGAACCTGACATTCCTATAAAACCAATATATTTCATATTTTATTTATTCCTTCCTCATTTTTATTACTTGACAATGTTATTTTGGCATCCTTTGGGTTTTTCTTATATGATTTTCTTTATAAGAAGGATCCCTTACTTTGCTTTTTTCTTGATTTTTGGCACCCTCATGGATCTCTCTTTTATGAGTTACTTTGTAATACCATGGATAGGACCTAGCCCTCTTCATACAATTACCACCTTTTCATGTTCTCGATCCTTGTTCTTAAACTTTATATTTTATTTCTTTTCTTAGATGAGATCTACACAATAATCTATGTTAGCATGTTTTCTTCCACTTCCCTCATTCTTATGATAAGTAATCACACTTTATTATCATTTTATCCCTATTTTCCCTTTGTCACATTTTTTGCAATTTGAAGTAATTCAAATTTGTTTCATATGTCACTCCTCTTATTTTCTCCTTTCTTTTATCTTCACATTAGATAAAACAAGGTCAAAGTCAAGATAACACTTTTATTTCACCTAAATTTATGATACTCTTAGACCCCATGCTCTTTAAAATTTCTCTCTCTTAGCAACCTTGTCCAAAGTATTCAAATTAAATTCATCTTTAGTACCCATGTTTGGTTTTCCAAATATGTATGGAGGAGGAATAAAAAATACATCAAGAAAGTTGAAATCCAAATCATTTTAAAAAAAATGCAATGATATCTAAAAGGCAACATACAAATTTCATAATTCAAAATCACACCAAAAGGCATGATTCAAATCACATCTCCTTCTTCTAGTTGAAGCTCAAACTCTGAAATTATCCTCATGATAGAGTCAAGGTCCTTTGGGGTACAATAGGCTAGTAGATTAGAAGAGGAGAATAAAAAAATCTTTTGGTACTACCTAATTTCTCATGCAAGTACCCAATATTTTTAGTAGATCGATGGCTCTATAAAGGGTCTTGAAGAACATGCAACATGTCATGGAGAGGTAGGTCTATTTTCCTTTTCATGCATTTAGCCTTCATAGGATGATATATATACTCCATTTGTTTACCTAAGACTTGTGTATCTAAAATAAGTTCTTCATAGTCCTTAAGGTCAAAAGTCCTTTTTTTTTGACAAACCTAATTTGAGTGTCTTGACTTCGATAAAGATTTCCTCTACCTTGGTTTTTACTTCATTCTCCCCTCCACCCATTTCATTTTCCCCCTTGATAGACAAATTATGATTCTAAATATATTTTCCCTCTTCTCTAATTCCTTCTTATTCACCTCTTAAAAATGTGCTATCACTATTGTGTTTCAGTTTTATCTATCCTTAGAGCAAAACAACATGTTTGAGCAACTATGGATTATTTTTTTCTTTATACCATGATATTATATTCCTACACTTACTTTACTTTCCTTTTACCATTTTTCATGATTTTTATATCTTGTTGTTATAGACACCTGAGTTCATACCCTTTTTCCATTATTGAGTGTGGTTGGCTTGTTACTCCTCACTCATCAATGTTATTTTCCCTTTTCTGCACCTTTTTCCATTGTTGAGTGAGATGTGGATTGTTACTGCTCACTCATCAATGTTGTTTTACCATTTTTATTTCTTCTTTTTATCATTTATTTATTTGTTTTACCATCCTATTTGACATATATCTTTGGTTTGACTTGGTGAGTTTGTCTTTCTTACTTGAGGATAACTTGTTTGAGTTTTTCAGTCTTTAGTATCCTTGGCTTTTTGGTTACCTAATTTACTCTTATTGTTTAATTTGGTCGTTTGGTCTAACATAGAACTTATCACCCTAGATTACCAAATTTCCCAAGTACATCCCATCCTCATATCACCAGTTATCTTGGATTTTTTTATATTTGTTTGTTTTTGCTATTTAGTTTTATATTCTTAGTTTTGTCGAAAGTAGTCTTTGTGCCCTACATAATCAAAATTAACAACACATTAGACAACCACCATGTAATAAAGGTAACTCAAGGTACACATTACATTTACTTTTTAGTCATTTAATTTTTAGTTTAATTTCCCTTTTAGTTATTTTTGCTTTAAAATACTACAATTTTTTTTAGCATCAATGTTATGTGTTACTATGTTCTTTCTCAAAGCACCATCCCCTATTACACCTTAGTGACATGTGATGATATTAGAGTGAGGCATATGTATACACATAATATTTTCAAAATTTTATCAAATACTAATGCTTTATATCTTGTAGGAACTTGTTGAGACTTAATCTCTCTAAGTGCATGCCCTAAGGAGTGCACCAAGAAAGGGGTGCATAGACCTTTTGTGCTTCATAGGATTTTTGTCCCTTATTGACACATTATTACCAATCCAACCAGGTCTTAAAACCATTCCCTAAGCTATTTTTTCTCACTTGAGTATTCCTCTAGTCTTTTCCTTTTTTTATTCCTCATTTTCTTGTCTTAAACTCCTATTTGACTATCAATTGTACTGGGTCAACTGGATCGACCCATTATAGTTTAGGGGTGTTTTTTAATTTCTTAGTTTGTTAGCCTTTTATCTGGTCTAGCATAGACCTAATAAATTATACCCAAAAACACACTAGGTTGACTAGGTTAACCCCATATAGCTAACATTCCTAAAAGGATTTAGGGTAATATCTACCTATATATACAAGATCATTTTAGTCAATATTCATATGTGCAATCAAGAGTTATTATTCGCTCGTGCTTCTTCACAATCTACTCTTCCACCATTCTACTTGAGGAAACTTAGCTTAGGTTTCTTATTTGGAGAATATAATCTTGGATTATTTGGCATTTCTTAGTGATCCTTTCAAACCACAATAATCTCTTTCCAAGCCCCTTTGGCCAAGGGAGAGATTGAGTCTCGACAGGTTCACATTCACATAAGTATATTCTAACTTTGTTCTCATCTCTTTTAGTAGATATAAGTAGCATAAGTGTTGGCTCATATAATACCATCTTTCATATTTTATGTATTAGGGTGTTACTCATACTTACTTTAATTGAATTTCCCTATGCATGTTTTTTTATTATTTCTAACCCCCACTTTGTGCCATAAGCTTTAGTGTGCACTAGATTAAATTTACTTTCTTATTATTAGAATAAGTGATTTTTTTAAACCTTAGGACTCCATTAGGGTTGTTGTGTGATTCTATTAGACTGTAGCTTTGGAACCCTTCCTAACATGATGTGTTATTACAAGTGATAGAAGTGATAACCTAATTGGGTCTAGTGGATCCCCCTATTTTTCATGCTCTCACTTAACAAGTGTATCCCAATTAAAAGTGTAGGTATGATCTATCTTATCTAATCTAGGATTAATTCATAGACATGATGAATTTCTAATTACATATAAATCCCAATAAATACATGAGCCTGTGACTCTAAATCTGATGTTCATCCAGCCCATCAAGGCCATCAAGTTTAATAAATAAACTGTCATCTGTTAAGAACATAAATGAACAAATAATGTCGACTTTAATGCATATTGACAAACATAAATGTGAAACTAGTGGCATTAGCATTTAATCAAGGGCAAAGGGTGAGCACATGTCATAATGACATGGATATCAATCATGTAGAGTATATAGGAAAATAATTTAATTTTAAAAGAGCATGGGGATCTACTACAACCAAATGGGCTTGATTAACTGGTAGATTTGTCATGGATTCTCAACCACCTTCTAAAATCATAATTGAATTTTGTAATTACCCCATTAGTGGGATGAATTTTCACCATGGATTAGTATAGTCTCTAAATGATTAGTAAATTAATATAATAAAGGTTGTCTCATTTTAAATTCTAATATAAACATAATTATATCAGACATTTGTTTGCTTTAATAGATTTATCTCTTTATTCAATTTTGTTAGTTATGCTAGTAAATTTTATAATTGAATGATTGTTTTAAATCCTAATTATTATTATTTAATTGGCATATGTTGATATTTTAGATTATTATGGAAATGGGTGGTCATGTCCTACACATGTCTTATTGTGGTTATGCCCTTTCCTTATCCCTTTCAACTTCCCCTCAAACTCCTACACTTTCCTTCTAGTTATGGTTGTGTTGGGTGTAACTTAGCTAAGGATTGGTTTCATGGGATTTTCTCATTTAGACACATCAATTTCACCTTCATAGGATTTTTTTATAAGTTTTCTAATTTAGATCTTGTATATCAATGAATGCAATATGAATCTACATGTTTGTCTTGATTTAAATTCATTTTAATTACCATTATAGCATTATTGAGTATAATTAATGAGAAAACAATATAAATTAGCTCTTTTTAGGTCATGCAAATATTAATATGTTGGATTTCATCTAAGGTAGGTTTATGTAAGTTTTGTTTTTAAAACTCTCCTTTGTGAGTAGATCTATAGATTTTAAAGTTGATATAACCCATTGAATCTCAATTCTTAAAATAGGCCCTTTATGAATAGCTTACATTGGCCAATTAGTCTTGTCTAGTAAGCTAATAAATGGTATAAGAAACCTTGGATAGGTCTTGTAAATCTCCTTTCAAGAGAGGTAAAGTTTTCTCAAATCATCCTCTACCTGAGTTATGTTGGTTGTGTCAAAACACCAAATAATGGATGGATGTGGATAGTACAGTTTCTAAGACTAATAAAAACTATCAAGTTGGTTGATACAATCAGAGTGAAATATATATGACATTTTTGATGATGTCACTAATAAGCTTAAAGGAAAAACATGAAATTGATCCATCCAAATGTGATATAATATTCATGTGGGTTCACTATAATATATGCATGGGCTAGAATGCCCTACAACCATCCTATGTCTCTCAATAGACTAGGACCTAAATAAGGTCAATGAAATAGAGCATGTGTATACTTGGAAAATTGGGTAAGGAACTAGGATATTTTAATACCTAATAGAGGTAATCTAAAAACCAAAAGTTAATATGAAATGGTCCCAAAGAATAAGCCTCTAACATAGGGATATATATTTCACAAGGCTCAACAAAGATAGATGATTGTAATAATTATTGTAAATATACAATTAAAGTGAATAATTATAAGATGTATGAGTAAATTAAATTATGGGTAAATGATTTTAAATAAGATAAGGTGAAATGTTTAATAAAATGGGGTTGTATACAACCTAAGGTGATAAATGACAAGCCTAAACAACCCTATATATATACCAACTTATTCAATATAAGGAGGAGCATAAGCAAAGATACACACATGCATCTACAAATAAATAAAAAACATATAATCTTCTAATTAATTAAATAAAAGAGTGTAGGGATAGAAATACTTACCTTAGGGTGGACCGGTCAAAGCTTCAATCTCCCCCTTTGGATCAAGGGGAGATGTAAAATAAATGTTTTAGGTTGAAGACCTAAATTGGTTAGATGAAGAACTATATATCCTTAGTTAGAAACTCCAAATACCTCTTTTATTTAGATTCAATAACACCATAAGACAATTCCTCTGAGATAAGTTTATAAACCCTTAATTCTCTCAAATACTACTTAGGGGAAAAAATGTGAGTACAAGAAAAGTGTATAAATGTGATATATTATTTTAGGATTGAAATATGAACCCTATATATATTACCCCAATACCTAAAACTCACCTAAACTCTATACCAATGGTATCATCCAAGCTAATATAGTTGGAAGATATTAATTGGCATAATATAATATCATTCAAATAGATATAATAAAAATGTCAAAAGGCAAAATTAAAATTGTATCAGGTTGGTTGATACATTGAAAGGAAGGAAAAATTATGAAACAAACTCTCTTGATAGGTTGATATCATATGATATAGGAAAGCTATAAAATCTAGACATAAAGTAGATAGAGAGATAAGATGGATAGAGATTTAGAGGAGTTAAAACTCAAAGTAGTGATGGTGTGACTCAATAGTATGAAGAAATCTCTTGAAATTACCATGATTTGATCCTACCATATTATTAGTGCACCTTTTAAGGCCTGCACTTAGGGAGATTAATGCATAAATAATCCATGATAAGATAAATCATTACTAAAGTGATAAAGTTAAAATATCAAGCACATATAGTTAGAGTCAACTCAGTCCATCTTATCTATCCCATTTTATAGGTATACCTAGTGTCAAAACTATATTTATGGTTTCAAGATGAAGGAGATATAATTTTAGACCTATTTACATCAACAAGTCTTTGATATTTCACTAAAAAATAATTTATAGGTAGGCAGAGTGATCTATAATGGAAAATTCAAGCATGTCTCATAAAGACATTTTTTATAGATATCATAATCCTACAATTACCATAGGCATCCAAGTGCTACAATATCCATCTAAGTTAAAATAGTCAATGTCTAGATCTAAGAAAATCAAAATCTAGTTTCAATCCTTCCAAACACATGTATATAGGCTTAGAACCAAATATAATAATAACAATCCAAGTACCCTACTCTTATTGGTCACTTCTATAAATATAAAATTATAATTTAACATTTTTTTACATTCAAATCTACATAATTTAGATATACTTTATAAAATTTGAATATTCATAGTTTTATACTTGTTTATATATTTAATCTAAGATAAATTAAAACATATTGGTGAACACAACATGAATCAAACATGAAGCCATTTGATCATTAAAGTAATAAAGATATAGCATGAGCCATATTTAGTGGTTTATATTAAGACTTAGTATAGAGATAGATCATGTAAATATTAATATTGTCAACAAAATAGAATATTACATTGAGAATAAGTTTTTAAAATAATTTTGCATTGATGTGTAAGAAGATCCAAATATATCCACATTTATACAATAGTTGGGTCATGATACAGATGAATTATAATATCTCATACATTGAGAGGGATCATTAGGATATATTATATTTCTAGTTTCTTGTGGCCTAAATATTGAGGATACACTAATATTTTTTATGATAAAAGGAGATAAATCACATGTTATATTAGTAAAACAATGGTTATAATAGATGGATGTTGTAGTGGACACACCTAATAAGTGCATTACATTCATATTTGAAGATAGTACAATTGAAATCCACCATGATGGAACTAATGATAATCAAAGAGTCAAAGATCTAAGGATAAGTCCAATTTTAGTATTTACTAAGATAAAACATGATTCTTCATATATAGTGGAACAACATGTGATTAATATGCATAGTATTTAGGAAATCACAAATGGAAATGTAAATATCATATACAAATAGTAGTATGATGATGTATATGATGATTATATGTGGCATTTGACATGCTTCAATGCCCAAAGTTGAACACTCTTTTTCAAGATCCACCATATGACTATCCATATACTTTATATGTGTTATTGGGACTATAAATTTCACATAATTTTTAATCTCACATTCAATAATTATTCAAATATACAAAAAAAAATTAAATATTCATGCATGACATGTATTGCTAGTTTACAGATTTCATTCATGTTGTTTATCACATCATGGTAGATTAAATAACCTTTTTCAAGTGCACATTAATTTCATGGTATACATGAGTGATTTGTATGACATATAGGTCTCATATGACATGTACATTCATATTTGAGGCATTCATACACCTTAAGGATACCCTTCCTACATTGGAGGATTTTTACACTGAGGGGATATTTTTGTTACATCTATTATGGTTACATATTTATATGACCATTCCATTTATCATATTGAGCTACTTATATTAATTATTCATGTATTTACCTTACTTTATAGTGTTATAATTTTTCATGTGTGATAATTACATTAATTGATAGTGTAAACTAGTTTTGTTTGTTCTATGCATGTTGTGGTGTATGCCTATTTCCTGGATATTATGTGTTGTATTGTATTCCTCCATGAATGTTTACTTTTAATTTTTTCATGGCATGTTCCTTGAGTGTGTATTACATTATATGTGGCTCTTTCCTTGTGTTTAATTTCTTTTGAATTGTATGGCATTGCTTGTTTATTATGTATAATTGTTTATTCATTATGTGATATTACATGTTCATTATGTGACATTGATTATTCATTAAATGTGTCTCTTTCCTTATGTGAAAATTGTGTTCATTGAGCATATTATATGTGACTCTAATTCCACATGATAATGATTATTATTGTTTATGTTTATAGTATGTGCATCATGGCCATGATATTGTTTGCATACATCTAGGATTGTCTACTAACCTTGTGATTTTGTGATCCATATCATGCAAATTTATATTTTTTTCACTTACATGATCTATATCATGAATGTTCATGTGTGGCTTACATTTTAGTAATTATATCTATGATGAATCTTATTTCATACGTAATTGTTGTGTGTGTGTGTGTATCTTGATATGACACTTATATGGCTTAGGATACATGTTTCATACATGCTTTAATGATCTAATAATGCTATTATGACATATTCTTCTCATGTTAACACATGATTTACATGTATACATCTTTCTATATAACATGATGTGTATAACTGTTTGTTTTGAGATGAGTAACATGCAAGTTACATCCCTTACCTAAATAAGGGAGCATATAATTGGGCTTGTCATAGATATTCAAGCCTTCATACATAGATAATTCAAATTTTAGGACAAATGACATGATTCATATGATTTTGATTGGGTCAGATTATTAGTGGTTCAGATTATGAGATAAATATACACATACTGAGATAGATTTGGAGGCATATATGATGCATATGAAAACATTGTATAGGTACATGAGTGATAGGTTACAAATATCATAGGAATGTAGTTATCATATTACAAGGATCAAATGGAGAATTTTATCAAATTTATCAGTTTAGGGCCAAATTGATATATAGATTTATGGAAATTCATATCAAATTGGTACTATTGGATTAGATTATGGGGCATGGCTTTTGTTCATGCTTCCACTTTTATATTTTTATAATGATAATGAATGTAACATTATAAATATAAAATTCATCTATAGTGATTGATTCAGTCTATTCATATTTACATGAGCCTAATATGGAGATCCACCTTTACATATGATCTTATTATGAATTTCTACCTTTACATACGATCCTAATATGGTGCTACACATTTACATACAAACCTAGTATTGGGTTCCACCTTTTTCATCTTGAACCTAATATATGTTCTTGATTAGTTAAATGAATAGTGTAGTTGATATTTCAACATAAACTTGCTATGAACTTATCCATATTCATGAGGGTTGGGTTATTCATCTTCCCAATTAATGATTACATTATGGTTCTTTCCTTATATCATAATCATTGTATTTTCCTATACTTCAAAAGGAAGCACAATTTGCATACTTACAGATGTATTCCTTACTAGATTTTCAAATTCTAAATGTTTCATTGATATAATTTACTTTAGATTTCATATCATCTATGGGTATTGATTATTGCATGATCTATTATAGGTTTGCATGGAACAAGTTAGACACTCTTGTCCTTTTCCCAATCTAAATCATAGAAATACTAAGGTACACAATCACTTTATTATTTCACTCTAAAATTTTTGATTCTAGATTATAATGGGGGAATTTTAAAACACATAAATTTGGTATTAAACACTTGAAAATTTCATTATTGACCTTTCATTGCCATACATTAATTGTGCATACACATATGACTATTTTCCACATTCCTTATCCATTTACCTATTTATAAAAATAGCCTTCCCATTTTTATATCAATCACATGTATAAGTTACCTATTTTTTGCATAGTCTACTTATTATCTTGACTAGACTATCCCCTGATCATCAAACCCTTTTTTCCTATTCTTTGAATGCCTACAATTACAAATAGACAAATTTAGCTATTGGATTCATCCACCTATACCATATCTATTTGTGCACTTTGTAGTGATCATTTTCCTAAATTTAAAATTTTCCTATAAGTTAGCCTATACATTTTTCATGTCATTTGTATAACAAATTATCGAAAGAGTCACCTATTTAAATGCATTATGCCTAAGCCTACTCCTACATATCAAGAATCAATAAATCACTTATTGAACACCTATCAAGAGATAATATATCACTTACACATTGATAATAATATCCATAAAGTTTCCAAATCAAAAACCCCTCAAAAAGAGTAGGTCTTAGCCAATATTGAAACACCTAAATATAAGTCAAGTTTACATATTGTCATGTGTTGAAATACATGTTATAAATTGCATCCATACTAGTCAATAACTATTTCACAGATTCACCTAAGTGTGATAACTGCATGTGGTTTGAGCCTTCTTCATATTAATACAACATAGAGAGCATGCATCAACTTAGTGGGGGTGGTTTGGGTCATCCTAACATATATTATCCAACCCCTTTTACATGTAAACCTAGTGTCAAAATTGAACATATGGTTTCAAGGTGAATGAGATATAATTTTGGACCTATGCATAGTAACAAGTCTCTAATATTGCATATAACAATAATTTACAAGGAAGCGTATTGATCTATGATGAAATAATTTATCACATCTCATAGAGACATTTTCGATAGAGATAATATGCCTATATCCACATATGCTTAGGTGTTATCAAATCCGTTTAGCTAGGTCCAAATAGTTAGTTTATAGATCCAAGTAACTCCATATCCAATTTTGTTTCTTTCTAACATATGTACATAATCTCAAACTTGAATAGAGTAGTAACAATCTAAGTACCCTTGTCTTCTTGGTTATTTCTATAAATAGTAATTTATAATTAAACATTTGATTTTAAATTCAAATCTACATAATTTAAATATACTTTATACAATTTAAATATTCATATTTTTATACTTATTTAGATCATTAATTCAAAATAAAGTAAAACGTGAGGATAAAAACCTCTTTTCTAGCTTTTACCCTCACCTTTTATGAATTAAGGCACCAGAACATTTTCTATTTATGGGGGGAGGATGTCACATCCCCATTTTTGAGACTCTATCCTTATCATATAATTAGTTATAAGGCACAAAATTGTAATAATGACACTTATCTTGATGGTTGATAATATTATTTGGTTATATGAAATAATCAGTTGCAAATACATTTTAGTGGAATAATTGGTTAAATAAAACCTATTATTATTTTACCATTATTGATGTGTTATCACAATTATTATTTTATAACATGATGAATGTTCATCAATTTTATTTGTTTATATATATGTTTTTATGATGTATCCTTGGATTAGATACTTTTGATGTATTTTAGAGTGTTTTTTAGGCTCCTAGATTTTCCACCTAAGACCTAGAAGGAAAGGTGTGTAAGACCATTATGTAGTTGCAATGAAACTAGGGGAAAACTGTAGGTGAATATGTTGAGCCATTAAAAATATGGATATCATGGACTATAAATAATAATAAAAATTACACTTAGGATTGCATACATTTTAAATAAAATTAAAATAGGGCATTCATTATAGGATTGCATGTAACTAGGGAATACACCTAGAGAGTAAACCTAGGGTATATAGCCTAGTTATAGATAAACCTATGATTTTTTTATAATAAACATGTTAAGGAGGTTTATACATGTTATAAACATTATAATTATAAGCCAAATATTATTAGTGATTTTATACGTAGGTATTTATGAACAAGTTAAAAATCATTAATTAAAGGTTCCATATAATGTATTCTAATAAATAATATCTAAGTCCTAGTTGACAAAGATAGTAAAACCACTAGGCAGAGAATGAGAACTCATTGGTGAAAACATTGTGAGTACAAGTCAAAGCTTGTCAGTGATTTTATAGTTTAGGTATTGATGAAAAAGGTAAAACTCATTAAGTAAAGGTTGTACACAACCTATTCTAATAAATAAGCTGTAATTCATAGTTGGAAAATATAGTAAGAACACTAGGCAAGGAATGAGAAATCATTGGTGTAAACACCATAATGACAATATGAACTTACAATTCAAAGTGAAAAGGTAAAAGTCATATTATGGTTGTAAACAACCTATAATAGACTTTAATAACTAACTGATAATTGGGAAAGGCTACAATACCATTAGGCAAGGATATGAATTAATCGTTTAAGATTCTAAGACTAAGAATCAAATTGTATAAGAACCTTTAGTTTGATGATTATGAAAGGGCTTAGATTACAATATCTATTTGTTATATGTTTAAATATATGAAATGTACTAATGAATCATTAACGGTGTTTGAAATCATGTTTGGATTCTATAGTAATCCCTAGAAGCCTTAGTCTCTTTATCACATCCATGTTAAATAGTACCAATTGTAAAGTGGTTTCCCACACCCAAGTTGATGGTTTAGGTGGGTAAGTTCAATAGTATGTACCATTGATGGTTGATCTTATCACTACCAATCTAGGTTAGAGGTAGTTGGTAAATATATTAAAGGTAACTTTGGACACTTGGACATTGTCTACTTTTCTTTATAGTAATTTATTATGATATTTCATTCTATATATATATAATATTTTGTTTTACTTAATGATTAATTATTTGACCTCATTTTTGTATCAGTGTTAGTTGGAATTCATATTATTTATAGTATATTATATGTACCTCTACTAAGGTGTAAAATATTGATTGTAAATTGTATAAGGTCTCTTCTTATTATTCTATCATTGAATGATCTTTGTGTAAATTAGGATTCAATAAATGAATCATTTTTTAATCAATATAATATTTATCAGTTTGATATAGATATGTCATTCATTGGAGTAACTCCATTTTATTAGGAAATATTTTGATGTCTATTATGTTATTTGGTTGTAACTTATATTAGGTAATCTAAATGTTGACTATAGCAATTAACACATCATTACTTATATTTGAATTATTTATAGTTTCTTATTTGATAATATTTTTTTGTGGTCTTTGTGTGGCAAAATTGTAAGTAGGGTGATTATATATGGGTATTTTTGTTTATAATTTTTTACTATGCTAGGAAGTTGGGGTTTTGTTTGGGAATTTCATCTTTATTATGTACTATCTATATGAACTCAAAATAAGTAATTGAGATGGTTTCTTTGGCTTGAACTTTACATATGACTATATATCTATGTTGATCTAGTTTAAATGTATCTAGATCTAAAAATATCAAATCATTAATTATAGTTAATATTTTATGTCTAATTAATCAATTTTTGGAAATATTCATCACAAAATAGCATAATTTATTTAAATCTATTGCATTTACTTAATATTTGACTTGTTAAAGTATAAGCTAAACTAGATTATGCATAAGATTTTTGTCTAAGATAAGGCCTAAAACTTGAATTTTGTATTAATATTGATTAGATTTTGATGTCTATGGTAAAAATTCTTAAATAATATAACTTAGATGAGTTTGAGTCTAATCTCAATAAGATACAGCTCATATTACACTATGTTTCTTAAGTTCATTATGGAAGTTTGATTAAATAATAATGTCCTATTTTGAGTGAACTTTATGGCATGTGGAAAATAAAATATTATTATGATAGTTATGTTGTTTATGGAATATTAAAAATAAGTTTTCCTATTGTTGATGTTTTCTAGAAACTATATTGAAATTTTAATATACCATCTACTTCTCTTAAACCTTGTCAATATTAATGCTAGGGTACATTGACTGATTAGCAAGAAACACAAGTACCTAAAGGGTTGATAAAAATTACATAGTTTTGTATGAATAATTTTAAGTATTATTTGTTTCATGACAAAAAATTCCTCTTTGGTATATTCCATGATTAAGAATGCATTCATGACATTATCATGGAAGAACATAAAGAAAGATCAAATGTTTATGTACCTACATTAATTAATGTTACCTAATCCTTATTTTTTAAATTAAATGGGTTTCAATAATAATAAATGAGATTTTAGAAAACATAATTTTTCAATTCATCTAAACTAAAGAATCAGATTAAATTCAATTTGATATTTATGATAATATGCATAAGAATTGTCAATTAGATTGATATGAACTAATGAAAAATAATTCTAGTGGGTAAATTTAGAGGGAAACTTACCTTGTAATAATAAATAGGACAAGGCATCCCCCAAATTATATCTCAAATCCTAAAACAATTTATCAACTAAGTGGTGAAACAACCTAGCATCTATCTAGGACATGTTTTCATTGTGTAGAATGAATGATAATTCTCTTTCTTTAAGACTTTAATTTTATTTTTTTAAAAGATTGGTTTTTTATGGGATGTTAAATGAAGTGTGAAGCTTTCATGCCCTTCAAATTTTTTACATGGCTTTAATTAGGCATATCAGTGGGATGTGTGAAACTATCACGATGTAAAGATAGAAAAGAGTTTGCATGGATCTCAAAAGCATACCAGTAGTTGAAAAATAAAGTGGTTGAGTAGCAAGTGTTATCATTATTATATTTTAGTATAATATTTCAAGTGGATTGTGATTTAAGTGGCACATTAATTGTATTTTTGATGATTCAATAAATAATGTTTATCACTTACTTTAATGAGAAACTAAATGATATGAAAAATAAATATTTAATTTATAATTAGGGGTTTTATGCTCATAGTGTAAGCACTTAAGAAGTGGACACATTATTTTTTCCTAATTTTATATTGTATATAAACCATCAAGAAATATAATTAATAAATACTCAAGGAAATTTGAATTAGTGAGATATAAAGTGTGTTGAGTTTCTATAGAGATACTCATTCATGTTGAAACATAGGAGTGGTAAGTCAAATAGATTTACAAATGCATTGAGAAAGAGGTGTCTCTTATTAAACAAGATACAAGTGGAAGTCATAATGTTGGATTATATGTAGTTATATGATGAATATGAGTATTTTAGAGATACATGGAAATAATGTGCATAACCATTGATTGGAAACATAACACCATGGTTAGATTATTTCATACAAGAGGTATTACTATTTTGAGGAGCATAGTTATACAGACCTAGAGGTTTGATGCATGAAATTTTGGTTAAAGAGAAACATAACAAAGGTTTACTAGTTGGTAGAGAATTAATATTATTTTAATATGTATGGATAGGTTTAAAAGTATGTTCAAGAGTGTATAATTTTCCATTTCACAAAAGCAAAAATCAGGATACAGGATTGTATCAACCATTTCCTATTCTAGAAGGCCATGGGAAGATATTAGCATGGATTTTATTTTAGGATTGCCTAAAACACATCAAGGACATTATTACATATTTTAAATCATGGATATATTTTCAAATATAGCATATTTTTTTACATGCAAGAAGATTAGTTATGCAACACACATTACTAACTTATTTTTAAGATAAATTATAAGGTTGCATAGATTGCCACTCAACATAGTATAAGACAGAGATGTGAAAATTATTAGAAATTTATAGAGGAAAATATGGAGTAATCTAAACAAAAATATAAATTTTAGTTCAAAATATCATCCAAAAATTGATATAGTCAAAAAATGATTTGGTAACTTGTTTCAATGTTTTATTAGAGGTAAGCTAGGAACATGAGATTGAATTCTATCACAATTTGAGTTTGCTTATCACAATTCAATTAACAAAAATACTTGAAGGAGACCATTTTAAATTATATATGGGAGTGGTCCAATAGGATTCATGAAATCGTATAACATAAAATATAATGAAAGAAGAGTGTTAAAGTAAAATATTTTTTTTAATTACATGAGAGACATGCATAAGTAAGTGTGAATAGTTGGAAAGAATCACTACGTAGTATAATCAACATGTAGAGATGAAGAGAAGAGAAGTGGAGTATAATGTGGGAGACATGGTCTTAACACATTTAATAAAATAAATATTTCTAAAAGGAACTAATGAAAAATTAAAATGGAATAAAATTTTAGCATGTAAAGTGATGTGAAATTTTAAGAAAAATGCATATGAAATTGAGTTATTTAAAGGGGTAGACAAATTGATTATTTTTAATGTAGTATATTTGTATCCTTATCATGAAGGATAGATTCATAAAATCATAAGCATAAATTCTAAGGTAGTTAATTAGAGAACATAGATGCCTAAAAAATTTTGGGGAAGCAAAAAAGGTAATTGGTTCAAGAATTAGCAAGCAAACGCACAATAAAGAGTATATATAATATTTGGTAAAATGTAAGGGATGAAAAATAAAAGATGTGACATTGATAAGCACATCAAATTCTAAAAAACAAAGAGTACCTATAATATATCTCTTAGAAATCATAGAGCAAGAACTCATGTTTCTTTTATTACCTGGGTTGTATGATGTAAGAGCATCCAGGTTCACTTGTAATCCTACATCAACCAAAAACATTTAAATTGGAAAATAGGCTAAGTTATGTTGTGTGAATTTATTGTTGCATGCAAGTTATTTGTGTTACTTTTCACCACATTTTCACCTATGTAAATCCTTTTTATTTATTTTTCCAACCTTTATGCATGCATTTTGTTATTCTATGTAACCATTTTTTGTATGTAGATTATTATCACTAGTGAAATATTGCACAAACTTTTATTCAGTCTAGATAAAATTATAAGGAATGGAGTCTTACAATGCTAAAGATTTATATTTTTCATCTTTTCTTATAAATATTACAATATATTATGCAAGATGTTAGTGCTAAATAGTACAAATATGTGGATCATTGCATAAAGAATCTTCCTCTCATTTTTTGGTTACAAATGTTGTGTTATTTATTTTGTACATACTTTTTTTTTAAATGTGTCTTAAGCAGCTAAATAAAATATTTGTTTCAATTCTAACTATTTAATTTAATACCTTGAATCATAGAAATTTTTTATAAGTTCATTTAATTTCATGTTGTGTGTTTTGGGCATGATGTGATATGGTGCCTTGGAATTGTATTGTGTGTTAAATATTTGTGGTGTATGGTTATGTGTTACTATTATTTTATTATTGTAGTTGATTCTTAAGATCAGTAATCTAAGTAGGTGGATTATGTGCCTATATAAACATGCCCTACCCTTGAGTCAGCTATTCAATGAGCTTGATGATCATATGTAGTATTTTGAGGGATATCTATACTTGTAGATATTATGAGTTAGAAAACAAAGATATAATGATCTTATGTTGTAACACATCTCATTTTATATTTTTGTGTTGTTTTCATTTTGTGAAATATTTATTTTTATTCATTGAAATCAAATAAATAACTGAGTTGGTTATTAATTTACTTTATTACATTATTCACTATGTAATTTTGAAGGTGGTTTGGTCTAAGGTATATCTTCATTGAGACCCCTAATTGTGACTACATCACATTATCAACTCCTTATTATCCATAAGGGAATAGTCAAGTTGAAGCATCTAATAACATTTATTAATATTTTATCCAATATAATGAAAAAACATGGAGATTATTGGCATAAATAGATACATTACTCTTGATGGGATTATATAATAGTGTAATAAAAGTTGAGGTAAACCCCTATTCACTAATTTATGGCACAAAAGCAATATTACCCTTATAACTTAAAATTATTTCCTTGAGAGTGTCCTTAAAAGGTATTATTGATTATTGTCAAAACTTATATAGAAATTATATTACCTCAATTATAAATTTTGTATGAGATACATATTCATGCCATGAAGAACCTTAAAGTTTACCAAAATCACATTTAAAAGGCTTATCATAAGAAAATTACATAAATAGAGGTTGATGTTGGAGATGAGGTATTAAAGGAAAGTTAATAAAATACTAATAAATATGAGTAACATAGAGGCAATTTTAGGTATAATTGGTTAGTTCCCTTTGTGATCGCGAAGAAAAAAATTTAGAGGCATATCGCATGCCCACACTATAAGGTAAAGATTTAACCTTTAATTCTTTGATACTTTGTGATCATTCCTTTTACTATTATTGATTAATCATTTCCTTAATTTGATTTAGGGTTTTTCATATATTTATTTATCTTTTTGGGTCTATTTTAAGATTTACTTATCATTGATTGTTTCTTTCTCTTCCCATGAATTCATTTATTTATCTGTGAATTATTTCAATATTACCTTTGTGTATTTGCATTTGATTTTCCTATTGTATTTCATTGGATGTTATTATATACACCTAAATTTGGTCAAGAAAACACATTTACTATGTCTTTTGTAGCTATTATATTCATAATTTCTTAATGTTGAATCAAATTTTTATTCACACATGTAACCTTTAGTCTTTTATCTCTTTTTTCACTATTTCATGCTTATATCTTTTTCTTATCACCATCTCAGTTCTTCCATGTCAGTCCTTGATAGAGTCACAGGAGTCCCCAGCCATTATTGTGTGTCATAATTTTGTTTTCTTGATTTTGGATAGGAGATTTGCATTGGATAGGAGCACACCACTCTAGTGTCCTTCACAGTGATGTTTTCTAATGCATGTTTTAGAGTTTTTTAGGTCCCTTTTCTTTTGGGTCTCTTCTTCTAACCATTTTAAATTTATTTGAATTAGTTGGCATGCAAATAAGTTTTTAAAATAAAAATTAGGAGTATTTTAATTAAAGGGGTTTATAAGGAATTTTATATCTAGAATACTTATAATTTAGCACTACCTAATGAAAGAATAACAATACATAGCAATCTCAATCTCTATATATTTTTGAAGTATTTACATACCACACCTAGATTGCATGCTTGGACTAAGATGAGGGCCTAGTCAAAAGCCATTTTATATATGCATTGTGCTTGGTTGATTATGCACATTCCATAAGAGATAACTACATCATCTTGAGGTCCCTATAATTTGGGTTATATAAGCAGAACTCAAGACAATAATGGTTCTAAGGATAGCTCATCCATATCCTACCTTCCCCAATTTTTCCCCTTTTTACATTTGATATTTATGTGCTTATTATGTGCAAGAATTCATTAGGTTTTTGGATAAAATAAGGTAACATGCAAGTATAAACTCATGAATATAAGTCCATGATAGAAGATCTCATAACTATAAAAAAAAAATCAAACTTTTAGATCTTAGTATAATCTCAAAACACTGAAGGATAGGGTCATTGAAAAGGACATAAGCACACCACTCTAATGTCTAATCCCACTCTACTTTCCAAATTTAAAATCACAAACAAAAAATTAGATCTGATAGTGGGGCAGTCATCTTATAGATCAAACATAGTCAAATACACCTCCTAGACTCCATAAAAGATAATTTTCTCATCCCTTTACATGTTTTTATCTCAAAACCTAGTTGTTCATTATCATTCTATATGAAAGTGAAATGTATGGTTGAATGTTGATTTATTTAGCCATTTCACTTTACTCAGTTTTTTATTTGATTAGGTTTAATTTCATTAAATCATAAAATTAATAAAACATGTTGGTGAACCCATTTTATCTTTTAAATATTTCTTCAAACCCTAGCCTACCATTAGGTTTACTTCTATTTTTGTGTGGATAATTAGGGTTTCAAATTTTTTATTTTTCCTTATTTTTTTTACCCATCCATCCCTTAATTGATCCTAATAAGCTATATATTAGGGTTTATTTGATTTAAAATTTAAATTTTCATTTAATAACCCTCAAAAACTAGTTTTTATCCTTAGGGCCTTCATTCCAAAATTTTATCCCATTAGGGTTTCATATCAAATTCTAATATTTCTATTACATAGGATTACATTCTATCCTAAATTTAATTTATTATTTCATGTTGGATTATCTTTTTCCACCTATTTGTCTTTTTATTATACTTCTACTTTTTCATGGGAAGTTTAAGATGACCACTAGATAACCTCTTATTCCTCACCCACTAAATCACTTCATAAGAATTTATCATAATTATAATAATGAGTGGACTAATTTTCATAATTTTACATTAGCAAATAATGGTGGGTATGATTTTATTTACAATGAAGATGATGATTATTTTTTCAATGATAATTATGATGAAAACTATGAATTTGATTATCAAATTGATTATGAAGGTAGTATATATGTATTTTATTCTCCTACTCCTCCTTTTCTCTCCATCCAAGAAAAATAAATTAACAAGATAATCCCAAAATAACCTCTCATTGGTGATGCATTATTTGATAACATTCCTAGCTTATCAACAACCTTTGCTACATCTTTATTTAAAATTTCAAAATATAAGTCAAATAGAGTAAAATTTTCATTTCATGTTAAAAATTATAATGTTTCATATAAACAAGTGCATCCAACTTATAATAGTGTTCCATTTTCATACACTAATGATGTTCCTCATGTAGAATAGGAAAATGCATCTTCTACCTCATGTCAATTCAAAAATACATGTGAACATGATATTATTCCTTAATTTGGTGATGTATCAAGCAAAGTAAAATATATTCCTAAATCCCCTTTATTCATTTTTTCATCTCAAAATAATGATACAATGAAAATTACAAATAATTCAAATCAATCTAGCACATTCTTATTCCATGTGATAATATGTCAAACAAGGGTGAAAATGAGATTGTTACTTAACTCCCCTTACCCCACTAATAAATTGTGAATCTAAATATCAAATTTTATGTACATGTGATGATACTTTACATAGTAGTAAAAATTTAAACTCTTATCTTACTCCTCCTAATGAGCATAAAAGTGTAATTACTTCAACTCTTGATTCTACAACTAAAAATGATTCTAATTTTTATGAAACTTGGAATGATAATTATTATTATGCATATAGTGATGAATAAAATATGTCTAACCTATATAGACCTATATATTATTTACACACTCTTAATTTCAATAATTATTTCATATAAAATAATATGTCAAAAGATAATTTCCTAGTACAAAAAGTACTCAAACATATAGTGATGTTTCTAGTTTTATTTGGAAAAGTAAAGTAGATGTACATGTTAATTAAAACCATAAGCATGATAGTGTTATTATTTATAGTTAATTAGAATGTGATATAATTTTTCAAACCAAAAATATAATAAAAACCAATGAATCTCCCAAGCCCACCCTTACTAAAGTAGAACCCATTCGTCATCCTAACCTCCATGAGGGAGATAGCTACTTTCACTCTACCTAGGTGCATGTTATCACTTTTCCAAGGGGTAAGATGACCCAACCCATGATTCCTAATGAAGTTAAACAAAGTAGTGTACCAATGGAAAATATTAATAAAAAAATTTAACCCTAAATGAGCCCCTTAATGATATAAATATGCCTTCATAATAAGTTATTTATTTGATGCATGTTGTAGGTGCTTTACAACATAAAGCACATTGACTTAATTTAGAAAGTAAGGCTTATTACTCTTGGGTTGATTTTAATGCTATTCATGGAAACCCCATATCATGTAATATATTCTATACACCATTATTGAATAAGTTTTATATACCAACATTGCCTAAGTTTAATGGACATGGAGATCCTTACTTTAATCTCAAATATTATAGTAAATATATGGATGGGTGCAATGGTTATTTGATATTATTATAGTTATATCCCAAGAGCCTAGAGGATGAAGCATTAGCTTAGTTTCATCATCCACTCCTTATTATCTCATTGCATACATATTTTGAGTTATAATAGGTCTTTCTTATGCATTTCAATGAGAATAAAGGACCTACATAGGAGAGTCTACCTTCATTACAACAGGGCCAGTCAAAGCCAATTAGTGATTACATACTATAATTTCAATCATACATGCAGTAGTTAATATATCAACCAAAAAATTTGTAAATATAGTACATCTTATCTAGATTCCTCATATTCACTCTTAAATTAAATTTTATATATCAAATAACTAAGTCATTTCAACATCTTTACAACATAAATATTACATTAGAGAATAAATTGGGACTAGTTAAGATCAATACAGAGATAGATTTTGATCTAGATCCATAACCATCAAAGTCATCCAATTTTTTTCAAACCCATAATCCAACTCTTCAAAATGAAAAGGTATACCAAAATTCAAAATTAAAATTACTCAAAAAGTAGAATAATCATTTTACAAACCATCTCCTACAATGAGCAGAGTACAATATGCCAAGAGAGAGCCTATAAAGTTTGATTCATCTAGAGATATGCCTCATAGTGTTTTATTTACACTATTAGAGAGGAAGATAATTAAACTTCCTCCTAATAATTATCATCCATCATACCATCTAGAAATACCCAAGAATAAACCATAATATAATTATCATCACATCAATGGTCATTGGGATACTGATTATTATGTACTTAGAGATCAAATCGATCAGTATGTCAATAGAGGAATTATCACATATATTAAGGGATATCTAAATCTCCTTTTCCACATTCTGATAGATCTTATTCTTTCATGATTAATTTATCCCAAAATGATCCTACTAAGGAACCAATGGTTACTCATGTGATAAGCAAGGTTTTTAGAGCACCTAGTTATGTGAAATCTTCTACACCATATAGTTAGCAAAAATGGAAACTAATGCATAAAATTAGACCAACTTACAATAATGTTGTGACACAAAAAAATTTAACTCATCCTAGAGTCACAGTGAGAAATCTAATTAATATTTTTATGTTCAATCATACATGGATTCTTACTATAGCTATGCCTAGAGTAGTGCCACAACTAGTGCACAGTTATACATTTACATAGCATGAGTATGGTTCATAGTTCCTTCTTCCTATAGGGTGGACAAATGATTTTTATAGGTAAAATGAGCTCATATACCATTCACATATGAGACATTATATATTTATATTACTAACATCCTAACATAAGTAATTAATAACATCAACTCATATATCATCTCAAACATTTATAATGTTTTATCAAATACAATCATCAAGATGTAATGATTTTAAAATATCTCATATCCATATATCGATAGGTTTATATACAATGCTAAAATAATTAAATCATGTTATAATAGGAGTATGGTCCACAGGACCTCCCTCCTCACTATCCCCTTGTCATTAGACACTTGATACTTAGAATTTGAGGCACCAAAATCACCTCAAAACTTGGAGTGTGACCTGTATCTCCTATCTTGATCTTCATACACTATAAATTTTTCCTTCATGTTGACATGTTCTCACTATAATCATTTGTACTCATATAATATCCTAGGACTTAGTACGCCCATCAAATCAGGTGGGGGCATCTCTCACCTACCTAGTTCTACTCTTAGATCATGTCTTTATGTGGTCACTTGGACATACACCATAGTATCAATCCTTGCTCAATCAAATAAGGATCTATGCACATCAGCAACCATCATAAATCACTCGATCAATTTTCCATTCATGTCATTATCAATAACATTTTACATTAACTCACATAATTTTGAATCAATTGTTACCATCAAATACTCCTCATCACCTATACTAACATAAAACAAATAAGCATTAGTCACTAATAAAAAAATGTCATTAAAATAATGGTGTGCATATAAATGTTAAAGATAATATAATGAGATCCATACCTCTAACTACCCTAAGTAGCTTAGGATTTATTACATCATCATCATCACTCTTCCGTTTGGGAATAATGGTACCCATCTGTGGTATCCCCACCAGGCTATGTATGCATCTATAAACTCTACGTCATCCACACATAGAATCTCTACCTTTAGATCCCTTTCATATGCTAGAATCAATTCTAGATCTTCTACCAATGGCCTCTCTCATTTCCCTATTCTCACTAGATCCCTACACTCTTAACCCACACTATCATAACCTTACTGGGGCCTTACTATAAATACACAAAAAAAATTAATTAAACATATATACTATTAATAGATTACACCACCAAAATCTCCATTGATCATATAAAATACTCTAAGAGATATTATTGTAAATGAATCATATTACACCATACATCACTGATCAATATCATCATAAGAAATATATCATAATAGAACATAGAAAGTAATTACAAATAGCTAGCCACAACTAGTATAACATATAGCCATTATTGTCAATCCTTAGTAAATAAGTAATCACATCTCTTTATGATAATGTTTCCAATAATAAATACAACATATGTTAATGTACATAAATAATATACATGGCTCCCTAAAGCATGAGTTTTGTGGACTCTCTAGTATTTGTGGCAATCTCAAGAGTTATCTCTAAATAAGTACTATTGTGAGGAGGGAGAGCATCATTAGTGTGCTTTTCCACACCAACCATAGACCAACAATCCTCTACACTATTACCATCAGGAAATGTCCCTCCCTTCATGGATGAGTAAATAGTGATGACATGGGAATCCAAATAGACAAGAAACTACATGTGTATTGTATGATTTCTAATATTAAACATGTAGTGTATCATAAAAAACCCCATTCAATTATAAGATATCACACAAACTTGTAAACCATACTCATGAAATGACAATGTCTCACTAAACATTACTTGGCTTAAGTTTTCAAATAATAATGATCTATAGATCAGTCAAAATTTATACACACCACTTGATCAGATTGCCTTCATCTAACATTGTGATGCTAGTAAGCCAGTGAAGTCCATCTCACTCCTTACTCAATATCAGCAATGCAAGATTGGTTAACTTAATTTAACCAAAATATTCATATAATATACATCCTACTATCAATCATATCACATAATATGGTAAAAATACGAGTAATCAAAATATATATTTAATCTATGAAATGTATGAATGAATCATACATTATTATCTATCCCATACTAGAAATAATGAATATAGTTTATACCACCTGGGTAAAATGCACATTTAACCATATATTACAACTAACACAATTATTTTCCCAACATAATACACCCTATGATAACCTATATTACCATAGACTAGTATTCTAAGACATACCTACTAGTTTTACATAATCAGTCATATAAAGTAGTCTTAAATACATGGAAACATAAGCTTCTAGTCAAACAGCTAGACACAACAAAGCAAGTCAAAGTTTCCATGAAAATACATGATATTATATCCTAGCATATGTTACACTCTCAAAGTTTATATGCATACATACATAAATCCATACTAACTATCACAAAAAATGTAATTAATAGTAATAACAAACACACATATATTTAATCAATCAAACATAGGTGTGAGCCTAGACTTAAAAATTATAGTATGCACCACCTCAGTATAATATATATTTGCATTCTATCTCTCTATGACATCCTATAATATCATAGTTATTTGTTTATGAATATAACAACATAATTTTTCAAATTCAGTCTTACAATTCCAAGAAACAACCGACCCATAATCATAAATAATAATCCATCAAGTACAAGTTTATACCACATGGGTATACCCTATGGTTGAACTACATGCTACTATAACTTTTAGGCATACAATATGATGTAATATTATATGATATATATATAAACACTTGCACATATTAACACTCTCATAATATGTACCACACATAATCAATCAATACTATTTATATATTTACTAACAACTATTTTTGACATAAGTCAAGTTTTTACAAGATTTTTACAATCATTACATTCATGAATCATTAAGATATAAATTGAATACTATAGTCAATAAACCTCTCTATAAATCAATATTTTGTTCTCATTATTTATGATTAATTCTCAACCTAGAAGAACATAACCTCTAACTCAAAACTACCATATAAGGCATTCGCAAGGTTCCTTTATGTGTTAATACTTTATGTTAGTCCATGATTTTTATTTGTATAAGATGCTATAGATTTGAATCTATTGACATTTTTGTATAACACTATTGTTCTTTAATTAAATTACTTAGTCTTTACTTAGAGTTTTAAACATATCTAAATCATAGAATTAGCCCCCTCACAAATCATGCATATACATATTCATTCATAGCTTAGAATGCAAATATATATTAGATCATAAAATTATATCAATCATGGATATATCATTAATCATTTAGGAGTATAGTAACATTACCATAGAAATGTCTATCTTTGTTATTGTTAACTTGTTATAATTGCATGAATCTGAAGTCATGTGGTTCTTTTATAAGAAAATAGGAGGTTACCTCATGAGCATCCAAAAGACTTAGGTTAATTATCCAAAGGGTAAAAAATATGATTTTATAATATAATATAAACCACCCACATCTTAGTGGGATTAGTCATCCATAGATAATATAATAGATTAGACACCTAAAATTTGACATTCACATATATAGCACATAAGTTGTGTATATCCATACAATTCATTTTATTACAATAATTTCTATATATCATACCAAAACATTATTTTATTCCTTTAGTGTGATAATTATTTTTAGTGTAAATTATCATACTTGCCACAAAACATACTTGGATCATATTTGAGTTCTTCAGCTCTAATAAGGGATCATATTCTAAACCATTAATAAGATGGATCCTATCATCATCATCATTTGGTAAATATCAAGCCCTATGATATCCTAAGATGCACGATAATGATTTTCATGCATCATGATGTCCAATACTCATATCATTACATCTTAAAACCTTTGGGGTTTTTAAACATTTGCATCTTTAATAAAACTGTTGGGTTCCTGATGTAACTAAATTCTACCTTGCATAATGCCACCAGAATGCAAGTGGTAAGGTTCCCCATGCATCTGAAACTTATTAATTAATTAATTCCCATTCAGTGAGGTTTTCTCATTCTCATAATATTAATAAAGTATATTATTAAATATTATATTTTTAAACTTTCTACAACCAGACATTGACAACCTCATTGATTAAGAGAAGATAATTTGATGCCATCTTACATTGAGCATGCATAACCATGGATTTTATATGAAATGTGTAGTTTTTCACTCGTTAAGCATTGGTTAAATGAAAATTCTTTAACTCTTTTTGTATAATACATAAACAATTAAATATTTTAAAAGATTCTGGAAATAAAGAGTTTGTTCATTTCTGCCCATACCTATCCTAAAGAAAAATGCTACATTTAGCAGTTGATATTAACATGCACTTATAAAATTATTGAAATACAAAATTTTCCATTCCTATGATGTTACTTATAGAAAAACACTACATATAAAAAATATGCTAATCAAAACACTACTTACAAAAAAGATGCTAAGCAAAATGCTACTTATAGAAAGTCACCCAAATTATAGAAAATTATAGGAAGTCAAATATCCACTGACATTATAACTAGTTTCATGGACTAAATAACAATTATCATTCCATTTAAAAAGGCATATGTCTAAGGCATCTCAATGCATTTCAGCTTGTCAATGCAAGATGTTTTAGATGATGGCATTCCAATACCCACCAAATGGCTGACACCATACCAGTACTCGCCAACTCATTAAATAAAACTTTGAATGGATTTGAGCACATGATTTTTAGATTAAATAAATGTAATTTACATGCTAAATATCCTTATGTTTGAAATTACCAACCCATATAGCTATATAAATTATTTATTAATTCATTTCTCTCTTAGTAAGTCATTGCTCTCTTTTTAAGTCATTGCTCTCTTATTAAATTGTTGATTCTCTAAAGTGAATAGCTACACTTTTCTAAATGAAACACTAATTTTTTCTAAATAAATCATTGCACTTTTCTAAATGAATCAATGCATACACATTATGTTCATAGTTTTACCCCCTAGATATAGCGATTTAACTTACCTGATAGAGATAAACTAAACACTATAAAATATATAATGATTCTTAAGTAGATGGAATACAGTGATTTAATTTTTGAATAACAAAATATAGTGATGATGAGTATAATTATTTTTTTGTTACAAATAATATCCATCGATATTCTAAGAATATTTATGGAATAGATAATATATTAAGTACATGGATAGAATATTTTTAGATAATCTTAATTTTGACATTCTAGATTTCATACAATAGAATAGATAATGGATAATAGAATACTTACATATTCTATATGGAATATTTACTGTATATAGAATACAAGTCATTATATTTGTTGTTTATCACTAGATTTCCAAAATATGATTACATACACAAAAATTAAATATATAACCAGCCTTGAACTCTACTCAGTTATTCTTTAAGACACAAATCTATAAATTTTCCTTTATTTCCATGCTCCACTCTTGCCTCCTCACCTTGCTACTACCTTATTTTTTCTCTGTTTGTGTGCCTCTCTCCTCTTCTCCCCAGTATCTTCTTTCATATATTATATTAAGATGAGAAGGGGTATGGACTTTGAGATTTTTTTGCGTTTTTTAGTTTTTGTTTTTCTTTCCTCTTTTTTTCATTATTTAATATAGTTTTTATTTTTAGTTTTTAATATTTTTAGACTAATTTTTTTATTGTTTTTTTTTTTCTTTTTTTTTTTCTAGATTTTTCTCTCAAATGGCAATTTCCAAACTTTATTTATTAATAATAAAAATCCATAATTTTATTTATTTAATTATCATCCTCTTAATGCCATATAATTTAATTACATTCTCACAAATTAATATTAGATTAAAATCAAATTATGTTAATAATTTTTCTACTAGCATTAATGATTATATATATTAATATATATATATATTAATCATGCAAATTGAGTTCCATTCATTCATTTAAACTATACTGGAAAACCACGTCAATCAACTATCTAATGAAATCAATAATAAACACACTATATTACCCATTTCATTATGCATTATAACATGTGCTAACTATTGTGGTATGCACAGGGTTCTAGCCAGTTTCTTTGTCATCCTCTGACATCTCCATCTACATCACCCTCTCTGATTATGCTCTCCCTCTAGCATGCTCTTAGGGATGAGTTATCCTACTTCAACCTCATAAAAAGTAGATAGTTATATCATAAAATCATGATAAACATATATCATAAAATATAATTAAAATAATACATCAACATGTTCATAATGTAAACACATACACTACGGTTAACTCATCACAATGAAAACATATAACCTAAGCAATATCTTGCTACCCCATAATAGCACATATCTTAAAATATATTCAAAAATATCAAAATTTAATTTTTCAACTATAAATATCCATGGATAATTAAGTAGGTTTTACCTAACGATAAATCTATATGTAACATCCTTCCCCCCTAAAGCTAGCCATCATCCTAGATGAATTTTATTCTAACATAAATTCTAAATTATAATCATTATTCAATAGAGAAATAACATGGTGTAAAGTATCAAATTAAATAAATAAATTTGTAAATTACCTATAGAACTCATCATATGTTCACCAAGCAGCATTAGTCTCAAAGTATTGGTCTTACAAAACCTTACTTTGTGACATCTCAGTACTATACAAACAAGGTTTGTGAGTGTCACTTACTCTTAATGGTTCTATCATGACAACCTCAGGGTCTAAAAATAGCAATATAAACCTATATACATATCTCAAATAAAGTTTCACTGACTTCCCAAAAGCTCATGAGATCATCATAAAAACCAAAAATAAATGGTCAAGGAGAGTTCCACAAAACCTTTCAGCCCCCCCTCTGTAGAGCTTTCAATCCTAGAGAGTTTTTTTCTCATTTTAAATAAAAGTGTGTTGGGGGTTCCTTCTCATGTTAATTAAAGGGTTCATGCCAACACAACACCACCATGGTGTGAAGGAATCATTTTTCATAGTGGTTAGCATTTTGGAATTTTGGCAATAGCTAGATGGTGTAGTGTATATCTTGTTCCAGCTGGTAGATAGTTGACTAGATCTTAGATCTTCAAGGCATCTTCAATGATTTGGTGATACATGGTGACTACAACACAAAGTTTGTGAGGTGAAGGAGCTAGTAGGTATGATCACCAAGTTCTAGTTTAGTAATTAGTGTGCACCTTCCACCCTGGAAAAGATGCTCTTGAAAGCTATTTAAGGATCCCAAGCTAGATGAAGAGGGGGAGATTGAGAATAGAAGTAAATCTCTAGTGAAATGGAGTTACTTTATATTCATTGCTTCAAAATCCATTAGACTTATCAATAATATGGATGCCTTAAAGGCTACATTTATAAGTACCCAAGCTCTCCTATGAGCCTCTAGGTCATTAATTAATATGAATTAGACATATATTATATTATGAACTCTATACTCTATTTTAAACTATAATGAATGGTGAATATTGTTATATCAAAAATGATGTGTCTAGGTTATGCATCTTTTGTATTGGTAATGAAATGTGTAATGGATGTAATTTTTTAGTTTTAATTCATTTATGATTAAGTAATGTTCATGCATATTTATGGTTTACATCATTAATAGAGTCCCTAAAAATGTTAATGACATCATTTGTAACTTGCATAAATATTAACTATAGAGTATGTGCCAAGTATTCCTATCCTTGTTAAGAGTGCATGTCTAGTATGATTAGTTTGAGTGAAAGATACTTTTTGGCCCTTCATGTGCCTATATGACACTAGGATTAGTCCACCAAAAGGCTTACACATATAGGTCACTAGGATTAATCCATGAAAGACTTGTGCCTATGGATCTACTTAAATCTTTCTTTGAATTGATTAGTTCCCTTAATTAAAGCCTTGCACCATGGCACAACTAGCCCAATGTGGGCCCTAGTTCCTTCTCAATTATGCTTCAAGTGAGCACATAAGGCATGTGCCTTATGTGGATTGATGCCATCATATTCAAGTGTTTAAATGTTAACTGCAAAGGGAATATTCCATTCTTATGCCTAGTTATAATAAACCCAGAACTAATTAAGATAAATTTATGCATTTTTATATAACATTTTGGTTCTATTGTCAGGACTCATGTTGAATTTTGTTGTTATGATGGTATGATATAATGATGTACTAAATTTCTATAGAAAACATCAAGAATTGGCTATAATAGGTATAAGATAACTTTGTATTGAAGCATCTAACTTACAAAGGATAAAAGCTAAGAAAATGGGTTCAGAACAACCTATATGATGCTTTGTATGAGGTCTTTTTTTGTGAGCTACCTAAGTATGTGTACCAGTGGTTGGATACATATTCATCCCACAAAAAATAAGTTATGGACATCACTATGTGTATATGGAGTTCCTAGAGAGGCTTTAGACCTTAGATGTTTTATGGACTAGAGCAATATATAAATGGTGGTAATGAGCTCTAATTAGTTATATACTTGAGTTCAGAGTCTCAACATACTCATGCCTTGAGTAACTAGATTACTATGTTTTTCATGAACCTATAGGCATGTTTGTGAAGGAATTTAGTGTAGAGATCAAAAATCTAATCATGGATTATGGTTTTTGAGACTTTGGGGATGGAAGCCTAAAGTCCTTTCACATATGGGCAACACAAAGGGGGGAAAGGGGATGTGTAGGTGAGGCATAATGGAAGGGATGTGTAGGTGAGGCATAATGGAAGGGATGTGTAAATGGAAGGTGATGAGAAAATTAACACCTAAGATCTTAGAATACAAACTTATAATAAGATATGGCATTGAGTGATGGAATATTTAGAACTTAGAAGTGTCAAGAGAACCCATAGCAAGTAGGAAGGGCATGGGGAATGATCTCTTGAAATATAGTAGTGCGAGGATGAGAAATATAATGAAGCAATGGATCAAGATCAAAAATTGATAGGTGTAGAATTCATTGGGTTCCTATAATATTTGGTGACTATAGATATTCTTGATGCACCTACCCCATTTGAACCTACGATGTATGCTCATGCACTAGATCCCCCACTTGAATAAAGTACAAAAGTAATAATTCACTCTATTGATGACTTAGATTTTAAACATTTTTAAAACTTAGATTACAAATTTGTGATTGAATAGGCTATTCCATACAAGGAAGTGAGCATGACTACCTCTAGACCATTGGGTGCTAGTTCACCATAATAGAACTTGAATGCAAGCATCACAGCGTAGTTAATTTCAAAAATACAAAGTAGGAAACAACCTACAAGAAGTGGTCTAGTGCCACAAATTAGTAGTGTAGACACCTAAAATTGGCCACCAATGGCTTCATACTAGACCTTAGACTAATTCTTACCAACCTCTAAAAATCTATCCTAAGAATCTCTAAATGTCTTAAATTTAGATTCATAATATACAATTTGGCCTATAAATCCATTAAATAGAGAAAATACACATCTAAAATTAGTTTAAAACTTAAAAAATGCTAAAATTCCTAAACATAATTAATTAACATGAAAACCCTAATAAAATGCCTAAATTAAATTAACCATGAGCAATTAAATGAATTATCAAAAAGGAAATTCAAAAATCAAGAATATCCTAGGTTTTCATCATAAAATTTGTGAGTTGTCCAAAATTACAAAATATCTCACCCATGCCTATTCATTCTTAATCATAAGGCTTTAATACCTTTTAACTCTACTAGGGTTATAGTGAACTAAGGTGAGGTTTGAACCCATTCCAATATCTTTTGATAAAACCTATAAATATAATGCCTTCCTTATTGATTAACAAGCTATTTTAGTGCAAATTTATCATGCACAAATGACTTTATAGCTTGGACATAGTAATGTTATAATTTTATTTTTATGAAAATATATCAAGTAAGCATAAGCCAAACAACCATGGTGCCAAGAGGATAAGGAGATAGCCAAGTTCCATTGCCATAGACTTCTTGAGCACAAGCTGAGTAAACCAATGAATAGATCTTTTGGAGCATTCAAGGAAGGTAAGAAAGGTTATTTTTCCTAAATTTTAGTTATGCTTTATCAATTGGTTTTATTCACCAAGCTCCCCCTATGATCTAGGCATGGAAGTATTATGCTTTGTTAGTTTGTTCTTATCATTTTGATTTCATTGTGAAACTAACACTTGATCTAACCTCCCCTCCATTGTCAAATTCCTAGCATCATAAATGGTTTGTCCCATGGGACACAAAACATCCCACATACCAAGAAGATCAAAATGCTAATCCTAAATTTTTAAATGAATGCTTGAATTACTTAAAAATTAGATTTTTTTTTTCCATATTCTATTTTTTAATTACACTCAATTTTGATAGTGAATCGACACCGATCCTTTCATCAATTGATGTTGATTCTCACAAATCAAAGTTGATTCTTTATGTGCAAAAACATGACATGGTGAGAATGAGTTTTTCAAATTTTTCTTCAGCTTTCTAGAGTTTTTTACTTTCTAAGGACCTATATATTGTTGTGCTAACCATTTTATTGTATAATTTGGTGTTATTTATTAGATTTATGCTCATATTACTAACCATCTTTCCTATGAAGAAAAATGCATTTTTTATTTTGTGTTTTTATAGATAAGATAGAATTGATGCTAATTCATACAAATCAATGGCAATCCCTGCATGAATCAATGTTGATTCACTATGTAAAAATACAGAGCAAACCCAAGAGCTAGTTTTTCAAATTTTATTTGCTCACAATCAAAAGTGATTATAAATAGAAGGAGACTATCTAACAATTGCAGGTCCTAAGCATGATTGAAACACAAATTTGCAAGTTTTGGCTAAATAACATTTTATTTAGGCTTTTAAAATGAATCTAGATAAATCATTCACATTTCATTTTGGGTACTAAATAAACTTTTTATATCTTAAACATTTGATCTTTGGTGCTTTAAATGAATTAGAATGGCTAAGTCTTAGAAACATTTCAATTTGGTGCTTAAAATAAATTCTTAAATCTTGGACAATTATTTTGGGTGTTTAAAAATGAACTTAGGCTAAATCTTAAACATTTGGGTTTTTGGGATTAAAATGAACCTAGGTGATTTTTGCTTGAATTAGTATTGTGAAATTATATTTCAAAGCTTTCACACTTAAGCCAAGGGGCCAATTAATTTAAGAATCTAATCAAACATTTCAATTAATGCACAAATTGGCATTCACTTATATTTTAACTTCATTAAAAATGTTTGTTTGAACTTGTTTGTTTGTTTTTAAAAAATTAATAATCCATGTATGTTCTCCCCCTATCCCCTATAGGTAATTTGAGTGACCAAAATCACCTTTTCACTTGCTTGTGCTTATTCCAAGGTGTAGAAATAAAGTTATCTAGGCTCTCCCTAAAACCCACATGGGTTGGGAGATATAAAAGAAACCCTAAAGTCTTTCTACCTAGTTTTACTTTCATGTGATCTGGATTGTGAAGGGGATGTCATTACCTCTCATGAGTTCTCTATGGAATAATTGACCTAGGGCTTCATCTTTCAGTAGTATTTCAACCTTGATCCATGGTGAGGTATACAAATTAAGGTACACATATTGTGAGAACCAAAGGGTTGAGCAGCTAACCTCTCCTTTCATAATGAAGGCCCGATTCAGGTTTGGTCAACCAAGGGATTCCACTAAGCAATCTATGGATGGAATTATCATGCAAAGGAATATAACCTTTCATGATATGTTGATTGATATGAACTCAATTGAATTGATGCTTCTCTTGTGTTAGCCATACTTGAGATCAATCTAGATGGTTTTAAATTGTAAGCTTTAGTCAACCCCACTTTTCCATACCTTGATAAGATCTAGGATGATATACTTAGTTGTATTTTAGTCTTTTTCCTTTTATTGCTTGGATTTTTGAGTCTAAAACTTGTGTTTTAACACATCATAAATGAGTTTGTTTATCCACACTACTCTATTGCTTGAGGAGATATTATGTCATCTATTTGACACCATGTTTTAACATAGATATTTTGTGTCAAAAATGTTGTGTGTCACTTGATTGAGATGGGTAACATTACGCTACCAAAATCAATTCAAGTTTTGAGACTTAAAATCCTTTGAAACAAAACATTATTTATAACTTTTGAGAATGATAACACCATTACGCTACTCAAATTATTTCAATAGACTTATCTTGTCTTGTGTCCAAGTTGTCATTATTGAAACCAAACCATGTGTCTTGTGGGATCTTTTGTTTATCACTATTATGCTACTAAAATTTTCCTACCTTTTTGGTCAACTAAATCTTAAGTTTTCCTAAGTTGAGTTTTTAATTATTTTACAAGTTTAGATCCAAGGTTGATACACAAATATTTCTCTTTTGGGTTATGTAACTTAGGTTAATTTTTTTGCCTTTGTTTGTAGAATCAGTTTATCACCAAGTGCCTTTTGTTTAGTTCCTTATACCAATTTGATCACATTTATGTCTAGAATAAAGTGTCTTGTTTATACCAAAATGTTTTAGATTAAATCATCCCTTTGTTTCAAGTCTAGATTTTGATGTCAATTTTAGCGAAGAGTCCTATCACATGTATGTTTAATCCTATATTTTGATATCATGTTTAGACAAAATTTCTAGTAACCTTTCCCTTTCCTAGTTTAGACCTATTTGGAACATCTTTGGGCCTAGAGTTTGGCATCTTGTTTTTATTTCATTTTACTTGACCTGATTTGTGTGAGACATTTAACATTAAAAATTTGGTGTTACACTATTGTTATAAAGTCTTAGTAGAGACCTTTCTGGAGATACAACTCCACCCTTAGACCAAGTTAGACCAAGTTTGAACCTTTTATCCTTTAGATAACATTTTTAAGAGATTATATAACTCTAGGAATTTTTTAGGAGCATTATCATTGATGTGGATATGTCTAGATACACTTATGGTAGAGTCACACATAATCCAAGTTGTGATATAATGGCCACATAAAATGACTTTGATTTTGATGACTTTATTCAATACCATTATGAAGACAATGTTGCTTGGGAGATAGATTTTTATCCACCTTACAATGCTCAATCAGGGGAACAAAGTCAAGAACCTACTTATGATCCAAGTTGAGACCCCCACTAGGATAAAGATAATATGGTCTATGAGGAGGATCCATACCCTCCTTACAATACTCAATCTGGGGAATAAATCCAAGAATTAGATGTGGTAATACCATCTTCAAGCTGGTTGGCATATTATACCTACCCTTACATGACCACATGTTCCCCCACCTATACCATTGACCCTCCTTCAGAGTGTGTGAGCTACCAAGCTATATAACATCAAAGGAGTACCATTATCATTATAGGACCTCATCCTTTGCCTTATGTGAGTAATCAAGCTCCACAATTCCCCAAACTTGTCATTCTACGACCTCATCCTTTAGTTTGTGCAAGTAATCAAGATCCAAAATACCCCAAACTTATTATTCTAGGACCTCATCCTTTGTCTCATAATATCAACAAAGCTTCAAAACACCCCACCCTTATCCTTCTAAGACCTCATTCTTTATCTTGCGTGAGCAATCAAGCTCCATAATACCCTACCATTTATATAGTAGACCCTCATCCTTTAGCTTATATAATCAATCATACTCCATGATGCCTTATCATTATCCAACTACCAGCCATTATTCATCCATTGACAATTGTTCCCCATTTTATAAAACCCCTACCAATCATCCATCCCCAACCAAACCAATCAACACCTCTCCAATCAAGTCAATCATTCAAATACCTAGCTATTTTTAAAATTGGTATTTTACAATCAACCATAAACCAATTATAAAATAACAAACCAATCTATGATGTTTTAGTTAAACCAACCATTTATGATAAGTTAACCTATGATGAATCACCTCTTGTTACTATCCATGTTGTCAAAGAGTCTCACTCTAATAAGCCAATCTTTATTGAGTCACTTCTTAATGATTATAACCACCTTTGGTTAAATAATTACCTTGCCCATATACCTATTTTTCAAGAGCCTCCCTCTAAAATCTAGTCTCATGGACTTGTCTTTTGACCTTTTTCCCACCATTACAAAATCTCACTTAGACAAACTAGTCTCTATGGAGCCAGTTATACTATTATAGGTTATTACTTTTCCAATACCAAAAATTTAATAAGAAATCATTGTATCAACATCCACATTAGATGAAGAATCAAAATTAGATTCAGGTTCTATTCTTAAACCAACATCATATTTAGCACTAAAATTAGAATCAACATTAGTCTCCACATCAGATTCAGAGTCCCTTGAGTTAGAATCAAAATACATTCATGGTTGTTACAATATTGGTTACTCATGCCTTTTAGACCAATTTGAATACATTTTTGATCCTTCCATAATTTTTTAGGATGATTACTTTAGCATCGACACAAGTTATCCTAGTATCTTCTATGATTATTATGCTACCAACCCACATACCATTACCACCAACCAACATAGCCATTACATTAACATTCCACCTCCCACAATTATTGATTGGGACTGACAAAATCATACCTTGTTGAACTACATCCATGGTGACATATCAGTTGAATAACATCAGGGAGGCCAAGACTAAATTCATGCAAAAAAGGAACCATCTCCTAGTGAAACCTTTTTGGAGGTGTTCAAGGACAATCAAAGTTCAAACTCAGCATCTTCTAGTGAAACCTTTTTGAAGGTGTGTCAACCATTTTGGCACACATACCAAGCTTCACCTAGACCTAGAGAGAAGTCTAATAGGGTCCTAATTGATGATTGGATCAAATGGCTTAGAAATGGGTCCATAAATGTAAATGGAGGATCTGAGTAGGTTTGCATGGTGGTCATAGCATTCAAGATCATGAACCAAGTTGCACAAACCTTATAAAGTCATTAGAACCTTGAAAGAATGATAAAAATATGAACTGTGTAGGTTTGAAGGACCAGACCATCACCAAGATGTCATGTAGGAATGAATAAACCAACTCACTTGTGCATTTTTTAAATGCACCTCAGAAATCCTCACAAGCCAAAATATTTTAGTGCCATGGATTTTTTCATGCCAAAAACATGCTCTAAAAATTCCATGCCTTAGAAATTTCTCTACCTTGAGTTATAAGTGTTCAAAGTTGAACCTAGAGAATAGGACATTATCACAAACATCAAATTTAAACTAAGCATTTGGGTTTAAAAATTAATGTTTATGCAGACATCAATTATGGTCATGTGAATGTCAATTGATGGGCACATGGACATCATATTTAAGACACAGGGCACATGGACATCATATTTAAGACACAGCAAATAATAATTGAGGTTAAAAAATCCTAAGATGATCATGTGGATGTCAAATATGTTCATGCAAAATTCAAATATGGGCAAAATCAAATATGATAGTCTACATTCATTCATGCATCCTAATCCAATGGTGCATGTTCAAGTCAAAGTGTTAAAGGATCTTCAGTAGTAATAAATCAAAGGCTTGCATTCATTCATACCAAAAAGATATACAATGTAAAAGAGTTTAAAAGGTCAAGAATCTGAAAGTAGGTATCTATGGGACTGATAGAAACAAGATAGTTAAGAGCAATCTGATTGGTCTGAGTTGATTTTTGATGGCCAAAAGTTGAACCTAGGAAGCTTTCCTAATGGAAGTTGAAGAAGCAATTTTTTACCAAATCATGAGCCAAGTTATATTATGGCTCAAGTGAAACAAAATACAACTTTTTGAGGAATGCCACCAAGGTAGACACATAGACTTTAATGGCTTCATCACTAAAACTAGCTACATGAAAGTGACCCTTCTCTCCACTCTTGCATGCCTCGATGACCCAGTGAAGAGCAGTTAACACTAGGACAAAACTATAATAGATTGATCTGATGGTTGTAACTACATTGATTTTAGAACCTATCTTATAACAACTTAATCTTACTATTGTAACCATTGGTGAGCATCAATGAGGGAATAACATAACTGTGTAATAGACTAAAGTGACATGGATCAATCAAGAAGCTTAAAATAGCATAAATGTAGAGATATTTATATTTTTGGTTCAAATGGAGTTGAGCTCATTTATCACTCTTTTAGCACCAAAATATCTCTCTCTAGTAGCCCTTTTTTATTTAAATATAGCCTTTGAGCTATTGTTAAACATCCCTCAAGCTAGTATGACTAGACTCTAATAGAAATTATATTTTACACCTTTTGGAGTAATAAATAGAGAATGTTATAGTTGTTTACTAACCTATGCTTAGTGTTTTATATTTTTTTGATATGAAAAAGTGGTTTTCATCATCCCTTTATAGGTATAAGTTTAACTTAAGTGCTATTAAACATTTCTTTCAAATCATCTAACATGTCTTAAGGTTGATGTCTCAAGTATAGAGTGGATAGTTAACTGCAAGTGCTTCCATTCAATAATTTCCCTCATCACCCTCTAGCCTAAGTCCATCAAATTGACCTCAAGGTGAAACATTATTGCTTGAAAACCATTGTAGACACTGCATTAGTTCTATTCATAGTCTATTAGTGTGATAATGAGTTCAATATTGAGAGTGGATATTTGAACATTTAGTGCATCACCACATGTTAGAATAGGTTTCATTTTATGAAATATCTTGACTCTTTTCACCCCAAATTGTTTAGGTCTTAGAAAGAGAGGTCCAAACTATAATATTTGAGGAACTAGCCTCATTAAAAACCCTAGATTTTTGCTCCAAATATAGGCATCCCATAGCCTTAGATCATTCCCATGTTAGTCCAAGTATGAGTCAAACTTAAACAAATATGACCTCTATTAGGTGATATATGGATAGCTAACAATTTTGGCATGCCTAGTGGGACCAAGATCTAAAAAGAATGGGAAGACTATTGGTGTCTTTCCTCTTATCAGCGTTTGGAATCAAGCAAGTTAGCACCAATGGTAACTTTGAATCAAAGTTTCTAGTTATATGTAGCCTAAATATGTCTCATTAAATATTTTAATCAGCCTTTGCATCTCATTTGACATATGAGGTTGATATAAAAAATTGTGGTGGATACCCTTATCATTCACCTCCTTATCAACATTTCCAACATGATCCATATGACCCATTTCAGCCATATAATGAGTGTTCAAAGCCTTATCAGTAGTATGAAAGCTTATACCAGTCCTATAATAACCCTCATAAATCTTGTTATCCTCTTGATCAGCCCATCTAAGTCCCAAATCAATCCATCTTAAGCTTCAAGAAAAATTTGATTGGCTATGAGAAAGAGATGATATCCATATACACTAAGAGAAGATATAGAGAGGAGGTTTCCAAGCATGAAATTTGGAACATGAGATCAAATTTGTAGCAAGCTAAAGAGGTATGTGCAACTTTCATAAGGCAAGGTCACTCAAAGTTTAGTTTTGATATTTTAGAAATTGGTGGTCTAATAATAAGCATTGAAGAGAGGCTAGTGGTTTATGAGAAACCTTAGGGTCATCATAATCAATAGTACATTCCCATAGAGATACCCTTTTATGTTTATGATCAAAAAACTAATGTTTATCATAGCCCTCATGAGTCAAAGCAAGCCTTGCCTAGATTTCCTACCTATAAGTCTATCTAAGAGAGGTCTCAAAATTTTGAATAAGTATGCTTTGAAGAGTCTAATTTTTAGATTGCATAGATCATACAAGAGCCTACATATTCAAGTTTGCAAGAATAAATCCCCATTGATCTAATCCATTATTTTGAGGCTAATCTATACAAGTAGATTGAGCTTACAAATCAGCATCTTCACTATTCAATAGCAGTTACAAAGGCAACACAATATACGGTTCCTTTTTTCACACCTATGGCTGTAATAATTATAGAAGAAGAGGTTAATAAACCCAAATTTATGACTAATAATCAGGTACAATAATCCATGGATAAAGAAGAACATTCAATCATAATCCAAGATGTTAAAGTCAAGAGCTAGTAGGAGATCATTTAGCCTCTAGCCCTCTCTCCTCAAAATCTAAAGTCATTTCCTTCAGGGAAATACATTCAAGAAAAATTATATCAGAGAGAGTAGGTGAAGGTGATTCAAGAAGAGCATTCTCATGATCAAACTAAGGTATCTATGGTTACTTCTATAAACCTTTCACATCTTATTGAATACTTTTAGGGATATACCATGCCACTTTTGGAGTAATAGCCTCTTCCTTGTGAGGCAAATGAATAATATGCATCCAAAGAGATATAAAGTGAAGGTGAATTGAGTGATCAAGAGGAATAAATCATTATTGGGACACTAATTGGAAGGGAAAATCATGATTCCATCTTTCATTATGTCAAAAAAGATGAGATAGAGGCTAAGATACAAGTACAATAACAAGTTCAAGAGGAAGAAGCTTCAAGTATGCAACAAGAGGTTGTTTCTCATAAATATCTTAAACACATATCAATTGTCTCACCTCAAGAAGATCATCAAGAACTTGATAAATTGACCATTGATGAATTCAAGACAACCAAAGAGGATAAGATTCAAGTTAATTATGATGATTTATGGCAGCAATATATAGATATTTGTAATGAATATCAAGCTTTTTAGGATTGCACACTTCCCATGGAAGATCTTAAAGACCAACTAGATGTTAAATCTATCCATTTTGGCTCACAAGAAGAGCAAATTCATGAAGATAAGAATAATGAACAAGTGTTGGCTGATATATTACCTCAAATCATTGTTCTTGAATACCAATCAAATGAGTATTTTTTTCCTTTTAACATGCCTAAGGAGGTACAAAAGATAAATCATGAAGATTTGGATAAGTCACCTATCTGTGAGGAGCAGTATCAAGGTATAATGGAAGAGATATCAAATCATTAATAACTCATAAATGAAGAATAATTGAAGATATTCTTGAAAAGTAAATGGATTTGGGAGTAGTATTATTGGGTCTTGGATCCATATCTTCAATCAATATATCTAAAAATAGAGTTTGGAATCCTAGTTGCATCATCTAAAAGACATCAACATCCAATTGCTTTTAGCTGCATAAGAGAGCTATCAAGAGATGGAAAATACATTTCAAGGTTTCGTAGTGGACCAAAAATCTTTCCTTTTGATTTGGGAGGAAAGGTACATATAGTTTTAAGCTATACATAATTAGATTAGTTTGGATAAATTCTTCCAAGTGTTATTCTAGCACTTTTGTTTATTGTCCATGTTTTGTTCTAGGTTAGTTTCCCTTCAACAAGTGCTTTGGGTCACTCTATCTTGTTTTGTTATTTATTTTGGTCTCTATTTGTTTCAAAATGGGTTATCTAAGGGAAGGCATCTAGTTCCATCTTTAGACCAATATATTGAACTAGAGAGGAGACTCCATGCCCAATGGAATGTTCAAGGTAGCTAATGTTTGGGTTCTCAAGCATAGTAGGCATGCTTCCCTATGAGTTGCCAAAATTTTTGGCCATTTTGGCCCACATACCAAGCTTCAGACCTAGCGATAAGCCTATTAATATCCTAATTTATGAGTGGATCAAATGGCTTAGAAATGGATCTAGAAATGAAAATGGAGGGTTTAAGTAGGTTTACATGGTGGTCATACCATTAATGAGCATTAATTAAGTTGCACAAACCTTATAAATTTATCATAACTTTGAAATAATGATCAAAAGAAGAATTGTGCAGGTTTGAAGGACCAGACCATCAACAAGACATCATGTAGGAATGAATGAACTAGCTCACTTGTGCATTTTGTAAATGCACCTTAGGAATCCTTATGAACCAAAATATTATATCATAATGGATTTTTTCATTCCAAGAACACACTTTATAAATTTCATTCCTTGATGATTTCTCTAGCTTGATTTATAAGCATTCAAAGTTGAACATAGAATAGGACAATCATGTAAATGTCAAATTTAAGCTCAGAATTAGGGTTCAAAAATTGGTGTTTATGTGAATGTCAATGATGATCATGTGAACATAAATTGATGTGTGCACAAACATCAAATTTAAGACATGACAGATAACTATTGGGGTTTTAAAATATTAAGACGATCATACAGACATCAAATACATTCATATAGACATCAAATGTAGGCATATAGATGTCAATTTTAAGCTCGTGAGCTAGCCATTTAAGTTAAAATATTTGGTCCAATCAAATCTAATGATCCACGTTCATTCATACATCTTGATCCAATAGTGCAAGCTCAGTCAATGTGTTAAAGGATATTCAATAGTAAGAAACCAAAGGCTCATATTCATTCATACCAAAAATATATATAATATGTAGGAGGTCAAAAGGTCAAGGATTTGATAGTAGGGATCTATAAGAACAATAGGATCAAGATATTTTAGATCAATCCGATTGGTTTTAGTTGATTTTTTATGGCCAAAAGTTGAACCTAGGAAGCTTTCCTATTAGAATTTGAAGAAGCAATTTTTGACCAAAGCATAGAGTTGAGTTCGAGTCTAGCTCAAGTTAAACTAGAGCCAAATTTTTTAGGAATTCCACCAAGGTAAACACATAGACTTTAATGGCTTCATCACTAGAACCAGCTACATGAAAGTGACCCTTTTCTCCATTCTTTCATGCCTCGATGACCCAATGAAGAGCAGTTAGCATCAAGATAAAACTCTAATAGATTGATCTGATGGTTTTAAATACATTGATGCTGGAACATAGCTTAAAACAACTTGATCTTATCATTTCAACCATCAAGGAGCATCAATGATGGAATAATATAACTATGTAATGGATTGAAGTGACTTCTTTTAATCAAGAAGCTTGAATGAGCATAAATGTAGAGATAGTTGTAACTACGATTCAAATGCAGTTAAGTTCATTGATCTCTCTTTTAGCACCAAAATATTTCTTTATGTATCCCTTTCTTCTATAAATATAGACTTTGAGCTATTTTTAAACATCCTTCATATTGGTATGACTAGACTCTACTAGAAAGTATATTCTTTACCTCTTGGAGTAATAAATAGAGCATTTTGTAGTTATTTACTAATTTGTGCTTAGTGTTTTGTATTTGTTTGATATGCAAAAGTGGTTGTCATCTACCCTTTATAGGTCTAGGTTCAACATGAGTGCTAATAAATTTTTCTTGTAGGTTATCTAACATGTCTTAAGGTTGATGTCTCAAGTATAAAGTGGATGGTTGATTGTAAGTGCTTCTAATAAAGCTTTAACGTCATTTCCCTTCATCTTAAGTCTATTAAACTAACCTCTAGGTGAATAATTATTGCTTGTAAACCATTGTAGACACCATATTATCTCTATTCATAGTCTATTAGTTTGCTAATGAGTTCAATCTTGAGAGTGGATCTTTGCACATTTGGTGCATCACCACATGTTAGAATAGGTTTCATTTTATGCAATCTCTTGACTCTTTTCACCCCAAATTTTTTAGGTATTATAAAGAGAGGTCCAAAATATAATATCTAAAGAACTAGCCTCATTAAAAACCCTAGAAGTTTTTTCTAAATATAGGTATCCCATAGCCTTAGATCATTCCCATGTTAGTCTAGGTATGAGTTAGACTTGAACAAATTATTGGGTGTTATCTGGATATCTAACAAGGTGTTCAAAGATAATCAAAATATAAAGTAAACATCCCTTAGTGAAACCTTCTTAGATGCACTATGGGACAATCAAGACAACTTCATTGGTGAAAACCTCTTTGAGGCACCAATAGCTGAACTTAATAGTCCTTCATAATTGATGAAGACATATCAAAGATGAAAATAATATAGATTCCAATATATGGAAAAATTATATGGGAGATATTCTCATGCCAAAACAAAAACAAAATTTGGTGGTCCCATTGAGATAATACTCAGAAGGCTTCATCCCTACCATAACCAAAGTTACATTGAATCTAGTATCAGCAACATTGTGTGTGCCTGAAAACCCCAATCTTCATTTATTTTCCAACCATTCCACTTTCCATTATCATCCACTATTCCATTTCCTAATAAAATTTATCATCTAACATTTATCCATATTTACCATCCCTAACCACACTTTCCTTTATATAGGCTACAAAGATACCTTGTCTTGAAGTTTGGATAAAATAAATTCAATAATCAATAAAGATCACAACATTCTTGCCATCCAAATCTACAGTAGGTTTTTGACAAAGCATCTATTTAGAAGAGGTGTGGGCTATAAATTTACATGATTGATTATTATAGTTGTATCATTTATGATCAATACATGCATATCCACATCAGTAATAACAACATAATAATTTACCATACTCAGGCCAAATATATGAACCATGTCATTTCCATTTTCCATATACCTTGTCATTTTCATTTGCCATTCCTCTTACCATTATTCCATAACCTACCATTCACCTTGCCTTATCACTTAGGGGATACCCTATTTCCATTATATCCATATCATTATACCATTCTATCAATTTTTTATTCTACCATACCTTTTCTATCAACCAACAATGTTTTTATCCTCCCTACCTAGCCCATTTGACCTTAGTTCATTCCATTGGTTCTGATTTTAGCATGAAAAATCATATCAATTTTAGAAACTATTTCAAATATTCTAGATATAGGTCATATTTTGGATCAATATGATATAATTTTTGGTAGTTTCATCCTTTATTTCTTATTACATTCTATGATGCAGGAGCATCACTCAAACATGTAAATAGGCTTAGGGAAACAACAAGTTGTTTGTAAAGGCCTAGAGGCCTTAAGAAGCATGTAATGCATTGTAAAGACCTTATGAGGTCTTAAATAGTTTGAATAGTCTCTATTAGGTGTTTTGAAAGTGTTCTAGGTGTCAAAAGGTCCCTAGGGGCAAGAGAATTCAAATCATAGAATTTCCCTCCAAAAACTTTGATTTGAAAAAAAATCAAATTCTAAAAAGAGGCAAGTAAGTGCTAAACCTCACATAAGGGGTTCATGAAAGTAAAAAAAACTTTTAAATGTGTTTCTACCTTAGTAACAACATCTCATTACCTAATCCCCACGTTGGAAGGGGGAGAAAATCCTAATTTGTCAAGATAAAGAAGCAAGTTGGCAAGTTGTTAAAAATTGAGAAATCAAAGGAGAAGATCATGGGCAATTTTAAGACCATTCTAAACAAAGAGAGTTTGTTTCTATTGATGAGGATTTCGAATCAGTAGGTTTAGGAGGCCTAAATCTATATGATAGATGCTTTAGGAGTCATTTAGAAGGATGGAAGTAAGATTCAAGAACTATCAAGTTCATTGTTTGAAGTTCAGGTGTATTATAGACCTTTTTAGGTCCTTGTACATAGAGGTGTGAATTGGAATGCATATGGGTTTGTAGTATATTTTTGAAATCAATAAAATAAAGGACAAATCCACTGAATTTCCCATCTGGAGTGCCTGAGTGTGAATGGTATGTATTGATCTTTTAATGCATGTTCTTGGTGCAAATTTAAGTGTTTGAGCTAGAATAGCCTCATGGGATGATGTTAATGGGTGTTTGATTAGTTTGTGAATATTGATAAGGTTCATATACATAATTAAAAGGTGATTTGTAACTTTTTTAGTCCTTGTGATACTTAAGATTCAGATTTGATAATGTTTTCTTTGGTTGAAGCCTGCTAAAACAAGGTTTTATGCACTAGAGATCATGCAAAGGTTATAGTTGGAAACAAACCAAAAATTATCAAGCATTAGTTTAAAAATAGAAAAGTTTAGGAATATTATTATATATCTTAAAAATTAAAATTTCAGGCTTGAAGGGCAAATGTGTTCAAGTTATAAAATTATTTGTAAACAGCCTGCTTGCTGTCCTGAGAATTCAGTTTTGAGAAAATTGTGTAATATGAGAAAATCCATACATGATTAACCTTAGGTGCCTAAAGATAAAAGTTTGAGAATAAAAAAACAGAACTTTTTAATTTTTAATAATGTTTTTAAATCTTGTTATGCTCAATATATGTAATTTTTCCTTTCCAGGCCTGTCTAGGACTGTTGAAAAGTTAGTTCATTTTGGAGAAAATGCTAAAAATGGAGTTCTAACCCTTGTAAGAAGCTAAAACTTGGTGAACATGATTTTTTTATGAAACCATGGATGATTTAGGTGTTTTGGAAGTGGTACCATCATTACAATACGGATTTGTCTCATAAACCAAGAAGTTGAGCTTAAGGGCAAACAAGAAGAGGTCAAGTGGGTTGAAGGAAATGATATTTCCATTGATGGTGGAGACTTGAAAATTTGGGAGAAGAATAAGCAAGATAAAGGGTTTCTAAAAATGTGATTGGTTTTTTTTTTAACACTCAGTGTATGTTTTCAGATTTGAAGATTTACCTGTTTGGAAGGCTACAAGGCCTAGAAGCCATTTGATCCATTTTGATAGAGAAGTCGGTTTTTAGTGTATGATAACTTGCTCAATTGTATGGTTTGGTATTTTTAAGGTTGTTTCAGAGTTATAGAAGCATGGAGAATAGGTATTTAGTGTTTGATGCCTCATATGTCTTAAGAAGACAAGTTGCCTTGTGTTGATTGGTGCATGCTTGAAGAGATGGTAAGAGAGAAATAAGGTGTTGATGTTTTTCTTTATTTGAATGAATTATAATCAGTCTTGATAGACAAGTAGATAGTTTATTAACCCCTCATGAAGTGTGATTGGCCATAGAACATCGAAAAAAGCTTATAAAAGATCTTGATCAAGCAGAGAACAAGTGAGGCCTCTGCATCATTCTATACCATGTCTTATTTGTGTGGGCCCGATTATAACTACCTTTGGGAAAATCAATGTCTCACCATCTTGCTACTAATTATAATCACCTATGGGAAAATTAGTATCATTGACTTCTATTTTTATTTCTTAGTTATAACCACCTATGGGTAAGCTAGGGGTAACATTTGTTTATTGTTTCTTGATATACCAACTTGCCATTCCTATGTTGTATTATGCCATTATGCCAACTATGCCTATTTTATTTGAATCGGTTGCTACAATAGTCAGATTATTCTATTTTAAGGTATAACTACAAGTGACTTGAGCTCCCATCTTAGGACTATATAGGCAGCACTTGATACTTATTGAGGTCATCTTCGTCACCCCTTATCCATGCTCTCACCATTTTGTTAGATATTTCAAGTTTGAATGCTCTCATCATTTTAAGAGCTTGGACCATATAGTATCTCATCATTCTCTATTGAGTTTAGATACTTCAAAAATTCTAAAAAAATTTGAGATCAATTTAGAAAAAACAAAAATATTAACCACTTCTTTGCCTTAAGGATTTTGGGAACTCTCACTATATCATAAAAAACACTTGTCATTTAGTTTCCCCATCCTTTTCGGCCTTATCACTAGTTATGTATTTTTTTAACATCTATCATGTTTTTTTCTCTTCATTTTTTTCTATCCCATTTCTTGGGAGAACTACATTTGACCTAAATTTATTTTTGGATATTACATCCATGGAACTATGTAGGCAGTGTCCACTTTCCTAGTGCATATGGAGACAATTCAGCCACCCCCTTCCTTTTCTTCTATTTTCCCATCTTGTTTGTTTGTTAAGTTGTCACCTATTTTCTAGGTGAAATGTTTGTTGTCTTGTTTGTATCATGTAATTTGTAATAGCATTGTGACTAATTAGTGCTTTTTTGTTTATTATCTTCTCTTTGTTTTGTTTATTTATTTTATTTTCTATGTGTTTTATTTATTTTTTGTTTGTTTGTTTGTATGCCTATTTATTTGCTTTCATTACTATTACCTTAATTCATTCTATGAGCATTAATTGGGTGATTCCTTGTGCATTATTATTGAATCAATCCATATTCATATATCAACATTGTCACCATGGTTTTTATCATTGGTGTATTATTTTTAATTGAGTATTTGACTGGGAGTCAGTCCTTATGCATATTTTGGCCAAATCCTCATGGTGTTCTATCATGATGCCTACCATCATGTGTTATATCAAAAATTATCTTTGAGAAGTCTCATCAGAAATACAACAATGATATTCCTTGGCACTAGTTCTAGTAACAATCCAAATCATATCCAACACATAGTAATTAAACAATGAAATAATTTTCTTCTTTTGCTAGTTCAAACGAGCATCTCCCTACTAGAAAGTTGCCGAAATTACTCTTTATCCTCTATACTAATTTTCCATCATCTTTTATCAATCATGTTTTCCATAATTGGGATACTGATGATTATAATCACCTCTAGGCAAATAATTACATATCATCCCACTTGTTTTCCACTATCAGGATACTAGTGATTATAACTGCCTATGGGCAAATCATGGTATACAATCTCACTTCCATCTTCCATATCATGTTTTCCACTATTAGGATATAATTATTATAATTGCATTTTTGAAAATAATTGTATACCATCCCATCTATGCAAATGATTATAATTAATTATAAGCAAATCATCCTGTTTGTCTACCCTAACTAGGGCAGCTTCATATGCCACTGATTATAACCACCTTTGGGAAAATAAGTCCTTTCCACCCCATTATTTTAATTTTTTTGGTCCACTCATTTCCTTATTTCAAGGGACCATTTGTTGACCCCCTTTTCAAACCACTCCCTCAAAAGAGAAGCTTACATTTCATCCATTGTCATTGAAGTCATAAACATACATGATCATTTCAATCTTTGAGAAGATGTTATTATGCTTACATCTTGCAATGCCTTCGTAAATAGGGTAAAACTATAAACATCTAAAATTTATCACCAATGGTTTCATACTAGACTTTAGACTGATTCTTATCAACTTCTAAATATCTAGCCTAAGAATCTCTAAATGTCTCAAATTTGGCTTCATAACATACAATTTGGCCCATAAATCCATTAAGTAGAGCAAATACATATCAAATTAATTCAAAACTTGTAAAATTATAAAATGCCTAAACATAATTAATTAACATGCAAAACCTAATCAAATTCCTAAATTGAATTAACCATGAGCAATTAAATGAATTATCAAAAATGAAATTTAAAAAACAAGAATATCCTAGATTTTCATCATAACATTATGAGTTGTCCGAAATTCCAAAATATCTCACCCATGCCTATTCATTTATAATCATAATATTTTGACACCTTTTAACTCCAATAGGGTTAATTAATGAACTAAGGTGATGTTTGAACCCATTCCAAGCTCTTTTTCTAAAACATATAAATACAATGCATTACCTATAGATTAACAAGCTATTTTAGTGTAAAGTTATCATGCACAAATGACTTTAGAGCTTGAACATAATAATGTTATAATGTTGGTTTTATGACAAGATTTAAATCTATAGAGTTATAATGCCAAAATTATCAATCACAAGCCAAGTCATCAAGCTACATCAAACAAGCATGAGCTAAATAACCATGGTACCAAGAAGAGAAAGAGATAGCCAAGCTCTATTACCATAGACTTCTTGAGCACAAGTTGAGAAAACCAACAAAGAGATATTTTGGATAATTCAAGGAAGGTAAGAAAGGTTATTTTTCTTACATTTTATTTTTGTTTTGTCAACTAGTTTTCTTCACCAATCCCTACTATGATATAGGCATGGAGGTGTTATGTTTTTTTAGTGTGTTATTATCATTTTTACTTAATTGTGAAACTAACACTTGATCTAACCTCCCTTCCATCATCAAATTCTTAGCATCACAAATAGAATAGTACTAATGACATCAACTATGACAATAATAATGATGAGACCAATGCCTAACCCCATGGCTGGAGGCATTGGAGGACCACCAATAAGATAGGTGTTAAGGGGACAAGTTCCTTATATATTAGCTACCCCCTATAGTAAATCTACTAAAAACTATCTATGCACTTTCCAGAGTATCACGGCATATAAAATGTCATAGAACATGTGCTAAAATGTGAACTATAATGGCACGTATAGGGTATAACCCAATCAAAGTGTAGTCTACCCAATTTATGACCACTTTTCTTGATTGTGCCCATAATTGGTATAGGAAATTTGATCCAAACTAGGCCATGGTTGACTATGATACCCTAAAAGGACTCATTCCTAAAGGAATTTGACATTCTAGAGTTTGAAAAATATAGCATCACCATGCTAAAAGAGATTACCAAAAGACTCTCAAAGAGTGTGTGCCTATATGATGTAAGGTTCAAAACTCTCCTATCAAATATACCTTATGATATTCACCCTTTATATCATGCACAATGGTTCATTAGAGGATTTCTCATGTCATTTTGAAGAGCGCTTTCCATGAAAACTTTTATAAACCCTTGAAGCATTTGAATTCATGCTTAGAGCTGAGGTAATTAGAAGAATAGATACCAAAATTAGTCCATTTATGGAAGTGTAGATTGCATCTATGGCCTCCTAGCTCTAAAATCTTAACGTTAGCTCTTCATGTGATGTTAGAAGTAGATTATGGTGTACTGACTATAAATCATAAGGTCATAATAAGACTAGTTACCTATGAAGGAATATACACACTTTTATCATAAGTTGTGAAGTCTATCGAGAGGCACATGACATCCATAATTACCCCTTGTTATAAAGTTCCATCCAATTCAACACAACCATATATTGTTAGTTTTGTGACACCTACACCCATACCACTACTTATTATTGAGTGATTGATGAAATGTGTGAGAACAAAGAAAGAGGTGCATGATAGGCCACCATAGCAGTTAGTGGGTAAGCTAACCAAGATAATAAGGGTTATGGACAATAAAACATAGGCTTTGAGATACAATGAGGTGCTAGAGGGCAAGGTAGAAGATCTGGTGGTGGAAGATTCCCACCACACTCATATTATAAGTATGGATCAATAGAGTATTATCAGCATAACTTCCCTACACATCCCACATGTGGGTATTTTTTAGGGTCCCATAAGGTCAAATAATGCCTTGACCTATACAAAAAATTGACCCAAGGTAGTCCTAACATAGACAAAGGTGAAATAATGATTAGGCATGAGTAAAAAATGAAAAAATGGACCCCAAAGTCACAACCTACACAGACTAAGGTAGTCAAGGTACATGCAAATACTCATAGTGGATTCACCACTCAACTGTCAATTATGTTAGTACCTAAGTTATGCTTAGAATACAAGGATAAGGGTCATAATGAGTGCATAACATGGCCTAAACCCAAATTTGTGCCTTATTCAGATCCAGTGTGTCAAAAATATGTATTATAATAGGCTATGAGTGTAATGTAAAACTTTTAAGAAGAGATCAAATTCTCACTAAAAGCATATGTTGTCACCTCTTGTAATAATTAGGATAGATAGGAAGCTAAAGTGTAGGGGTTAACTAAGATATTATGCCTCTTATAGATAGAAGGAATATTATTGTTATTGAATAACTTACTCTTGGAGCAGGTAAGACAAAAGCAAGTTGAGGTCATCATGCCATGTATGGAGAAGGAATGAGAATTTAGGCATACACAAAATTTATAATGTGACCAAGAACTCCTAGTGGATGTCATTATTGATGGATGGTCTATCTATGAGGTTCTTGTAGATACGGGCATTGAGGTCAACATCTTGACCAAGAATGCCTGGGAGAAAATGGGTATGCTAGCCTTGAGACCTTCCCCTCATGTACTCTCTATGGCCAATAAGACTCATGTACATCCTATTAGAATTATAAAGATATTAGTTATAGATATCATGGGAATTTAATTCTATATTAACTTTTAATTAATCAAGTTAGTAGAATAGGACAACTATTTAGTGCTTCTAGGAAGGCCATTGTGCTATTCAAACAATGAAAATATGCACTTCAAAAGGTGTTATATGAAATTTGAGAATGGAAATATTTATACCCCTCTCAAATGACCAAGGACCCCCTATATTTATATCATGGATATTTAATATGAGATCAATCACATATATAACATCATGGCACAAGGCAATGAGACTATAGATCAAAATGATCAAGGAATATTCTCTTGGGAAGATAGATAATTAGTCTCAAACACCACTAACATTGATTTTGACCAATGGGCTGGTGAAAAACATCAAGACTCTAAATTTAAATGATCAAGGAATATTCTCTTGGGAGGATGGATAATCAACCTTAGACGCCACTAATGTTTCTTGTGACTAATGGGTCAAGGAAGCATATGAGACCCCTAGTATAAGGTGCCACTTAGAACATGCAAAGTCTTCAAAATCAATAAAGACAAGTTGGGTCCAAATTGATCATGCTTATAAAATATGGGTCCCTTATGCCAAGAAGAAGGGAAAAAGAGTGTTTTTCCTTAATAAGGGAAAACTTTTAGCAGTCTCAAGATATGAAGGGAGTTATCTAGTGGGAGACTACGTTCATGACCTTAAATCATGCATCCCAAAAGAGGTGGATAGAATGGGTACACTAATGCATACCTTAAAGAGTATGTTTTCTCATTGGTGGGAAACACAAAAGCCTAGATTTCTAACTTGTCAAGCTATGAAGGCATCCATTTACACTAGATTCAAAAAGAGAAATGAAGACCTGGACATCTCAACCTACTCTAGTGAATTTGACCCTATAGTACATGTTCATATTTATGAATAAATGTGGAATATTTGTGGTAAAAATACCCCAAAGAATCTATGGGTGTATGCCTTATATATAACCTTCAAGACTTGGAAATGAGCATGGTACATAGTTAATGAGATGTACCATGAGACAGCCAATTGGGATGCCTTTAAGGAGTAGTTTGTTCACACCTTCTCCTTTTCTTTGCAAAACTTTGAATTTATTGAGCCACTATAGGTAGTTTGAAGGTAAGTGTTTGAGGACACTATAATATTGGAAGAGTGCCTAAAAGACATGTTTGGTGAAAAAGGGTTAGCACTCCCAACCTTTTTTGAAGATTAAACCCTTATTAGTGACTCTAGTGATGAATATGATGACACATGAAAGGCATGCAATTGGAATAATTTTATAGGGAAAATGAATTTTATTGGAACACAACTATCTATTGAGAGGGGGATGAATCAGTAGATTAAATAAATTAGTCCTTTAATAGTTTTAATGTAGATTAAAACATCTATGTAGAGATCACAAACACAAAATTGGACACAACACCATATGTATATGTTAAAAACCCAATATGGGAAAAACTAGGTGAGAATAGCTACTAGAATCAACTATTCTAATCTAACCTCATAATCAAAACCTCAATGATTACAATGTTTAAGGGAACCAACCCTAAGAAGACACCAATTCCTTGATTTAAGAGCACCTACTCTAAGGAAGCATAAACTCCTAACTGAGCACCAACTCAGTTCTTCTGATGGCATCTAGGAGCTACAACTCTAGATTAAAATATTGATTCATAAATGAATCCAATTATAATTCTTTGTTATAAGTCTATTATGTAACTTCTCAAACTCTGCTCTTCATCTCTCTCTTCTCTTCACCTCTACCCCTATTCCTTTATGTCTCTATATTTTTTATTTGACATAATTCAACCACTTTAGCAACATCAGCGTGTATCTTAGATGACATATATATAAGCATTTGATCTAGGTTTCACATCTTCTTTATGTTCACACTATTTTCTAACACATCACTTCAATTTTATACTTGGTCATATTTCTTGAATATCAAGTTTTCCACATCTTGAATTCATGCTCCACCACCATGATTCTTTGTCTTATTACTATTTTTAGCATACATTGGGATTTTTTTTTATGCACATGCCATATTACACAAATTTGATCGATCACAGTAATCTATTTCATTGTTTGTGTCATATTTTATAGCTTACTTACATGTTCTATCACTTGACCATTAGGACTAACACATATTTTCATATTGTCCTTTGATCTTAAGTTTCTTTTCATGAATAGGATCACTCACTTTATCAGATATTTGTATTCTTTTGGACTTTAAATTTTAAAATTTTAAATGCATCTATTAGATCTTTTGATCTGAGCTCCCACATGCCCTTAGATCTTCAAATTTACATGAACTTTACCTCTATCTAATGTTAAACATCAAGATCTTAATCTCATCTTATTGCTTCCTAAGTCTTTGTAACACATATGCTCCATTGATCTCATATAATTAGCTTTGTCTTTAACTCAGATTTGTGTCATTAAACATCAAGCACTTGATCCCTTTGAGTCCAATCACGTTATTAGATATTTATTACATGATCACATGCTCATTGTTTGATCTTTTGACAAGCTCAAAATTTATCTCGAATAAGATCCCATGAATGTGACACTTGTCACCCTCACATGCCTTCTATACACTTATTATTAGTACTTTTTCTTGTGACATTTGGCATCCTCATGTGCCTTCTATACATTGATATCAGTTCCCATGCTTGTGATATTTGGCATCCTCATGTGCCTTCTATACATTTCTATCAGTGCCCATTATTGAGATACTTGGCATCCTCATGTTCATTCTTAGGTGCATTTGACATATTGACTTTTCTATAATTTATTAGATCTTTAATGTATGATTAATCACTAACAATTGATCAAGTTAGGATAAATCTTAAGTTAAGGACTTAGGAAATATAAATTCTTAGAACATTGTTCAAGTTGATAATTACTACATCAAAGGGGTCAGTTGCATAATGATGACAATAAATTAAGATATAAATTAAGTAACTAGTTATTCCCTATATCTAGTCAAGATTAAAATAGAACATACCTATGAATGCCATGACTAAAGCTCATAGGGTTTTACTATGAAACCCTAGTAATGTTTGAGAGCATAGATAAATCATTTCTAAGCTCATTTATCTTCATTTGAACCTATGAACCATATATCTAAGATGAACTCAAAAAACTCATAATATATATTCAATAAATTATTCTTCAATCCTCCAAAAATGGTCTATGTAAAAGCATGATAGCTTTACACTGTGCAACTTTAAAACATGTTCTTCTCTCCATCAATCATACCTGATCCTTTGACATCCATAATGCCCCTTTTGACATAAATGACAATCATATGGACAATAATCTCCCCCTTTGGCATTGATGGAAAATTAAATGATTTTATCTTGTTCAATGATGTTAAATTTTGATCCTCTTATGGCATTAATTGTGTTGACTTTTAATGAACTTCAGCTAAAGTTCATACCAACTTTATCCCCCTTAGGCAATGGCACTTTTTCCAAAACTCAACTTGGACACCTATTCTACTCCTATTAAGATAATATTTGTAGTTTTTATCTCCCTTTGACATCAATGGCAAAGGGACTCCAACTTTATCACTGTTTATCCAAATTTGTCTCCCCTTTATTAGATAAAGGAGTTTGTCCAAGAATCTACAACCATCAACTCATTAAAATTTTGAAAAAATATGCATACCTAAGTTTCCTTTTCTTTCTTATTCTAAGGATTAACAATACTTTTATGATACTCCCCCTAGACTCATGCCCTATCACTAGGATCTAGTGATGTGATGTAGGAGCCACCACTCCCAATTTTTGTCTCAGATACTCAAATTGTTCTTTGGGAAGAGGTTTTGTGAATTTATCTACAACTTAACCTTAAGTTGGCACATACTCCACTATGACCTCTTTATCTACAACCTTTTCTCTTAAGAAGTGATATTTGATTTATATGTGCTTACTTCTATAATGCATCACTGGATTCTTTGATATATTAATAGCACTTAAATTGTCACAAATAATATATATAGGTGATTTATATTCTACCTTGATGTCTTTGAGAGTTTTCTTCATCCACAAGACTTTAGTGAAACATGCCCCTACTGCCACATACTCCTATTTTGTTCTAGAAAGAGTAATTAACTCTTACTTTTTGCTCAACCATAAAACAAGTCTATTTCTAAGGAAAAATGCATCGCTACTAGTGCTTATTCTATCATCCACACTTCTTACCCAATTAGCATCTATATATGTTTTCAATGTGAAATATTTACTTTTAAGATACCACAGGCCATAGTCAATTGTGCTATTGATATATCTAAAGATTATTTTCACTGCATTACCATGTTATTCTTTAGGAGAAATGTGAAATCTTGCAACTATGCATACTACTTTCATGATATCAGATCTTGATGTAGTTAGGTATAACAAGCTACTTATCATTGATCTAGACAAAGTTTGATTTACATCAAGGGACTCATCATTTTTTCTCAACTTACAACTATTAATCATGGGAGTATTTGATGGTTTGTTGTCTTCCATCCCAAACTTATTGAGCATTTCCTTAGCATACTTGGTTTAAGATATAAATATCCCTTCATCAATTTGTGCTAATTTTAGACCTATGAAGAAAGAAATTTCTCCAAGCATAAACATCTAAAACTCATTTTGCATTTGAGTATAAAATTCTTTGCACATTTTATTATTGTTGCCACCAAAGATGATATCATCTACATAAACAACAACAATCAATCAACATATGCTCACATTTTGATTTGATATAAAAGATTGTTATCTACACATCCTTTATTTAATCCTTCTTGTTGTAGGTATTATTATAATGTTGAATACCATACTCTAGGTGCCTATTTTAGACCATACAGAGCTTTCTTCAGTTGGCATACATAATCTTCTTGTTCTGATAACTAAAAACCTTCAGGTTATTCTATGTAGACTTCCTCTTTTAGGTTCCCATTCAAGAAAGTATACTTAACATCCATTTGATAGACTTTGAATTTCTTGTATATAAAGAATGATAGAAACATTCTTATAGCTTCTAATATGATAATTGGAGAAAAAAATTCCTCAAAATCTATGCCTTCAACTTGTGCATATCCTTTGCACACTAATCTTGCCTTATTCCTTATAACAGTTCCATCTTCATTAAGCTTATTTCTAAAGACATATTTTGTACCTATTATATTTTTGTTTGAAGGTCTTGGAACTAATTCCCATGTTTTATTCTTTTCAATTTTGCTCTAATATTCTTCCATGGATTTTATCCAATTCTCATCCTTGCTAGCTTCAACATAGCTCTTAGGCTCAATTTCAAACATTTGATCAAAACTTACTTGCTCTTTATTCATTGCAACTCTTCTCCTTGTCTAAACTTATTCATTTTTATTTCTAATGATCTACTCTATAGGATGATCCTTTTGAAAAAATCTTATAGGGGCCTTTTCATTTACTTCATCATTCTCTTCATTAGCTACTTCTTCATTATAGATTTATCTGTCAGGTTTAACATGTTTCACACCTTCCTCAACCTTGGCATTGATGCTCTCTACAATATTGTGTAGCCTTTTATTTTAACATATGTAGGCTTTGATTTGGATGGAATAACCCAAAAAAAAATATTCATCACATCTTAATTCAAAGCTTCCCAACTTATCTTCTTTTCTCCTGATGTAGCATTTGTTGCCAAACACTCTTAAGTACTTGACAGAGGCAAGTTTTCCATACCATAGTTCATATGGATTTTTATCATTGTTTACCCTTAGTTTAACCCTATCCAAGATATATATTTTTGTTTGTACTACTTCTCTTTAGTGTCCATCAGGTAACTTGGCCTCTTTTAACATTATTTTAGCCATTTCCTTGACTATCTTGTTCTTTTTGTCTACAGCTCCATTATATTGTGGAGTCCTTGATAAATAGTAATGTATTTTGATTCCAAGCTTCTCAAAGTACTCAATGAACTCATTTGAGGTGAATTCTTCACTTGTATTAGATATTAAGCATTTGGTTTTTTTCCAATCCAATTCTCTACCATAGCCCTAAAGATATTGAACCTTTCAAATCCCTAAGACTTATCTTCAAAAATGTTATCCATGTCATTCTTGAGTAATCATCTACAAATAGCATGAAGTATCTCTATCATTTAGATCCTTTTGTTTTAGTAAGACCACAAAAATTAGTATGAACTAATTCTAGAGGATTTGTAGTTGTATACTCCTTTGTTTGAAATCTGACCCTTGTTTTCTTACTTTGTGACATTACTTACAAGTAGTGTCTATAGGTTTGGTTATCTTAGGCATGTATCTAACACACATATTTGAGATCACCTTTACCAATTTGTCAAAATTAACATGGCCCATTATTCTATGCTATAACCAACTCTCATTAATCTTTCCTATCAGGTAGTTATGACCATTCACTTCACTAAGATTATAAATGTTGCTTTCAATTCTTTTATTTTCTACAACTAATATTATAGATCTCCTTATCTTATAGCCTTATGCATTAAATGTGAACTTATATCCATTGTCACACATTTGGCTGACACTTAGTAGATTATGTTTCAATCTTTTAACATAAAGGACATCATGTGTAGGTAGTTTTCCATTTATGTTCAAGGTTACTTTACCTCAAATATTTACTATATTGTTGTCTCCCAAGTTGATAGATCCTTCCTTACATTTGCTCAGTTTAATGAACTTGCTCTTATCACCAATCATATGTTTTGAATAACCACTATCTATTACCCACAAATTATGTTCCTTGGCATGGAATGTAGTTTGAGCAATCATAGACTGATCTTTCACTTTCCACACATCCTTTGTTTTCTTATTTATCTTATTTTTCCATTTTTTAGAGACTTGTGAACTTTTGTTCACATTGGGAGGCATGATTTTCTTTTGTATTTTTGGTCTTACAAAGCTTGTTCTACATTGTTTAGTTATGTGACCAAAATTATTGTAATTATAGCATATTACATTTATATCTAACAAGGGTGCAAATGAATTTATGCTTACAAAGTTTGTTCTCATTTTGGGTATAACACTAAATTCACTAGCCCTATGACCAAACTAATTATAGGTATAAAAATAACCATAGAAAAATGAGGAATACCTAGTCATAGAATTTATTTGTGCTAGATGAGAAAATCTTCTTAACTCTAACTTCTTCAAATATTTCACCCTTATGAAACCATCTTCATCATCTACCTTTGTCTTCTTATTTTCTTTAGGATTATTTTCTCCTTCATCTTTCTTTATATCAGTATTCCTTTTGTTTGTCTGGAGGCATTCTTGCAAGCTTTTTCATTCTTTGTTCCTGATTCTCTTTCTGCTTTGAAGTTGTCACACAAGTTTGCAGATGTACTAGTTATAGGACTTTTCCCTTTTTCAAAACCAAGACCAGATTTTTTTTTGATGAATTTTAAGAGTTGATCAACTCATCAAGAATTACTAAACCTTCTTTTAGCTTCAGACCTTTATCTATTTATTATTTAGCTTTATCAAGTTCTTTTCTCAAAACCATTATTTTTACTTCTAACTTCATGCACTCATTAGATTTAGATTATAGTTCAAGTTTGACTACAGATACTATTATTTTGACCTCTTCAACTTGTGTCTTTATGATAACCACTATCTAATCAGATTTTTTAATACTTTTAGACATTTTTCAATCTCTTTTTATCCAAGCTTCTTATGTTTTGAGTTCTCTTTTCTCAGCTTGCCGATTTCATTTGGAGCATAAATGAGTTCATACTCTAGATCTACTTCTTCTTCTTCATCTAAGTCTTTAACTTCTTCTTTATCCATAAAAATTGATCCTAACATCATGAATAGGACTTTATTTTCTTCAGCCACAAAAGCATAGGCATGGTCATCATCAAAACTATCACAATAGTCTAATGAATCATTATCTTCTTTTGTGTATAGGTCTTTCTTGTTTTTAAAGAAGTTCTTCTTCTTAGAATAGTGGGGTTTCACCTTTTTACTATCCTCTTCTTTCTCAAATTTATCCTTTTTATTATAAAGGAATTTAGTAACAAAACGTCCTACCTTACCATAACTAAAACATTTAAAGGGTAACTTACCTTTATACTTTCCAAATTGTCTTCATAATTTTTTGACAAAGTTGGCTTCTTCTTTGTCAGTCTTCTTAGATCTAGATGTAGGTGCTTCTGATTTTACTTGTTTGGTTTATTTAAATGCAACTTCTCTCTTAAATTTATTTGCTTCTCCCATTCTCATCTCATAGATAGTGAAGGTTTCATGTAACTCATCAGTAGTGAGTTTATCTAGATCAATTTATTCCTCTATTACATATATTTTAGAGTCATACCTTGATGGCAAAGATCTTAGGACCTTTTTTTAAAATGATTGGATATTTCATCTCTTCTCTAAGGCCTCTGATTGCATTAACTATTTGATCTACTTTGAGGAGGTAGTCTATAATTTTATATTCATCATTCATTTTAAGGATTTCAAACTTAATTTTGTATGTTTGTAGCTTGGCCTAGTTTACCTTATCATTACCTTCATATATTCTCTTTAATTTATTCCAAATATCTTATGCATTTTGATAATGCATTACTTTGATAAACTCTAAATTAGACAATCCATATAGAATAACATTCTTAGCCTTAGCATTGCTCTCATATGATTTCTTGGCAACTTGATCAATAGGAGTTGTATCAGGAGTTATATATCCATTTACAATAGACATCCATACTATTGACCATTTTTTTCATAGGCCAAAATAGATTTGTTTCTCTTAATTTCTACTCATTTTTTAATTTTTGAAGAAGATAAGAAACTATAATAAGGGTGTGGTAGAAATACCTAGTTGGTGATGCATGTATAATCTAGATGATGATGGAGAACTCCTCTTCGGCTAGGTTGGAATAACATACAAATAAGAACACACTAACAAAATGGGTTGTTAGTAAGATACTTAAGTGGACTGCCTAACATGAGCTAGATCCAAGAAGCATATGCTTGCTAGTATGTTTTCAATCCACTATTGATAATAATTAAGTTAGAAATGGTAAATTAAAGTACTTGAATAAAGTAAATGAAATATAATATAAAAAATTAGAATGTTTTGTTAAATAAAATGACTAATTCTAATAGAATTAGGTTGATACTCATGCTAAAGTGAGTGGGATCTAGTTCAAAAAATTAATGAAGGGACTATGAATAGGTAAGAACACAAAAAGTTAGGTTTGGTTAGGGGTAAGGAACTAAAAATAACCCATTATTTTTTTCCATAGTGACCATCAGTGGTTGGGTGAACCATTAATAATTAAGCTAGTCATCGATGGTTTTGTAACCATTGATAGTTTGTGGTGACCATCAGTGGTTGTGTTAACCATCAGTGGTTACCTATGTGTTTTTGAAGGTGATTAGAAAAGAGTTGAATAGGTAGATGGGTAGATAGAGGCTCTATTAAGGATCTGGTAGAGAGGAAATAAGATGTAGATATGCTTAATCAAGTCAAGGAGGTCAAAATTTTAAAATAACAATGCTAAAGTACTAATATACCTGTAGTTTGTTAATTAGTTAATGATTAAAGGTTGAAGTAATTTTTCCAGAGTAATGGTAATTTGGCTTTAAAAGTAAATTTAATAGAGGTTTAGATCTCTTTTATTGATGATAAGTTGCTAAAGGAGGATTGGATGCTAGAGAGATTGAATATTTATGTGTAAGAAATTTTGATAGCTTGAATATCGATCCTTTACACCTCCCACTCGCCTCCTTTTATAAGAAAAGAGAGATGGATGATGGAAGGTTCCCTAGAGGGTGAGGTTGTTGATCATGATGCTTAAAAGTTCATTACCATTGCATAAGGTGAATGTATTAAATTATTCCTCATTATTTTGCACATAGTTGGTTAATGTGTCAGGAAGGTGAGGAGGTGAGGACCTAACCATCAATGGTTGAGCTAATCATCAATGGCTAGGCTAACCATAAGTGGTCAAGTGTCTAAGGGTAAAGGGGTCAAAAAAGGGTTTAAAAGGTTTGGTTACATGTTAAGTTAGTAAGTTGATGAGTTAGCTAAATAGGTGGTCAACTACACTCAGGGTTTGATATGGGTCTAAGGTGTTTTGACAACTAGAACTATCATGTGTAATTTTTTAGTGTCTACATTTTACCCCTTTTTGTTATGTGGCTTTGAATTAACAAGCTATAAAAAAAATAGATTGCTTGGTCCAAGAACTATTTTTTTAAAGTATGGGAGGGTGTGTTCCCCCTCAAATTGAGATTCAATGAGGTGAAAGCAAAATTAGGTTGGGGTTTGATAAGCGGTAAATGGTGAGTCACTAGCTGGTGACAAAGAAGGGTTAGGCATTCAAAATGCAAAAATGCATACAAAATATGACTAAGTGTGATATTCAAGATCGTACAAAGACTAAAGTTAATAATATTGGCAAAAATAAGGTTGGTTTTAGAAGAACAAGTGATAGAATAATTGGTCTACAATGTTGGTCATAGCTGATCAGGTGATGTTATAAGTCTCTTAGATAGGGTCAGTGTTTTTATAGGTATCTAAGGTAGGAAGTAGTCCCTTAAAAAACACAAATGGTTTGGTCATGCATGAGGTGGTGTAAAATTCAAATGGTCAACATGGTAAAAATGGTTAGTATAATCAAAAAGACCACACAAGGTCATCATAAAACATGTAATTATTTAGGTCAAAAATGGCCAATGTCAAGGTGGACATGGTCTAATCATTAGTTGAAAAAGGGTAATATCCAAAAAAATTAAATTGGTATGGGGCATATTAGGTGATCTCTAAAATTAGGGTGCTTAGGTTAGGTGAAAAAAATTATGTTTTTATGAAAATATGGGCTCTCTTGACCATCGATGATTAGGGGTCCCAAGGTCAACTATTGATGATCACCCTAATCATCAACAGTCAAGGGGAAACCCTAAAAATCCACAAATAAAAGTTGAAAAATAAACATCATTTTCACTTTTAATGAGTTTGTGGATTATGCATTTGGTTGAGAGTGGTTACTGATTGTTTAGCTAAGGTGGAGTTTGTGGATTTGTCAAGCATGTTTGTGTTCATAATCAATGGGGATTAGTGATGTAAGGTGGATGAGGGTGCATCTGAGTAGTTGGACACAGGCTCCAACCTTAACAATGATTGAGGAATGAGGTAGGTGATGTTTTGAAATTATGAGTTAGTTGATTAGGTTTATTTGATAATTTAATTTGTGGTAGATTTGATATGGTTATTTAGGGGTTTACCCTAGGTTATCATTTTGGCAAAATTAGTAAAATTAAACTAAGGAAATTGAAATTCAAGTGAGATTCTAGGTTAGGATTAGGTGATAGGGTAGTTTTGGGTGGTGATTTTGTTGAATTTTGTTATTTTTTATGGTTTTTAGGTAGGTAGGTTAAGGGTTTTGCCACCATAAATCACACATAGTGATTTTCAGTAGTTATACATGACCATTGATGGTCAAGTATGATTGTCAGTGGTCAACCACCAAAGGAATATGTTTACATGACTGTATATGGTTTTAAGGACTATCAACAATTGAGTATTTTAGGGATAGGTCATATTTAAATGTTGTTTGAAATGTTGAAATGTTGGAGTGTTGGAAAGGGGTTAAGTGCATGTGAAAATAGCTAGGTAGCATACTGAAAATGGCTAGGTAAGAGATATGTTGGTTACAATGGATTTAAGTCAATTTGTAAGAGAATTTTGTGCATTGAGAGTTAGGTGTTGTTTGGTAGAAACATAATGCATTTGGTTAGATATGTTTGGGTAGGTGTTGAAATAAGTGAATGTTGATGGTCGTAGGTAGATAAAAAGTTTGATGTTATGTAGGTCTAGCTATAATGATTGAAAACAAAGTTTGTGAGATAATTTTATCAATTTGTAAGCATGAGACTAGATCTAGATGAGGGATCTAGTTCCCAATATTTTCATAAAGATTCATGATGGGATGACTATGGATGAGTGGACACATATGGAGGAGGTCAACCTTTGGGCCATGGTTCAATATCATCACTTGCCATGTGATGTGGCTATGATCATGGATCTCATCAAGAGATGGGACCCAACTATGAACACATTTCTATTACTGATAAGGGAGATGAACATCCTACTAGAGGATGTTCATAGGATTACATAGCTACCCATTTAGGGGGATCCAAATTACCATATTGAGAGTGAGGAGAGGGATGACCACATGGAGCTATTATATGGTGAGGATTGGGTCTATACTAGGTGGCTTCAGTTATAGGCCATTATACCAAAGGGCTCCCAAGGACCAATGTCTGATTATGATGATGGTGGTGGCGGTATCCTATTTTACATTACCAAACTTGAGTAGTGTTCAATTTCCATATCTATTATTGGGAGTTTTAGTAGAGATGTTGTTGGGTAGATCATGCTAAAGTGGGCTCTTATCTTGTTGGTCCATATATATAGGGAGCTCTGGGCATTTAGAGTGCATAGATAATTTGGTATCAGTGTTGGGTTTGTGCTTCATTATTGGGCATATGATCATATCAGGGTGTTGAGGTTGTTAGGGCTCTCATGGGATGGATACACCTTGGTGCACTTCATAATAGTCTTCCTATGATGGAGGGGATATTATGCATTGACAAGGGTAGGTGGAGGTGCTAGAGATATTGATTGGTTTTAAGATGCCTTAGATGGTCTGGTAGTGGGAGATGTGGTATGGAGGCCATATGTGGGCTAGCCTAGATGGGCCTAGTATAGTTATCACACTCTATCACTATAGAGCTGGAGGTGGATATATAGGTGGTAAGAGGGGGAGATAGTTTGGTCTTATGTAGGGGATTTTGGATCCTTTTCATAGGTATAGGAGATAGGATGCAGAGTTTCTACTTCTATAACCATAACCATAGGATGTAGTACTAGACCATGAGGAGCTACTAGTCAAAGTAGTGATAGATCATTCTAGTTTTGTGGATGGATATGTGGCATGGTACCAAGATCTATATATAGTGGCTGATTTTGGGTGGGGTGATGGGGGTTAACAAGAAATGGATGTGGATCCTACTAGGGTACCAATTTAGGGTGGTGGTCAGGATGGGCAAGCATAGGTAGTATTAGTAATGGCACAAGCCTAGATTATAAGATTATAGGGATAGGTGGCCACTATACAAGGCCAAATTGTTGTTTTATAGGGTCAAGTGGCCACCTTGATAGGAAAGCAAGATTAGAAGAAGATATCTCTTGGTTTAGTGGCCCAAGAGAGAGATACTTTGAGGTATAGGGTAGGAGTGATGGTAGCACCAATAAGAGGACCATATGATACAATTCTAATGACATGGTACTTAGTTATGGTTGAGGATTTGAGATATTATAAGGTGATAGTACTATTATGGTGTCTACAAGAGCTGAGATATGGAGAGTGTAGGGCCAGCTTAGCAGGTGGTCTAACTCTATCTACTCTAGGATAGTGGGCCTCTATAGTGGGTCAAGCAAGTATATCAAGGGGACTGGCACTAGATGGTAGTGTAGGTGGAGGAGTAGGAGGGATGAGTGATAGTGGTGCCCTAGGGGCCTAATTATATGATGTATATGTTTTTTATACTAGCTTGTGTGTTGATGATGCAACATGTATATGAGAGAGAGATTTATGCATTATTACATGTATCTTTATTTCATGGATATGATGATGTTTGTGATGGTATATATATGATGTATGTTCATGGTTCTTGTTATACATGTGATGTTTATGCTCATGCTTATGTTGCATGGTTTGATGTCATATGATGTTGTGATGATGGTGATTTTGCTTATGGTTATGTTGATGTGGTTTTATGATTTGATGTTATAAGATGAATTATTGTGATATTATGGTAAATGGATAGGATGATACATAGATAGATGATATATGATGTGGTTCACGATGTTTTGATCTTAGATAGATATATGGTGTGGTTCATGATGATGAATTATTTAATTAGGGTTATTTATGATATGATGTATGTTCATATGATGTTTAGATGGTAGATGTATAAGATGATACATAGATAAATAGATAATGTGTGATGTGATTCATGATGTTTTGATTGTAGATAGATATATGAACTAGTTCATGGATATAGTTCATAATGTTGTGTTCATAATTGATGTTTGTTGTTCATGATCATGGAGTTTTAATGTGATTATGGTTATGGATGTGATGAAAATACATAAAGAAAGTTAGATAACAAACTATAAGTAGGAAATATAGATGAGAATCATGAGACACATGTCTACATGAATAAATGATAAGAGGGTAAAGAAAAATCATGATGTTTTTTATTGGTAAGGACCTAACAAAACCCATAGTTAGATTGGTTTAAGGAAACTAATCCTTTCATATTCTTCGTATTGGCATGCTTTGGTTTATAAAAAGGTGTCTTGATCACATTGTGTCAAGTAAGCTCAAATTCCTTTGATTAAAAGATGGTATAAATGGGATATAGGTAAATAGGAGTATAAAGGGAAATGAGTAATAGCTAGGGAAACCTTATGTGGGTTAGTTTACCCCTTCTATGGGGTCCTAAGAACCATAAGAGATAATTCCATGTCTTAATGCTAGGTGTAGACTTATCGATGTGGGAAGTCTACTAGTGCTAGATATGAAAGTTGATTGTAGATTTTTTGGGATGGCTTGTTTTATTTTGATATAGTGTCCTTTTATTATTTGCTTTTTTTGATAGTTTATGAAGTTGATCAATGTGGGAAGCTTCAAATGATAGATTTTGACCCATTTGACTTATCCATCCTTTAAAGGAGTGGTCTAAGTTTGGGTTTGTATGTTTGGTAGCTATACTTCAAGGGAGTAGTCTATCTTTTAATAAATTTAGAGTGTTTGGGGTAGTTATCCTTAAATAGAGTAATCTACAATGATAAAAATATGTGACCCAAATAATATTTTGGTATCGTAAATTGTTATTGATTGCTAGTTTTAGACAAAGAAAAGTATATTTAGGCTTAGAGGTTTTTCTTTATGAGGGCAAAATTTTTAGCACAAAGAGGTTCATGGTAGGTGTTGATGATAGTGGATTGCACCCAGGGTAGGATCCCGAGCTCCTGCCTTCCACACGTCAAAATGGAAACTCCCCTCTCACCTGTGGGACTAGTGAAGCTAGAGGGGAGAGTCTCTAGGTAAGGGCTAGCTCCCTTTGATGCATCTGAGTTATTACAATAAGTGCTAATATAGGTATATAGATATATAATGGGTGGGGTGAAAAGGGAGAAGGATTACAGGAAAACAAAACTACTCTAAAAAGAGGTGATGCACCAAATGATTCAACCTTCTCACACTCACACTTGAAATTAGACCAACACATACATACACCTCAAACCGGCAAAAGGACCAAGTTACAAGAAACTAAATAGGGAGTTTTAATGGAACACACAGAAAATAGAGACTCACCAAAGGTGTTGTAGAAAGGCACACTGTATAGTGGCTTCTTCTGTCTTTGCACTTCCAAATACAGCTCTCCTTGTCACCTGCAAAAATGGCACCTTATAGACACCAGGTATGTTGGTGTTGAACCTATGGAAGCATCAAGAAGTAATGACTAAACACAAATTGACACTAAGACACACACAAAGATATCTAACTAGAATAGAGGTAAAAATATGTTTATTGATTTTAGGTGAAAATTTGCTAGGGCTTCACCTTACAAATGTGGAAGATCCTTTTTCAAATGATAAGTCTCAAATATATAGAGGAAGGAAGGAGGCCTTTTGGCACCCCTTTTTATAAATGACCCATTTGCACCCCTATTATTGGGAAGAGAAATCCATTTAAACATCAATGAGCTGCACCGTTTGTCTATTTTCAAGATCACTTCTTCCAGGTGATTACGTAGTTTGTCTACTCATTAATGCAAAATGAAGAAAATGGGTTACACTATTAGCTATCTACACCTCCTAGTAATCAATTTGTGGGCACTATATCACCTCTTAGAGTAACTTCTTGAATCAGTGCCTCCCTTTGCCACTTGGGCTATCTACCTATTCTTTGGGCTCTTTGTCCTTCTCTTGCTTTGTCTTCGTTTGCTCCTTCAGCCCTCAAGGGTGATCTTCTAGTGGGTCGATGCCTTCCTTGGGCTCTTTCCATGGTTAGCGCACAAGTATTTAAAAAATAATAGCTATTTCACTACCTTAAATTTAACATTCACATAGCTATCATCCTAAAATTTGATACCTAATGGCTAGTCTGTATCCTTAAAATTGATGACTTTTAGGATGTCACCGTCCTTGGTAAAAAACTGTCAGGTCTTTGGCAGGGTTTTCTACGTGTTTTTTGCTTCAGGCCTTTTTTTGTAAACAAAAAGTCTACAAGAATTAGCCACTTTGACTTACTTTATTGATCCTTCTGGAGGGGAAAAAACCCTTCAACTTCTTGAGAACATTCCATTCTCCTTGGCGAGATCCCTTTGCAAGGGCACATACCCTTTGGGCGGGATTCTTACTTCAGGCCCTTTTACTGTGGCCTTTCACTGAATTTCTTCAAAATTTTGTCCGAAGGAATTTCTTCAGACAAAAAGTCTAAAGGAATTTTGACTTAAATGAAATTCTAAAAAGTTTACCCCTTCGGATGCCTTTGAAAAGTTTCTTGCCCTCTACAAGGGCTCCTGAACCCAAGACTACCCTCCGCAAGGGCACCTATCCTTCAGCTTTGGGACTCCCCCTTGAACCAAGCCATTAAACCACCCATTAAACCAAAATTGGTTCAATGGTTCAATTCTACACACTGAGCCTTTAAACCAAGCTCGTTGAACTATTCTCTTGAACCACTCATTGAATCGGCTCAATAGTCCAGTGCTGCGCACCGAGCTTCTTACTTTGCATTAAACTGATGCATTAAAACAAGCATTTGAATCAAGTGATTGAACTTATGATTAAACTAGTTTAATAGTTCAACACTGTGTGCCAATGAACTTGTCGATGGACTGATTGATTGAAACAAGTGGTTGAACCAAGTGATGAACTATTTCTTTGAACCTATCGATGAACTTTGCACTAAAATTTTTGTTTGAACCAATTGATGAACTCATCGATTAAACCAAGGCCGATTAAACCAAGTGATGAACTTTTTGTTTGAACCAAGTAATAAACTCATTGATTGAACCAAGGCTGATTGAACCAAGTGATGAACCTACCAATTGAACCAAGTGATGAACTGAAGGCATTGAACTAGTGCATTGAACCAAACATTGAACCTGAAGCTCACTTGAACCAGTTCAACGGTTTAAAGGTGATAACTCTTGGAAAGATTATGTCATTGAACCACTCTTCCAACCTTAAGTAAAAGTGTCTTCTAAACCATTTTAGCTCTCTTTCCTTGTCAATTTCTTTAGAAAAGACTCTGAAGAAGGTTTTACAAAACCTTGCACTCTCTGAATTGGTCTTTCATATGTCAAAGATTACACCTACTAAGCCCGTAGATATTTAAAACTTGTTGAGTCTATAGATATTCCACCTATAGAGTCCATGGATTTAGACCTACAAAGTCCATAGATTTAGACCTACAAAGTCCATAGATTTAGACCTATAGAGTCTGTAGATTTAGACCTGCAGAGTCTATAGATTTTTAGGACTTGTGCAAAATAAAAAAATGAAATGGCCTAAAATAGCAGAGGGAGAAGGGGACCGATTTTTGGCTTGTTACACCAAAAATGGTCAACAGTTTTTGGCATGCCTGATGGGACACAATTTTACACTCAGTAAGGTTTTAGGATTGATGTTGATCATGTTACAACAAATCGTCTATTTTCAGCATCTAGTGACTCCACTGGTATGAACTTCATTTCCTAATCAAAGACCAGTCTGACTTCTTATGCCTAAAGTCACCACATGGTCTGCTTCTATGGGTGTCCCTTTCAAATTTGTTGAATTGCCTTTAAACTTAGTAAAAAGATTGAGGTTTGAGAGGACTTGTCCTTATTCAGCAAACCACCTTCCCAAACCTATTGTAAGGAATGCATATGTAGCAGGGCTGTAGTTACATCCCATCCCAACTATGGCATTATCCTTTGTCACTTTTTGTGGTTAGATTCCATTGAATCTCCAACATTATGACCCAATTCTAGGAGTATCCCTCAAAAATGTGCCTTCTTTTGATGGAGAGGGGCCCATTATAGTCATTAATCACATCAAAAATATTGCTAACCTCTGCAATATCCACAATGTCACTGAGGAAAATATCACAATCAGATTGTTGGCATTGTCTCTCAAGGGCAAAGCTCTTGACTGGTATGGGACTTTGGCTATAAATTCAATTAGGTCCTATAATGAATTGGGTACTCACTTGACAGACCATTTTGGGGAAAAGAGTGACCACCTCTCACTTGTTGAGTAGTTGACTACCATGAAAAGAGCCCCACATGAATACATGCAGGATTTCAACACTCAATTTCAAAAGACATGGGATAGCATTCCTGTTTTGGTAAGATTGACTGCTAGCTATGCTTTCCTATATTACTTAAGAGCATTGAAAAGTGATATCACTATTATGATACAATCCATGGGAGGACATGTGTTACCTACTGCCTATGATATAGCTATAGCAGCTAAAAATTGCTTAGTGTAGGCTGGGAAAATAGCCCCTAGACCCCATATGCCACTTTTCCTTAAAATTCTACCTCCAATTCAAACCGTTGTTCCCACATTAGTTCCTCTGCCCAACATAGAGAAACTAGCTACTACTCCATCCAATGAGCTTCATGAAGTAAAGAGTTTGTTGCAAAGTATGTCAAATGAACTTGTGGCTCTTAAAAGGTAGCAAGCTCAAAGCAACAGACCAAACCAAGGATACCAGTAATATGGTCAAGCTCTTAGACCCCCTTTCCAAAATTACAATCAAGGATAGGGTCAGCTTACTTAGACTAGAGCCTTTCAAGGCTATAACCCAGGTTCTCCTTCATCATCTAAGGTCATGGTACCCATTCAAAACAATCTGGTGCAAGAACAACCAAGTTGTTCAACCATGGGATACGGTCAAGAGCAAGCTATTTATACAAATGAAATGATGGGTTATTACCCAAATATACAAGACAATTAGGCAATTGCCCATTCCCAAGTCTTTGAAGCTCTAAAGTAACCCAGCACCAGTAGGAGTCAGGCCTAGCCTGACTCCACCCTCATGAATCATTTAGGAGAATTATATTCAATCAATTATGTGGGTGCTGCAGACAATCAGGCTGACTATGTTGCAGCCAACACAAGATTCAAAAGAAGCATGATGGAAGAAACTTAGGCTATTGCCCAAGCGTCAGCAACACCTTCATCATCACATGCAAATCAAAAGGTCCCAAGTTTTAGACCGTCGATTGTACCTCTAGCTCCTTAGCCTGCCCTTCAGGCTGTACATAATTCCAAAGAAATTTTGAAGGAAGGTAACCCTCAAGTCAACATGGTTGACCAGATGAAGAATCTACACATGAACAGCTCCTTGTGGGATTCATTGTCAATACTAGGGCAGAAAGACATGCTGCAAAAGGAACTGCATGAACTAGATGAACCAGCTATCCTAGCAAGAGTTGATAAGATTTTGATGATGAATGGACAACCCTCCACCTCAGGTTAGACCCAAAAGGAAGAGAAGGTCCCTCCTTTTTATGTGTCCCTAGTCATAGGAGATTTCTTGGTGCATAATTACATCATTGATAGCAGAGCAAGCACCTCGGTAATGTCCAAATGTATAACTGACAAGTTGGGCTTAAAATATGAAGAAATGACCAAGGGAGTTCTACAGTTAGATGGAACCCCAGCAAAGACAATTGGGGTGGTAAGAGGTTTGAGCTTGATGCTGCATGTTTGCCCAACTTTCTTAGTTCCTCATGATGTGGTAGTGGTAGATGTCCCTCCCTACTTTGCCATCTGCTTATCCATGGATTTTACAGCTAAGATAGGCGATGACTTAGCAGCAAATTGGTCTTATCTAGTTTTTAGAACCAAGTATGGGACTAAAGTCAAGATTGAATTTGAGCCACTCCACAGAGATCATCTAGAACCTTATTCATTAAAGGCAAAAAATGTTGGCTATGCCATCATTGACCAGGAGGAGTTCCAAGTAGACCAATCTTCATCTTCTACCCTTGAAGGAGTTGCAGACCTGCTCTTAGATGAGTGGGGAAGTGACAACTTTGAGCATGATCCTTACAAATTCATAGAGGAGTCAAGCCTTAGAGTTTATTGTATTCATGAAGAGGGTACTTTTGTACCAAATTTGATGAAAGCCAGGAAGGCTCAGGTCTATGGTAGTTGTTCTTTGATGGTTTAAGGAGTAAGTTGGGAGTTGGTGGTGGAGTAGTGTTGGTCTCTCCTTCAAAAGAGAGGTATTTTTTAGCTTTTTAGTTCTAATTTTCCTACACATGTAATGTTGTAGAATATGAATCCCTCATCCATGGCTTGGAGTGGGAAAGGAAAAGAGGGATCAAAGAGCTACAAGTGTTTGGTGATAGCAAGTTGATTGTCAACCAAGTAAGAGGCCAAAATTTGATGAAGAATTCTCTACTGAAGTCCTAGAAACATAGGGTATGGGACTTAGTGGAAAATTTTTGTGCTTTCAACATTACCTCCATCCCTAGAGAATAGAACAAGCAAGTAAATAGGTTGGCAGCAGTCAGTGCCCATTTTGATATTGCTAAGGAAATAGGTCGAGACCATAGCTCACCTCACTTGAAAGTAATGATCTGGCCTTTTGTACCTGACAACATCACCAACTGGAAAGTTTTCAATAGTGATTGGCAAATAGCACTTTTATTGAAGAATAAGCAAAATTCACTATAAAGAACTAGGCAAAGCTATAGCAGTAATATGGTAGCCAAATTATTTAGCTAAAGAATAATAAGCTCCCCAAAGGTCTGGTCACTCTAGAGAATATTTTCAATGAAGATGACCAATTAAGAAGCAACAAGGTGTGCATTGCAATGAAGGAGGAGCACCATGAGAAGGTGGAAATATTCAAGGACAAGTTTCTTGTACTTGGAAAAGTGTGCACATACCAGGAAAGGTAGGCCTTCATCTTGTTGTGCCAAGAATTTGCTGATATCTTTGCTTGGGAGTATAATGATTTGAAGGGTTTTGACCCAAGCTTGGCCCAGCATACCATCAATCTAGAAGAAGGTGCCAAGCCAATCAAGCAAAAGTAGAGGCCTGTCAACCTAATGATAGAGCCTCTCATGCACAAGGAGCTCACCAAATTGAATGAGTCTAAAATAATATTTCCAATCAAACACTCTTCTTGGCTAGTAAATCTTGTTCCTATTCAAAAAATAATGGAGAGAACAGACTATGCATCAATTTTAGAGATCTCAATAGAGTCTCTTTGAAAGACCATTATCCTCTCCTAAGCATGGAGCAGATCCTTCATATGGTGATAGGTAGCGAGCATTTTTCCCTTTTGGATGGATATTCAGGATACAACCAAATTTTGGTGCAAGACTGTGATCAACATAAAATAGCCTTGACAACCAAGTGGGGAACATTTGCTTGCAATAAAATGCCTTTCAGACTATCTAATGTTGGTGCCACTTTCCAATAAGCTATGGACATGGCCTTTCAAGGCCTGATAAACAAGACTGTGCTAGTATATCTTGATGATGTGACAATTTTCTCCAAGGAAGTGAGCCAGCACATGAAACACCTCAAGAAAATATTTGAGAGGTGTAGAGAGTTTGGTATCTCTCTCAGTCCTAAGAAATGTGTGTTCATTTTCCATGAGGGAAAGCTTCTTGGTCACATTGTTTCTTCAAAAATTTTGGCTATTGATCCAGAAAGAGTTCGCTCCATCTTGGAGTTGTCCTTACCCAAGCACAAGAAAGGCCTGCAAAGCTTCTTTAGTAAGATAAATTTCATATGAAGATGTATCCCAATTTTTGTAGAGATGGTCAAGCCATTGACCTCTATGCTGAGGAAGGGTGAGGAGTTCACATGGATAGTACAAAGAAAGTACATTTTTGAAGAAATCAAGCAGGCCATTACCTGGGCTCCTACTTTGATCAACCCTGACTTCACCAAAGATTTCAACCTCTACACCTTCGGCAATGAAGAGGTAATCTCTGCCATGCTTACCCAAGTAAGTGATGATGGCCTTGAGTAACCAATTGCATTTTTTAGCCAAGGCTTAAAAGGTTTTGAAGTCAGATACACATATGTGGAAAAGCAAGTCTTGGTGGTCATACGGAGTTTGAAGAAATTCAGACACATGCTGTCCAATAGTAGAATCCACCTCATGGTTCCACATCCTAGCATCAAATATTTCTTGATCAATCAAGATCTAAATGAGAAGAGAGTAGGGTGGATCACTAAGGTGATGGAATATGATGTAGATATCAAGATCACCAAACTAGTAAGAGGGAGAGGCCTGTGTGAACACCTCGATGTAGAATTTAAGTAGCAAAAGGAGGACAGTCTGCTAATCTTTGATGCAAGTACAATAGAAGAACTAATTTTCATAAAGGATTGGACATCATACATGAGGAATTTACTTCTCACTGGTGAGTGCCTGTGCTTGCTTGACAGGACCAAGAGAAGGTATTTCAGACTCCAGTGTCTCCCTTACACCCTGATTGATGGAGTGTTATTCAGGAAGGATCTCTCAGGAGTCTTTTTAAGATGCTTGGACTCAAGTCAAGATGATAAGGTGCTATCTAAGTTCCATTATGGACCAATCGGTGGTCATTTTTCTCTTAGGGCTACTACAGTAAGAATAATGAGAGCTGGCTATTTTTGGCCTACTCTTTTCAAGGACACCCACCCTTGGGTAAGAAAGTACTAGAAGTGCACACTTTTTGATGGAAAGAAATGGTTGGTTGCCATTCATTTATAGCCTATTTAAGTGGAGCAACCATTCATGCAATGGGTCCTAGACTTCATAGGGATGATTAATCCTCCCTCTAATGCTAGACACAAGTGGATCCTGACTGCCATGGATTATTTCACAAGATGGGTAGAGGCTATTGCTCTAAAGGAGGCAAACAAAAGTGTAGTCCTATATTTTTATGAGGACCTAGTGGTGAGGTTTGGGGTTCTAGCAACCATAATCTCATATTATGCATTAGCTTTTTTGGGAACCAAAATAAGTGAATGGGCACTGAGATATGGTATATATCTCAGCACTTCATCCAATTACTACTTGTATGAGAATGGACTGGCTGAGTCTAAAAATAAGAACTTGATCAGGATCATCAAGTAGAACATGGAAGAAAATTAGAGGACTTGGCATGCCAACCTAAAAATAGCCTTGTGGGCAAATAGGGTCACACCGAAGAGGGCAATTGGCAACTTGCCATACACGCTCATCTATGGAAAGGAAGCTAGGCTCCCCATTTCACTCAAGTTTCCAGCCTTAGATCTCACTCACTAGCTATAATTAGAAGAAGGAAATAACATGGAAGTTAGATTATGCAAGCTAATGGAACTCCAAGAGGCAAGGGACTAGGCTATGGCTTCTATGACTAGTCGGCAATAGCTAGTGAAGAGACACTTTGACAAGAAATCTTCATCAAAAGGTTTCTTTGAAGGAGACATTGTCTTAAAATGGGATGAAGAGTGAGCTAAGCCTGGAAAGCATGAAAAATTTGATTCCCTATGGAGTGGCCCATACGTAATCACTCAGTGTAGGTAGCATAATGCATTCCAACTCTCCAAGTTAGATGGTTAAGAACTGTATATCCTAGTTAATGGGATACATCTTAAGCATTACCACTGAGCCCCTTCTCCATCATGTATATATTTTCCCTTGCTTTTCTCCTATTTTCCCTAAGTTATTTCTTCACATGTTAGTAGTTTTCTTAGCTTTGTGTGTGTTTTCATTTTCCTTTTAAGGTAAATCTTCGTGATTTGGTTCTAGATTTATCAGAACTATTACTGATCTTTAAGTTATAATCTGACCCCGTGCCCAATGGATTTTGAGGCAACTAGCTTCTAAGCATAGCAGGCATGCTTCCCTTGGGAGTCATTATTTTTTTGACCATTTTTGGTGTAATAGGCCAAAAATTGGTCCCCTTCTCCCTTTACTATTTTAGGCCATTTCATTTTTTGATTTTGCACAAGTCTTGGAAATCTACGGACTCTGCAGGTCTAAATCTATGGACTCTACAGGTCTAAATCTATAGACTTTGCAGGTCTAAATCTACAAACTTTTCAAGTCTAAATCTATGGACTCTATAGGTGGAATATCTATGGACTCAATAGGTTTTGAATATATATGGGCTCAGCAAGTGTAACCTTTGATAGATGAAGGACCAGTTCAGAGAGTATAAGGTTTTGCAAAAGCTTCTTCAAACTCTTTTATGAAGAAATTCACAAGGAAAGAGAGCCAAAATGGTTCAGAAGACACTTTTCCTTAAGGTTGGAAGGATGGTTCAATGACATAATCTTTCCAAGAGTTAGCACCTTTGAACCATTGAACAAGTTCAAGCAACTTCAGGTTCAATGTTTGGTTCAATGCACTAGTTCAACGCCTTCGGTTCATCACTTGGTTCAATTAGTGGGTTCATCACTTGGTTCAATCAGCCTTGGTTTAATTGGTGAGTTCATCACTTGGTTCAAACAAAAATTTCATTGCTTGGTTCAATCTATGAGTTCATCACTTGGTTCAAACAAAAAATTTAGCGTAAGGTTCATCAGCAGGTTCAGACAAATGGTTCATCACTTGGTTCAACCACTTGTTTCAGTCAATCAGTCCATCATTAAGTTCATCAGCATGCAGTGTTGAACCATTAAACTAGTTCAATTTTTGGTTCAATCATTGGTTCAATCTCTTAGTTCAAATGCTTGTTTCAATGCATCGGTTCAACGTGCAAAGTAAGAAGCTCAGTGCATGTAGCATTGAATGTTGAACTGGTTCAATGAGTGGTTTAAGCGAATAGTTTAATGAGCTTGGTTTAAAGGCTCAGTGTGTGGTGTTGAACCATTGAACTGTTGAACCAATTTTGGTTCAATTGGTGGTTCAAAGGTTTGGTTCAAGGGGGGGTCCCAAATCCTAAGGATAGGTGCCCTTGCGGAGGGCAGTATTGGGTTCAGAAGCCCTTGCGGAGGGCAAGAAACTTTTCAAAGGCAGTCGAAGGGGTAAAATTTTTAGAATTTCATTTAAGTTAGAATTCCTTCAAAAATTTTGTCTGAAGGAATTCCTTTGGACAAAAGTTCGAAGAAATTCACTGAAAGGCCATAGTAAAAGGGCCCGAAGTAAGAAGACCACCTAAAGGGTATGTGCCCTTGCAGAGGGCTCTCACCGAAGAGAATGGACTATTCTCAAGAAGTTGAAGGGTTTTTTCCCCTCTAGAAGGATTAATAAAGGAAGTCAAAGTGGCCAATTCTTGTGGACTTTTTGTTTGTGGAAAAAAGCTCGAAGCAAAAAACCTGTAAAAAAGCCTGCCAAAGACCTGATAGTTTTTTGCCAAGGATGGTGACATCCTAAAAGCCATCAATTTTAAGGAGACAGACTAGCCATTGGGTATCAAATTTTAGGATGACAGCTATGTGAATGTCAAATTTAAGGTAGTGAAATAGTCATTGTTTTTAACATACTTGCACACCAACCATGGAAAGAGCCCAAGGAATGTAGCAACCTACTAGAAGATCACCCCCGAGGGCTGAAGGAGTAGAAGAAGACAAAGTAAGAAAAGCAGAAAGATCCTAGAGAATAGGTAGATAGCCCAAATGGTGAAGGGAGGTGCTGATTCAAGAAGTTACTCTAACAGGTGATATAGTGTCCATGAATTGATTACTAAGAGGCATAGACAGCTAACAGTGCAACCCATTTTCTTCATTTCACATTAATGAGCAAACAAACTACGTAATCACTTGGAAGAAGTGATCTTGCAAGCAAACAAATGGCACGGCTCATTGATGTTTAAGCGGCTTGCTCTTCCCAATAATAGGGGTGCAAATGGGTCATTTGTAAAAAGGGGTGCCAAAAGGCCTCCTTCCTTCCTCTATATATTGGAGACTTGTCATTTGAAAAAGGATCTTCTACATTTGTAAGGTAAAGCCTTGGCAAATTTTCACCTAAAATCAATAAATGTATTTTTACCTCTATTTTGGTTAGATATCTTTGTGTGTGTCTGAGTGTCAGTTTGCGTTTAGTCATTGCTTCTTGATGCTTCCACAAGTTTAACACCAACATACTTGGTGTCTATAAGCTGCATTTCTATAGCACCTTTGGTGAGTCTCTATTTTCTATGTGTTCCATCAAAACTCCCTATTTAGTTTCCTATAACCTAGTCCTTCTGCCAGTTTGAAGTGTACGTATGTGTTTGTCTGATTTCAAGTGAGAGTGTGAGAAGATCAAATCATTTGGTGCATCACCTCTTTTTAGAGTAGTTTCATTTTCATGTAATCCTTCTCCCTTTTCACCCCCCTAATTATATATCTATATACCTATATTAGCACTTATTGGAACAACTCAGATGCATCAAAGGGAGCTAGCCCTTACCTAGAGACTCTCCCTTCCAGCTTCGCCAGTCCCACAAGTGAGAGGGGAGTTTCCATTTTGATGTGTGGAAGGCAGGAGCTTAGCCTCCTACCCCAGGTGAAATACACTACATCAATAATAGGTGAAATGAAAGGTTTGAGAGACAAAGGATCATGGGATTCAATCTAATTAGAGATGAAAAGTATCTATGAGAACCATGCCATGGGTAGAGCTGTGGTACCCATATTTAGTATTAGGCTATAACTATGATGGTTAATCACATGTGTCTATGTTTTAATCAGGTATCCTTAAAGGGATAGGGATAGGTAGGTGAAGGTGAAAATCTCATAAATCAAGGGATGATCTTAAGTTAGACAAAAATGAGTTTGATCCTTTTTTAACACAAGAAAGGATGTAGATGTGAAGCATTAAGAGGCTCAGGTTTTGGTTTGCCTTTGAGAGAGGACAAATGATAAGCTCCTGATCCATGCTTATGGGTGATGATGTAGGGTCCAATCCAATTGAAATAGAATTTACCTCTTTTGCTTTTCTCCATGTTGGTAACATGTTGGTTTCCTTTTTAAGATAAGATATTTGTTATTAAATTCTCATTTTGTAAGGTGTTTGTTATAGGCATGCTTTATTCTTTCTTGATACACATGAAGATGGTTAAGTGTTTCAAGGTGATGTTTGTCAAGTAGCTCAAGTCATGATAGTTACTCTTGATGATAGTCACTCTCAAAAATTATCTCTTGAAAATATATGTGAAGAGAAGGAATTTGAACTTTAAGAGGCAAGATTGCCTCTACTCTAAAGACTAGAGAGAAAGTCGTAGCACCTGTAAAGGTTTGAATGTTGATGTGATAAGCCCATAAAATGAAAGGGATGTGAAAGTGTCAATCCTAACCTAAATTACTGGCTACTTTGGTCAACATTTTTTTAAGTATTTTGTTAGAGGCTTCTACCTATCCATTTTCTTATGGACGATAAAGTGAGGAAAAGCTTAACTTAATTCCAAATGTGTCGTAAAGACCCTAAACTTTCTTATTCATGAAATATTTACCATTATTAGTGATGGTCTTATAGGGAACACCAAAATGATAGATGATGTGATGGTTGATTAAATTGACAATTTTCTTGGCTTTGGTAGAGATGAGAGGAATGGCTTCCACCCACTTTGTGAAATATTTGGTGGTGGTAATGATGTATTGGTGATGTTGTGAAGAATATAGATTGATTTCCCTAATAATATCTAGGCCCCATTGTGAGAATGGCCACAAATCTTTGGATATTTGGAGGCCATGGGCTAATGCAATGTTGTTAACATTTGACAAACTTTTTTACATAATCATAACAATCTTGGTTAAGGGTGGGCCAATAGTAGCCAAGGTGAAGGATGTATTTAGTGATAGATAAACCACTAAAATTTCCCCCATATATTCTATCATGTATTTCCCTGATGGCATGGGAAGCTTCATGACTATGAAGGCAATGGATAAGGACATCATCAAAGCCATGTTTGTAGAGGATTCCCCCTAGTATGGTATAATAATAGGTACTCTGAACAAAATCTCTCTCGGCATTTTTGGAGAGATTGGGAGAAATGATGTCAAGGTTGAGGTAATCAAAATTTTATTCATACCAAATATCTCATGGAAAGGTGTCTACATTACAAATTATTGGAAGGTTAGAATGGATATAGGATGGGGTGACAAAGTGATGAATGGTGATAAAAAGTTTAGAGTTGGGAGGTTGAGATGGGATTTGGGAAGTAGCAAAAGCCATTATATCTATGAACTTGTTAGTTGATCATGAAATAAATTAGATAATGTAATGCTCTAATGATTTTAAGAGTACATCTATGAGTTATTTTTAATTTAGTAAGTCATCATTTTTAAATTGGTAATATCCATTAACCTAGTTGACCACAAGTTCAGAATGACCAAAGATGTTGATTGTCTTGACTCCCAAGGATAAAGTGGTTTAGAGACCTATAACTAAGGATTCATACTCAACCACATTGTTGGTTTATTTAAAGTCAAGTTTAAAGGAAAAGGGAAGAGTTTCACCATCAAGGGGAATGAGAATAATTTTGGCACCCCCACTATGTTGGCATTTAGAGCCATTGAAGAACATGGTCATTTGGTAGGTAGGGTCATCTTGAGAAAGAGTCACAATGGACTCATTGAGAAATTTAAGAGAAAGAGGTTGGTTTTCAGGTAGAGGAGCTTCAGATAATTAGTCAGTAATGACTTTCCCTTTAATTGACTTTATCTAGAGGAAATCAAGATCAAACTTAGCTAAAAGCATGAGCTATTTATCTATACACTGGTTTTGGTTTGGTTTGGAGAGCATGTACTTGAGGGGGTCAATTTTAGTGATGACTCTTTTGATTAAGAAGGTAATGGCAAAGCTTGGAAGCCATAAAGATGAGGGTGAGGCAAAGTTTCTTGGGATAGTAATATCGAGTCTCATACTCTATAAGCATTTGGCTTATATATTAAATAGCTTTCTCTTTATTTTGTTCATCGTGATGAGTAAGCATTACCCATCGTGATGAGCAATAATTACCCCTAGGGAATGGTCGATGGTAGATATTAAAGGTAGAAGGGTTGATCCTCTTTAGGAGGGATCAAATCAGGTGGAGAAAGAAGGTATTCTTTAAGTGAATAAAAGGCTTGTTGATAGTCTTTAGTCCACTTGAAAGATGTGTCTTTTTTAAGAAGATGTTGAAAAGGTTGACATCTATCCAATAATTGAGAGATGAAATGATGGATTGATTAGAGCTTCCCCTGTAAGCTGTGGAGTTGCTTAAGGTGGGTGGAGGTGGCATTTCTAATATTTCTCTAACTTTGGTAGGGTCTACTTTGATTCCTTGAATGGAGATAATAAATCCAAGAAGCTTTCCTAAGAGGACCCAAAAAATACATTTCTTAGGGTTAAGGTGGACATGAAAGTGGATAAATCATTTAAATAAGGGCAGCTAGATGATCCTTGCAATATTTTTATTTCCCAAAGAGGTCATCCACATATTCCTTAAAGATTTTATGGATTAGGTCATGAAATATGTAGGTCATCACTCATTGATAGGTTTCACCAGCATTTTTTAGACCAAATAGCATGACTCTATAATAGAAGGTTCACCATGGGGTGATGAAAGAGGTCTTATGTTGATATTTGGGAGAAATAAAGATCTAATTATATCTTAAGAAACTATCCATGAGAGATAACATTTCATGGCTAGATATAAGATCAACAAGCTAATCAATGCTAGGCAAAGGAAAGTTATCCTTTAGACAAGTGAGATTAAGGTCATGAAAGTTGATATAGAGGCAAAGCCCCCTTATGGGTTTGGTAATGGGAATAATATTATAAACCCATTGGGGATAATCAATGGGTTAGATGAATTTCACAAATAAGAGGAATTAAATCTCCTCTTTTATAAGGAGGGTGATGCAAGGATGCATCCTTTTGATGGCATAAAATTGCGCTAGATCTTAACCAATCAACAATGGGAAGTTTCAAGCTGTGGGATGATGTGGCTTGAAACAACCTCCAAGTTTTAAAGAAGCTGGTCTCTTCTATTTTATAGGGTGTTGGGGAAAAGGGGTAGGAGACTAAACGGAAACACAAAATGCAAGAATTAAAACCTAACTATGGTGATGCGCATGAGTGTAATCTTAATCCTAACCTGAGCACAGTGAGGCTATTATATGATTCTATTACATTTAAGAGCAGACAAGTGCATGATCAATGTAAAAGATTGGAATAATAGAAACAAAGGCTCATAATAGGGGAGTCTTTTATTGAGATACAGGAATTGTCAACAAAGGCATAGTGTTTTATCTTCTTAATAGAATCCTCTAATCACATAAGAGGTGCAGAAGTCACGCACAATTATGTAGAACTTTAGACTCCAGAAAATGAGACAAAAGCAAATAACATTTCCAATCACAACACTAGAAAATCTACAGCATAAACTACTTTGTAATTGACATAGATAACATCAACAAGGGCATAGTGTTCAATTTCCTTATTGAATCTTCCAGTCATACAAAAGATGCAGAAACACACACAGTCATAGAAACCTTTCAACTCAGGAAAATTGAACAAAAGCAAATGATATTATTGGTCAAAACTCTGAAAAAATCTAAAACTATAGAATTCCCCCCTTCCTTTTTTATAATTCTCTCCTTTTTATAGCCTCAGATCACTCCTTTCATCATCCCCCTTCCCACGCAATCTTCTCCATCCTTCGCTCACAGGGGACAAACTTGCAGCACCTTCAATGCTATGGGGGGCTCTAAAAATCTACCTGAAATTGTTTCATCTACTCGAATTAACTCAAGCTGATTTTCCTTCCATTTCACTTTTGTGGCAATAGATACATGAAACACTCTATTATGTTTGAAATGGGAGAGGACACTTAGTAAATTTTCTAAAAATCCTCTTGATCACCTAGAAGGCACTGAAAAATGACACTTGGCACTTTCCACCTAATTCATTGAAGACACACGGCTCTCTCCACTTTTCTTGGGCTGTGTTGTAGTATCATTTGGGACATATATTAGACTTTTATGGATGGCGACACCTGGCAACTTTCACATACCTTGAAGTAACACCCAGGGCCCACCACAACCTCTATTCAGCAATGAAACTCAAAGATGGTCCCTTGGAAATTGGCACATGGCAGCCTCTGTTGCCTCTGGGAAGACGCGTGGCACGATCTGCTTCTCTTACTAGGGGTATGTGGCACCTTCTACTTTTTTAGGGATGGAGTAAGCAAGGAACTTAAAGAGTGACACTTGGTAGCTTCCGTTATTTTATACTTAGGCAAAATTGAACCAGCGCTCTACATTGAACCAAAACTCTATTGCTACGTCTGAGAACCAAAATTGTAGTGCTTGACTAAAAATTTGAAAGCAACCTAGAGTAAAAATTTACTCTACAATTACTGGCCATCAAGACTTTTGAGCCTACTCAAAAAGAAACTCCACCTCCCGTTGGATCAAAATTGTGAAAATTACAGCTTTAAAAGAGCCGTCAACAAATGTTTAAAACACTTATTAAAAGCAAAGCAAGAAAACAATGGGAAAACAATGCGAAGAAGGGAAACTATTTAACTATGACCCAAGTCAATTAAAATGTTTCAAATAGATCCCATTTATAGGAATCTCTTCAGGTTCTCCCTCCATTGATTCTAACTCAAAATAATTCTCATGCTTGCATGCACGAATCCTATATGGACAAGTCCATAATGCTTTGAATTTGGTATGCTGACCCAATTTGGCAACCCTTGTGTCCCATTTTAGAACAATCGATCCTACTTCAAAAATAGGATTCAAAGCCCTTTTATCAAAGCAGGCCTTAACCATTCCTTGATGCTTGATCATGGAATCATGGGTTATATCTCTCTTTTCCTGAACTTCCAGAAGTTTTATGAGTCTGACCTGCATGGGGCCATTTTCTTTGATCTCAATTTGTTTGATCAGATGGAGAGCAGGGATTTCCAAACTTAGGGGAATCACAGCAGACTTTCCATACACCAATTCATATGGAGACATTTTTATCACCTACTTGGGCATGATTCTATCAGCCCATAGTGCCAGATTGAGCACTTTATGCCACTCTTTGTGGTGATCAGCCCCTATCCTTTTGATGAGTCTTATCAGGTTCTTATTGGTTGATTCTGCCAAACCATTACCTTGAGGGTAATAGTTAGATGAAGTCTTCAGATATATTCCATGCCTCAAGGCAAAGTTAGATACTTTAGACCCCAAGAATGCTTTAGCATTATTTGAAATGATGGTACGAGGCACCCCAAAGCGAGTAGTGATATCCCCTAGAAAATCTAGGATCACATTCTCTATTGCTTCTTTAAGTGGGACTGCCTCGATCCATCTAGTGAAATAGTCTGTGGCAGTTAATATCCATTTGTCACGCATGCTGGACACTAGATTTATCATCCCAATGAAGTTAAGAGCCCACTAAGAAAAAGGTTCATCCATAAGTATTGGACTAAGGGGCATGGTTGCATTCCTCTACATCCCCATATAATACTGGCAAGATTGACATTTTCTAACCAGCTGATAACAATCTGCAAATAAAGTAAGCCAAAAATATCCTACCTCACTTATCTTTATGGCTGTGATTTTTGTAGAAAAATGTCCTCGTAATGTTCCATAATACATTTCATGTAGTATCCTTTTGGCTTCAGCCTGTTCTACACATCTTAACAATTTCTGATCAGAATTTCTTTTGAAAAGGACTTGTTTAATTAAGACAAAACGAACTCCATGTATCTTATAATACCTCCTCTTGTTTTGAGGGAGTTTTCTTGGATAAACCCCATTTTTCATAAATTAAATCCTATTTTTGACCCAAGATTCTTGATCAATCTCTTGTAACTCTAGCACCATCTTTGGCTCTCCTTCTGAATCTGCTCCCTTAGGTAACAGCTTTCCAAGCTCATGGGATATATATTGGCATAGTCCCTTGCTTTTGACCAGATTGGTGGGTCTAACCTCTACATCATATTCAAGGATCTTAGTGATCCAATTGGCTCTTTTCTCAGTAATCTCCCTTTCCATGATGTAATCTATGAAACTTGGGTGAGCTACAAGTATCAAAATTTTGTTCCCTGATATCAGATGCCTGAATTTCTTGAGGGCTTTGACCATGGCATAGGCTTGTCTTTCCACAAAATTGTACCTCATCTCATAATCTCTAAGAGTTCTTGAGAAAAAGGCTATTGGGTGTTCCCCCTCTAGCCTATTGTTCTTTTGAGTCAAGACAGTAGCAATACTTGATTCCCCTCCATAGACATACATTACGAAGGGCATGGAAAAATCTAGGTTCTTGAGTATTGGGGATGCTGAGATAGCCTTCTTGATCCCCTCAAATCTTGCTTTCTTTCTATAGACCACTTGAAAGTTAGGTCCTTTTTTCGCAAGAGTGTCATTGGTCTAACCAAACCGGCAAAATCAAATATGAATTTACTGACAAAATTGATTTTCCCTAAAAAGGATTGGACTTCCTTTTTATTTGCTAGGAGGGGTAAGTCCATTATAGCTATGATGCTCTGAGGATCTATAGAAACCCCTTCCTTAGATACTATGTGCCCCAACAGTTTACCCTGAGGTACAACAAAAATACATTTCTTGGGATTCAAAGATACCCCAAAATCCTGACATTTCTTGAAGACAGACTCCAAATGATCAAAATGATCATCAGCATTTTTTTTAGAAAATAGTGAGGTCATCCAGATAGACCAAGATGACCTTGTTGATAATTTCACCAAAGGCTATGTCCATCACCTATTGAAAGGTGACTCCTGCATTTGATAAGCTGAATGGCATCTTTGTGTAGGCAAATGTCCCCCATTTGGTGGTGAAGGCAGTTTTATACTGGTCTTCCTCTACTAGCCAAATCTAATTATATCCAGAGAAACCATCAAGTAAAGAAAACCTCTCTGATCCCTCCATAGTTCAAATGTTTTTTTTTCCATGGAGGGCAATGGATAGTGATCTTTTAGAGATGCTTTATTTAGATCTCTGAAATCCACACATAGCCTTATATCTCCATTCTTTTTTCTAACTAGGACTAGATTTGATACCCAGGTTGAGTGCTTGATTGGAAATATTATTTTTGAATCTAAAAGCTTTTACAACTCATCTACCATTAGAGGCTCAATCCTTGGATTTACTGGCCTTTGTTTTTGTTTGATGGGCTTGGAGCCCTCAGTCAATTCTATTGTGTGCTGGATAACATCCCCGTTGTATCCATGAAGATCTTCATAGCTCCAAGCTATGACTCTATCATATCTCTGACACAATTCAATTAGTTTTTCCTTTTCCTTTTGAGTTGCAGAGTTCCCAACCTTTAGCTTCTTCCCATCACTCACCTCTACCTTAGAATAGTCTGCCTCATCTACCTAGAACCTTTTCTTTCCTAGGCTTACATCCTTTAGGTCAAACAAATTTTCTAAGGTGATCAATCCTTTGGGAAGCTTATTAGTCCTTAATTAAATAATGTGATCACTATATGCCTCTTCAATTCTAGTTTGCAACTAATCCACAAACTCATCTTATTGCTGCAAGAAAGAGACTACCTGAGCATCATTTTCAAACACTTGCCAATTTTCATCATTGTCTTGGATGGTTGGCCTCACTATAACTTTTACTGACTCATTATTGACTAATAGGCCAGTTGCTGGGTTAAACAATGAGCCAATTTAAGCCATCTTATCAACCTCAGTGTTTTGACTTTTAGGGATTATTTCAATGTTGAAGGCATCAAAATATTCTATCAAATCCCAAATCCTATGCCTGTAGGACCTCATTCTCACATTCTTGGTTACTGCCTTTTCTTGTATTTGCTTCACTACTAGTTTTGAATCCCCTTTTACTTTCAAGCTCTTTATTCCCTTTTTCTAGGCTAACAGGATCCCATGTGCTAAAGATTCATACTCTACATCATTATTAGTGCAAGCAAATTGGAATCAGATAGCCCTTAAAATTTTATCACCATTTGGAGCAGTAAGACAAATCCCTGCTCCAGCGCCATGTTTACTTCTGGCCCCATCAAAATTCAATGTCTAGAGCTCTGAATCTTGAGCAGTAGGTGCCTCTTCTCTTATAACATTTAGAATCACCTGATCCTCATCAAAAATGACATACATGCCCAAACCAGTAGAGTCATAGTTCCAATACGGGTCGCTATGCATCATAGCCAACAACTGGCTATTTTTTTCTTCTTGATCATGCTCAGTCCATTTTCCTAGTTCTTCGACAAAATTTCTTTCTTCTTTATTCATCATGGCATGATCTGCTTCTAATCTTGTTGTTGGTTCATTGGTGATGTGGTCTTTAGATAGTGGTTCAAATAGAATTTTCATCTTTGAACCATACCTGGTTCTCAGAATGAGGTGAGACTAGTCAAGAGACATATACCCTCCTATTTTTGCTATAAAGTCTCTAGATAAACATAAACCAAAGATGGGAGGTATATCTATGACAACTATATCTTGGTTGACAATTATGTTGGGACATGTGTATAATTGCAAGGGGAGTTGTTTTATTCTCCCTATGGTCTGCACTATTTTGATGTCTAGCTACATAACTCCTTTTGCAAGGGGTTCATATTTTATTTTCAAGGCATCAGCTATTTGCTTAGGCATCACAATTGTAATAGCCCCTGAATCTATCAATGCATTATGCAGAAGTCTCTTTCCCATTATCAGAGTCAAATAGAAAGGCTCTAACTTGGATTTACTTACATGTGCTATGTTGTTCACGAAGGCTATTGTCGTTGGAGGAACTGGATTTTTGAGCCTTTCCTTTCCAGCAGGTCCTCCCTTGGTAATAGCACCTTTGGGGATTGTTTTCCCTTGCAGAGCTTCTTGCAGTAATGTCTTTTTCTCAGGAATAGCCAAAATATCCCATATAGAGACTTGTACTGGAGTTCTCTTTAATTGGTCCACTACATTGATCGATACCAAAGACTAAGTTTTTTGGAAATAAGGAGACCTTGTCTTTTCTTGAATCTGGACAGGGATCCCTTGATCTTGTATTAGTTGGGGTACTTCTTGTCTAACAGTAGCATTCCTTTGCCCCTGAGATGGAGGATTATTCTTGGCTTGACCACTTACAACCTTGGGTTGCTCCACCATTCTCCTCTTCAATCTGGTATAGTAGTTAGATTGCACTACTGGCCTTTGGGATGTAGATGCTTCATTCAAGAAAATTACTTCTTCATCTTCAAACCATGAGAACAAAGCATGATCTAGGGCTATCTCTTTCTCCTATTGCAAGGACATTCCTTGCATCTGAGCCACTAGAACTGAATTATGCATGCCGAGAGATTAGTATGCTTGACTGCTACTAGTACTAGCAAATTGGCCATCCATTCTTCTTTACTCAGTTACCCTTTGCTATAAATTACCCCTAGGACAATCTCTAGGTGTGTGAGCATCATTGCAAGGGAAACACCAAGCATTAGTATCATCCACATAATTGTTTTGGCTTGGAACCATTTCCCTATTTGAGTTGGGAGGAATGGACTGTGAGGGTGTGGGATCTACAACTAATTGATTTGATGGTTGAGGGTTGGTTTTCCTGGGAAGGCCTTAATACTAGTTGGTTTGAGATGTAGACCTATTTCCTTGATAGCCTTGATAAGGAGGTTTGGGGAAAGTATTTATGCTGCCTCTTCATATTAATCAGCTCATTGGAGAATGTTCTTAGCATACTCTTGATATCATCCATCTCAGAATGATGGAGTAGGGACTGGTTGTTTCACAGATGATGGAGGGTAAGAATACATAGATGTAGGTGGGCTTATAGCCTTAGGAACCTCTTGGGGTAAGGGCTAGATAATTTCTAGGAATACAGGCATGGGAGGCCTTAGAGGTAGCTTTCTAGCATCAATCAAATGATTCTTAGCTCTGACTGTGAGGGCATAAGCTGCTGGCAAAGTGTGTCCTCCCAGTGACTGAATCATAATAGATATATCTAAATTTAAAGCTTTGATAAAGAATACTATGGCCATACTGGGTGGTGGCTTGGCTACAACATGGATCCTTTCCCAAGTTTTCTAGAATTTGGTGTTGAAATCAGTCATGTCCTCCTGTGGTCCCCTTTGAATGGTGATCAACTACTGTAATAAAGAGGACTTATCACCCTTTTCTACAAATCTTTCAAAAAACAAATCTCCAAGCTGGTCCCATGTAGAAATGGTATTTGGGGTCAAGGACCGATACCATTCTAAAGCCTTCCCTTTGAATGAGGCTACTAACAACCTTAGGGCCACATTTTGCTCTATGACACCATGTATGGCACAGGCATCTGATACATCTTGAAGATGTTCCACGGGTGTTTTTGAGTCTTTCCCACTAAATTTGGGTAGAGCCTTTAGAGCATTTCCTGGAATAGGGTCCCAAATAGCTAGTGGTGTTAGAAGGATTAAGGGGCTACTAGTGTTCTAGCTCGCATAATTTCTTGGAGGGATGTTGGCTCCCATGTTCAGTATTGGTATAAATTGGTTAGCTCTTCTTCTTGGACTAATTACTAGAGGTGGCAAAAGAATACCTAGATTTGCAACATATTGTGATTTGGTGACTGGTCCACAGCTCTGACTCCTTGTAGCTCTCTGGTTCATGTGGTCTTGTTAGAAACTTCGAGACTGTCTCACCAGGCATGCCAAAAACTATTGATGGTGTAAAATTGTGCTAGATCTTAACCAATCAACAATGGGAAGTTTCAAGGTATGGGACAATGTAGCTTGAAACAACCTCCAGGTTTTAAATAAGCTGGTCTCTTCTATTTTATAGGGTGTTGGGGAAAACGGATAGGAGACTAAATAGAAATGCAAAATGTAGGAATTAAAACCTAACTATGGAGATGTGCCTAAGTGTAATCCTAGTCCTAACTTGAGCATAGTGAGGCTATTATATGATTATATTACATTTAAGAGCAGACAAGTGCATGATCAATGTAAAAGATTAGAATAACAGAAATAGAGGCTCACAATAGGGGAGTCTTTTGTTGAGATACAGGAATTGTTTACTAAGGCATAGTGTTTTATCTTCTTAATAGAATCCTCCTATCACATAAGAGGCGCAGAAGTCATGCACAGTTATGTAGAACTTTAGACTCTAGAAAATGAGACAAAAGCAAATAACATTTCCAATCACAACACTAGAAAATCTATAGCATAAACTACTTTGTAATTGACACAGATAACATCAACAAGGGCATAGTGTTCAATTTTCTTATTGAACCTTCCAGTCATACAAAAGATGCAGAAACACACATTGTCATATAAACCTTTCAACTGAGGAAAATGGAACAAAAGCAAATGATATTATTGGTCAAAACTCTAAAAAATCTAAAACTATAGAATTCCCCCTTCCTTTTTTACAATTCTCTCCTTTTTATAGCCTCAAATCACTCCTTTCATCATCCCCCTTCCCGCACAATCTTCTCCATCCTTTGCTCATAGGGGACAAACTGATGGCACCTTCAATGCTATGGGGGGCTCTAAAAATCTACCTGATGAACTGTTTCATCTACCTAAATTAACTCTAGCTAATTTTCCCTCCATTTTGCTTTTGTAGCAACAAATACACGAAACACTCTATTATGTTTGAAATGGGAGAGGACACTTAGTCAATTTTATAAAAATCCTCTTGATCACCTAGAAGGCACCAAAAAATGACACTTGGCACTTTTCACCTGATTTATTAAAGACACGTGGCTCTCTCCACTTTTCTTGGGCTGTGTTGTATTATCATTTGGGACATATATTAGACTTTTATGGATGGCCACACCTGGCAGCTTTTGCAGACCTTGAAGTAACACCCAGGGCCCACCACAACCTCTATTCAGCAATGAAACTCAAAGATGGTCCCTTGGAAATTAGCACATGGCAGCCTTCGTTGCCTCTGGGAAGATGCATGGCATGATCTGCTTCTCCTACTAGGGGTATGTGGCACTTTCCACTTTTTCAAGGATGGAGTAAGCAAGGAACTCAGAGAATGACACTTGGCAGCTTCTTCTATTTTATACTTAGGTAAAATTGAACCAGCGCTCTGCATTGAACCAAAACTCTGCCGCTACGTCTAAGAACCAAAATTGTAGTGCTCGACTGAAAATTTGAAAGCAACATAGAGTAAAAATATACTCTACACATCCTATGAAGCTTTTATCTAACAAGTTTAACATCAAGATGGGTGATGATGTTTTGGAGAGTAATAGACGGGTTGATTTTAGGAATATCCTAATAGGATAAATCAAATGCTATGTTATAGTCATGAAGGAAGGAAGGGTAATCTTTTTTTTCTATGGGGTTTAAGGATTGTTTGATCTTGATGATGTGAGGGTTATCCTAAGTACCTAGGTTGACATCAATGGTAGATTCATTCAATATGGTTTGGTTCTAAGAGGAAGAGATTTATGGATAGAAGAATCCCCCATACTAAGGTAGGTGAAAATGGAATCATTGTCCTAATGTTGAATGGTCTTGATGGTAAGAGAATCATTTTCTACCTTTTCAGGATGGATGAGAGGGAGGGTTTTAGTTTGGATGTCCTTTTGATAGGTCAAGGGGCCCAAAGTAATGATATTGAATTAAAAAAAAGTTAGATGGTATGATATCGAAGTCCTTTGACTATGTAAGAGATGGTGTTAGTGAAGATGGGACATCCTCATTGATGGTGGTGATGGATTTAGTATAGGTGGGTTCTTCTATTGGTATGAACCCAAGGCTAAATAACTCATGAGGTTTTTGAGTTTTGATTATGTGTAACTCGTGAAGTTCCTATTCATAAAAGTTAAGGCCAAACCCATTTTGAGTACACCTATGAAGGTACACTTTATTAAAGGCAAGTTTATTCAGATAGGATAAATTGAAAGTGAATAGTTAGATATGAGGGTTGGTAGAGGAAGCAAGAAATGGATGATTGAGTCCCCCATAGATGAAGTTGGTTTGATGATTGGGTGGCCCAAAAGGGATGATGGTTCTAATGTTGGGGCCATAACTAGTATCTTGGGTGAGGTTCCTATACTCTTGAGGATTAGGGAAAGCATCCAAGGCTAGAAGATGATATTCCCTTGGTGAGAGACATTAAAAGGTTGGTTCCAAGGGGTACTCTATGGGGATTTATGAAGAAGGGATGGATGATCTTGTTGAAGCTTCATCAACTGTAGGGGTGGAGTTGTTGATAGTTGGTGGTGAATTAGATGGATGAGGAAGAATAACATCATTAGGTTGATACATCATATTGAAAGATGAAAAGAGACTAGGGTTAGCTGGTATGGTGATGACATGACCTTCATGCTTAAATTTGATATGATGATGTAGAGTGGAAGGGACACAACTCATGATATGCATCCAAGGGCATCCAAGTAAAACATTATATTAAAACTCACCCTCTAAAACATAAGAGAGTTACAGAATGGTGTGAGGTCCCAAGAGAATGTGGAAGACAATTATCCCTGAGGTAGTGGCCATGGTGTCATTAAAAGAATGAAGAACCATTATAGTTTTATACATGATGCTATTAGGCAAATCAAGTTGGTCATAGGCATGGGAGGAGATAGTGTTGATAATATCCCCTCCATCAATCATCACCCTCTTGATATGGGTTTGATTTATGTATGCCATGATAAAAATAGGAGGATCGGGATCTGCAAGATGCATAAAAGGTATTTCTAAATCCTTAAAGGTAACTAGGGTGGAAATTTGAAAGGCCCTAATAAAGGCTACTAGAGATTGAGGATCTTTAGTTTTAACTTCTATATATTTCAAAATATCTATCAATCTTTGATGGTGATGAGGTGAGGTGTTGATTAATTCATATAATCTCATTTTCACTGGTGTTTGGTGAAGTTGTTTACACTACACTTTGAATGGATTAGATAGGGTTGGAAGTGGATGTACCCAAGATATATGCTTTGGTTTTTGGTAATAATGAAGGTAAATTTGTTTGGGTTTGGTTGGAAGGTTTAGGGGTTAAAGGGTATCTCTATGGAATAGACACTATTGCTTTTCCCTTATATTTATATTGGGCCCAAGATCGGGTAACCATATAAATGGTGTGGATAAGAGGAGGTGTTGGTTTGGATTGCTACTTCAATTCCTCCTTAATCTTATGTGAGAGTGGGGGAGTAGGTAAATGTTGGATGGTTTGAGTTAGTGGTTAGGTTGGTAAGAGGTTTAAGGGAGGTTCATCTAATAATAAATCATCCTTATCCCATATGTGATAGACAAGTGTTTGGAGAGCTTTATAGTTCTCTATATTATGTCTTGGTGTCCTATGGTATAGGAAAAACAAATTTTCATTGAACTATGTAGGTTTAAGACGTGAAGGATCAAAAGGTTTGCAAAAATAAGTTTCCAAAAACCTTTGTAGAATGGTCAAATAATATTTGACCAAGGGTGTTGCGAGTGTTGGATTTTTGGTTTTGGGAATGGGAGCCTTCTTAGGAGTAGGCTTTACCATGAAATTTAGAGGTGGTAAGATGGTTTTGGTAGGTGGTGTCTCTATGAAAATAATAGAGGAGATGATCTCTTCCTTTTGAGTGGTTTCCAAAGAAGGATAAATTGGTTCTATGGTAGGTAAGGAAGGTGTGGTTTGTTCAAATGGAAAAAGGGAGGTAGTTTCTTCCTTTGTTTGGATGTCTAAAGGAGATAGTACTTATTATACCAATTCTATAACTGGATTGGAGGAAGAAGTAGTTGAAATAATGGTTGGTGTAATGGTGATATCCTTTAGTATTTTTATCAAAGGAGAGGTATGTAAATCAATGGTCTCTTCAATTGAAAGAAAGGAGGTGTCTTCCTTTGTTTAGATGTCTAAAGGAGTAAAATAAGATTCCACCACTTGAATAAGTGGGGTGGAAGAAGATTTAGTTGAGGTAATGGTTTCCTCAAAAATAAATTCAATGGTAGAAACATTAATCATGTGTTCCTCATGAGCATGAGATGATTCTAGTTGGCTATTGTCATGGTTGGTGGAAGGTGTATGGTTAAGAAAGCTTTCCAAAATATATCACGAGACTAATTTGGAGGTATATTGGGATTATCTAATGCAATTTCACCCTTGTTAATCATGTTTTGGATAATAGTTTTAAAGGTATTGCACCTACTAACACAATTTCTAATAATGTGATGGAAGGCACATAGATCATTTTCATTGTACAAGTTAGGGGTGGGGTGAGAGGCATCAAATTGTTGGGGTGGTTTGATAGGATAAATTTGTATAAGGTTAGCTTTAAGCAATTTATCCAAAACTAAAGCATATTATTCCCATATGGGAGTATATTTCCTTGGATTGGCTTAGTTTTGGTTGTAATTTTGTTGGTTTTATGGGTTGGAAGAATTGGTTTGATTTGGTTGGTTAATAATTAGAGGTGGAGAATATTTTAAGACAACCATGTTTGCAGTTACCTTTATCTCGGTATTGGGATGGTTGGATGAGTTGGTGGTTTTGTTTGAAGAAGGTTCATTGGATTTAAATATAAAATTATTGTTTCTTAGTTTCAACTTCCCTTCATTAATGGATCTAATTTCAAGTTTATGTGCCATGGTAAATGCCTCATCAAAGGTTCTAAAAGGCTAAACCTGAAGAGTTGGAGCAATATGTTTGGCACAAACTCAAGAAAAGAGTTCAATCAATTCAAGTTAGGGTAATGAAAAATAAAGTTGGTTAATGAGACCTCTCCATCTATCTACAAAATTGACAATTGATTCATCATCAAATTGCCTATTGAGGTAAAGGTTGGTAATGGAAACCTTTTTAGATATATTAACTGAAAAGTGATCTAAATATATTTGGGATAATTTAGAAAAGAAGAAGATATAATGATTGGCAAGATCACTATAAAAATCTAAGGTGGATCCATTTATTGACATGGGGAAGGTAAGAAGAAGAAGAGCATCATCATATGTGATTAAATATCAAGAACGGTGGAATGCTCTCAAATGTTGTTGAGGATCTTCCTTACCTTAGAAACTAGAAAAGTTAGGTAGTTCCCATTGAGGAGGATAAGGTTGGATAGGAATGGATGGATGAATGGTCTCATTGTAGATTTGATCATAAGATAGAAGGTTATGACCTCCAAAAATACATGATTCAAGATTAGACATTTTATCCATTAACATCTTAAATAAATCTATTGGAGGTTGGTGAGATCCATAATTGTGTAGTATGTTCACTTGAGTTTGGGTGTCTATAATGTATGGGTAAGATGTAAAAGGTTGAGAAGATGACACATATTAATATGTGGTCATAGAAGGTTGGGATGATGTCCCATATTGGTATGCAGGCACAAAAGGTTGGCTAGAAGGTGGTATGTATCCTTGTGGGTTAGGAACATACTGGTAATAGGTCATGGGTTGGTTTAGAGGTATGTACATGGGTTGGTATAGAGGTATGGTTATAGTGGTAGGTTTAGGTTGGGTGGTGAACCTTGTGCTAATGGGTGGAAGGGTAAGAGGTATGGAAAGTACCAAGTTTTGGAGTGGAGTAGAAATTGGTTGGTTGGTAGTGATAAGAGGAATGGTGGAAATAGGGAAGAAGATATCCCCATGGTAGGTGGGGTATAGGTAATAAGAGGTAAGCTTTCCCCTACATTAGAGGTGTTGTTTGGTGTAGGTGGGGTTTGGTTATAGGTTGGAATGTTGGATTGGGTGTCAATGAAGGTAGTAGATGGGATATTGGTAGAAGAAGAGGCTTGGATGATCAAATTTTTGTTGGAGGTAACACCAACCATAAGAGGGGGAGGCATACAAAAGGGTGGATCCATAAGAGCAACCAAAGTATTAGAGGTATGGAGAGATAAGGTATTAAGGTAATGTTGGAGGGATATGAGGTTATTATTAAAGAATGTGGAAAATTTGCATCACCCTCAACAACTATCTGAGGAAAGGTAGGAGGTGGAGAATGAGGAGAAGAAACCTCAAAATTTGAAGTATACTCCATAGAGGAGTAAGAAGAAGGTGGTCCTTGGTTGGTTTAATTTCTCAACCACTATCTAGTAAAGACCATGTGAGAAAATAGGAAAGAAATGACAAAACTCACATCTCAAACAAAAATCAAGCCAAAGAAAAGAACTCAAGGTAATTCATACAATAAAACTACATTTAAACTTAGGATTCTTTTTAGATCACTTTTAGCTTATGCCTTAAAAAGTATGAAGAAGAAATTTGGCTTGTAGATCAGGTACTAAAGAGGAAATCTAATGTTGGTTTCAAGTTGTGTTTAGGTGTTCAAAAGAGAATATATATTTATCATTAGTACATGGCTTGGTATTGGGGCCTACCCCCTCATTGCCCACACTACATCAATAAGGGTGTCGAGTGATAAGCCAAGATATACTAAATTTTAGAGTTTATACTTAATAAGAGAGTTGAGTTGGTTCTCCCCCTGGTAATGACCTCCAAGTAGGATTGTCAACAAAGGGTAAGGTTGACTACTAGGTGATGAAATCCTAGTCTAGCCTTGTCTCAAGTTTTGTTTTGATGTGTTGATTGATTATGTGGTTTGAATAAGTGTGTGATAGCAAGAGTGAAAACTATTATTAATTAATTTGCTTTTAGTTACTAGAAGAACTAAAACAAGTAAGCAATCAATGTAATTCAATGGGTTTATTTTATGCCAAAAAAATTTTAGATTTCATTTGATGAACATAGATAAAAGGAAGGAAGAAAGAGCACATAGATGATGATAGGGTCCCACTAGTCATGCTATAATGTTTCTCTTAATTTTTGCTCATTTCTTAATTTTGGAAGAAGATAAGAAACTAGTAATAAGGGTGTGGTAGAGATACCTGATTGGTGATGCACACATAATCCAAATGATGATGGATAAATCCTCTTTAGCTAGGAAGAAATAACCTAAAAATAAGAACACACTAACAAAAGGGGTTGTTAGCAAGATAGTTAAGTGGACTACCTAACATGAGCTAGATCCAAGAATCATATGCTTCTTAAGAGGCTATCAATCCAATGTTGATAACAATTAAGTTGAAAATGATAAAGTAAAGTACCTATATAAAGTAAATTAAATGTAATACAAGAAGAAATTAGAATGCTTTGTTAAATAAAATGACTAAATATAGAAAAAGTGGGTTGATAATCATGTTAAAGAGAGTGGGATCTGGTTTAGAAAATCAGAAAAGGGACTATGAACAAGTAAGAACACAAAAATTTAGGTTTGGTTAGGGGTAAGGAGCTGAAAATAACTTATTATTTTCTACCATAGTGATTGTCAGTGGTTGGGTGAACTATCAGCAGTTATGTTGATCATCAGTGGTTGGGTAACCATCGATGGTTGGTGATGACCATCGATGCCTATACTAACCATTGATGATTGCCTATGGGTTTCTGAAGATGATCAAAAAAGAGTTGTAGGATAGGTAGATGGGTAGATAGAGGTTCTATTGAGGATTTGGTGGAGAAGAAATAAGGTGCAAATAGGTTTGATCAAGTCAAAGAGGTTATAAATCTAAAATAACAATGCTAAAGTAATGATATACCTATATATTTTTAGTTGGTTGATGATTGAAAGCTGAAGCAATTTTACCAGAGTAATGGTACTTTCACCTCAAAAGTAAATTTGGTAGACATTTAGATATCTTTTGATAATGCTAAGTTGATGAAAGAGGATTGGATGTTAGAGAGATTGAATACATATATCCAATAATATTTTATATCTTGAACATTGATCCTTTTCACCTCCCACTCCCCTCCTTTTATAAGAAAAGAGAGATGGAGGATGGAAGGTTTCTTAAAGAGTGAGGTTGTTGAACCCAATGCTTAGAAGTTCATTAGCACTGCATATAGAAAATTTATTAAATTATGCCTTGTTATCTCACACACATCTTGTTGAAGTGTTAGGAAGGTGAGGAGGTGAGGACCTAACTGTCAATGGTCAAGCTAACCATTAACGATTAGGCTGACCATCGATGGTCGAGTATCTAAGGGTCAAGGGGTCAAAGAAAGGGGTTAAAAGGTTTGGTTATATGTTAAGATAGTAAGTTGATGAGTTATCTAACTAGGTGGTCAACTAAACTCAAGTTCTTATATGGGTTAAATTCATTTTGATAACTAAACCTATCATGTGCAATTTTATAGTGTCTACAGATCAACCCCTATAGTTAGAATCTTGTATAGGGGACTTTTATAATGTTATAGGGTATGTTATAGCCCATTTTATGTCATTTCATATGGAATTTTAAGTTTTTGTCATGGTCTAGCTTAGTCCTTTTATATTTTGGTGTCTTAAGGGTCATTTTTTGATCATATATGCAAGTAGCAGATTTTCATGGTGTTGAACAGTTGCAAAAGTAGGTCTAGAAAATCTTAAGGCTGCACTTGGGAGATATTTAAATTTTGGCCAAGTGTTAGAGAATTCAAAATTATTTCAAAGGAATTGTCAACAAAAATACCATATCAAAATTACAAGGTATATTTCCCTAAGATAAATTGTTCCACTTTTTTGGCTAAGTGTTCTTTCTTTTGGGAATTTTGTTTCAGGTCTTTGGGCAAGTGTCAAGAATTATTTCAGATAATTTGTCCAAAATAATAACCTTGAAGGGAATTTATTTGGGAAAATGGACCCTACAAAAATATCTAAAGGTATTTGTTTAAGAAGTGGACCTTTACAAAAATCCTAAAGGGTATCTTTTTCAAGCTAAGTGTCAGATTTTTAGGAAAATTGTCCACACAATTTTATCGAAGGTATAATTCTTTCAGGGAAAATGTTTGGGAAAAGTTTTGAAGGCATGAATTTTTTTAGAAAAAATTTTTAAATCAAAAGATAAGGGTTATTTATTTAGGTAAAATTATCTAAACAATTTTTTTGAATGGCACTTTTTCAAGCAAAGTATCCCAAACACTTTTCTTGAAAGGTCTTTTTCTTCATCACAAGGTCCAAAAAAGAATTTCTAAAGGATCTTTTCTTAAGAAAATAGACCAATGAAAAATATCCAAAGGTAATTTTTAAAGGGCAAAGGGATATTTCAATAAGGTTGAAGGGAAATTATACGGCCATAATTCTTTCACAAAAATTGTCCCTCAATAATTTCCCTAAAGGTCAACTTCTTTTAGACATTTTTTCTGATACACAAAGCCTAAAGACAAGGATCTAAATGGAAGTAGTCTAAGATCTCATTTTTCTCACAAGGATTTTGAGACACTTTGGGTTCACTTAAAGTCTAAATTTCCATTTGCTAAGGATAAGACCATATATGCATATCCCCTTATGGGATGTCAAGAATGCTTGGAATGGATTAGAAGTGTATGGGATCCAATTGGTTCTTCATTGTGTTTATTGAGATACTTGGGCCTAGTAATAGAAACTATGAGTAGGCACTTTGCTAACATCACTATTACCACATGTGGATGAGTTAGATAAATTGGTCATATGGGTTTTGTTCACATTTCTAACTAGATCATATGCGCCAAGTTTTAGGTCATTTGACTAAGCACATTAAAAGTTACAAAGGTCTAAAGTTGGCTCCTTAGTCACTTTATACATGTTTTCCCATACCTAACTATTTTCAAAAGGTTCTAGTAGTGTCAAGTGAACATCTTCATGAAGCTATATCTCATATGTATGATAGTTGTAGGATAAATCAGCCATATATGTTTGTGCATCTTGGTCCCTAGTTGTTATGCACTAAGATTCAGATCATCCACCAAAGCACGATAGAAGTTATGCATGTGCAAAGTTAGCTCCTTAGTCAAATTTTGTTAGTTTTCCATTCTTATCCAAATGATCTCAACCATATATAGGATGTCACATAGAAGCATTTGAATAAGCCAAATTATGCATTTAATACCTTCACTTAGAAGGCTCTTGGGACTAGTAGATCAAATGGGTTCATTATTTTTGGCCTTAAGAACATCTCCTAAAAGTTTAGTGCCTCCATGACCTTTGTGCTTCAAGTTATAAGCCTTCAAATTTAAACCTACAATATAAGATGTTCATGTTGACATCAAACTCAAGACTTGATAGATGACTATTGAAGTTTAAATCTCCTAGTGATGGTCACATGGATGTCAAAGTTAAGTCTCAAAAAATAGTAGTTGGGATTCAAAAGGTAGGATCTGATAATGTGGATCAACTAAGAAAAAATCTAAAGGCACAAGCTTGAATAATAGAAGAATGGGCCTAGGTAGATCAATATCTTGCATTCAATCAAGAATTTAGATATAAAATCATGTGATCAAGCTAATGAGTCAAGGAGTTTGATAGGTCACCACATGGTGTAAGCATGTGAAGCAATAAACTAATAATAAGATCCTAAGATCAATGCATAATTTACAAATGGCATGAGCATGTTTAATCATGTAAATCATGATGAATGGGGCAAAATAAATCAAGAGATTAATGATCCAAGTTAGTTTTTTTATGGCCAATTAGGTGAAGGCAAGCTCTAACAAAATAGACAAAGGTCAACAAAGTAATTTTTGATAGGGCAAGGTAAACAAAAGGTATGGAGTTGAGTTTAAGCATGGTTCAGTCTAAACCAAAGCTAATGTTTCAAAATATGCCACTGAGGCAAACACACAAATCTCAATGGTTTCATCTCTAAAGTCCAATTACATGAAAGGGACCCTACTCCTTACCATTACACACAATAGTGAACTAGTGAAGAAAAATTAGCACTAGGAAAAAGCCCTAATAAATTGATCTAATTATTCTAACCACATTGATGTTGAAACCTAGCTTGAAATTAACTTTATCCCACCATTACAACTATCAAGTAAGATCAAGGAGGGAATATTGTAACTGTGAAACCACTTAAGGTGACCCGAATCAATTAAAAGGTATAAGGGAACATAATTTGTCGAAGCAATCATAATTATGGTTCAAATATTTGAACTAATTGATCTCCCTTTTTAGTGTGAAGGCTCCCTTTCTCTTATTACCTTTTTCTATAAATATAGCCCTTGAGCTATTATAAAAAACAACCACACCATGTATGGTGAATTCCTACTAGATTATGTTATATTCAACTTTTGAACATTAATATAAGTCTATTTTTTGAGTTTTAAATAATTATCTAAGTTTGTAAGTGATGTATGGTGATGAGAAGTTATAATTATCTATCCTTCCTTCCCTTATCCTTTCATGTTTGAGAAAGAGTTCCTAGACTAACAGGTCATATAGAGTGTAGTCTAATGTGTACAGATTTTTTTCAAGTGTATAATTATCCTTGGATTGTGAAATCTACCCTCTAGTTCATTTACCTTATGTTACTACTCACATCTTGCTTTTATATTGAAATGCTCATGTTAGAATCTATTAAAACTTAGAGACTAGTTTGTATGTTTTGTTTCATTGTGGTATAAATATGATGGTCATGTGGAAGACATTATTGGTGCATCACCTCCTTTAGATTAGGTTTAGTTTATGCATTTTTTTAACTCTTTTCCCCATAAATAATTAGTGATTTAAGTGATAAACATTGCATGATATATTCAAGGAGCTAGCCCTTAAACCTAGAGGCTCATTTTCGATATAGGTACACCCACATACTTGGAAATGTTCCCATGTTTCCCAATTTGTAAGAAGCTTGAACAACCTCTTATAGGGTACAATATTTGGTGACAATGGTTATGGCATGCCTAGTATGACTCCATTGTACTCAAGACAACTTATTAAGGTGAATGTTAGTCTTGACAAATACCAGCTATAAATTAGTGTGTTACTTAGCATTTGGTGACTCCTCAAAGTAAATCTAGTTTTATACCATTATGTTATTATAAAATCTCCCCCTATAATTTATGGTCCTCACTAGGTCATCCTCTATTAGATAATCCAATCCTATTAATCCACCTATTTAGCATGTGATCCCTCTTGTAATTTAGTATCCATAGCCTAATATGATCTTTGAAAAATAAGTAAATTTCCCTAGAGTGGAAGAAGAGGAAGAGGTTGAAGAAGTTAAAGATATTGAAGAAGAAGAAGACATGGATAGAACTCATGATTTCCCTACCTTCAACACTGATAATCCAATGCAACTTCACACTTATGATTCCATCCCTCTTAATTCTATAAAAGGTGTGCCCACATTCAATGGTGAGAGTCATATCACACCTAGTGAGCACATTACAGATGTTTCTAACTTTTGCAATTTCCATAATATTGTTTGAGATAACATTACCATTAGTCTCCTTGCCATTAGGCTCCTTTCCATGTACCTTAAATTTAAGGCTCTTGATTGGTATAAGACTCTATAAGGTAGATGTATCATAACATGGGATGAGTTTCGAGTGTTGTTGACCTCTAAATTTGGAAATGAAAGTGACCATGCTTCTCTCATACATCAGCTCAACATGATAAAAGGGGACCCAAATAAATAATGCATGACTTTAATAAAAGGTTTTAGAAGATTTGGCATAGGTTTCTTGCTCATATGAGACCCCCTACTAGTTTTGTATTCCCTACTTAGTTAAGAACCATTGGGATTGAAATTGATGTTATGCTTCAATCTATGGGAGGATCCACTCTCCCTGAAGCATATGAGCTTTTTATCAAAGCTAAAAATAATCTCATCTAAGTTGGAAGGTTGATACCTAAAGTGTCTATGCCTCCTTTATCTCATGTTTCTTCTAGTACTCCAGATGTATCCCAAGTTCCTAGTGCTAATACCAAAACTAAGGTGGCTCTTAGACAAGTAAAAATTAATGTTGATTAGAAAGCAAAGTTCCTAGCCTTAGAGGTTCAAAATAGACAAGTTAATGTACCAAAAGGTGCTTATCAAAACCCTTACCTCTATCAATAATATTATGGTAAACAATATGGAAGAGGGAGAGGCCAATCGAAGTGTAATCCCACTAGGCCTACTAATACATATAATCCTAACCCTACCACCAATACAAAAGAGATGGTACCAATTCATAGTAATTTGGTGTAGGGAGAATATTTCCATCAAGACCAATTCATAAATGCCAATTAGAATGGATAACAAGCTCTAGTGGGTCAAGGGGTGGTTACTCCCCTCATATCAAATGAATATGAGGTGATGATGCAATTTAATGAGAGTTGGTAACCTCAAGGAGAGATCTTCATAAATTTTTTGATTCAAGACACTTTTGTGTTAAATTAAGGAGCCTTTATTTCATATAATACAAGGGCCAAGAATATGTCTCTAGGAGATGTAAATATCATGCCTACAAGATCATCCAATCCTCTTACAAGGTAATAAGACATAGTTACAAGTTTGGTAGTTCTAATTTCTTTTGTGGTAGTTTTAAAGGCTTCCACACCTCCAACAAGTCAAAATAGGGTAATATTTACCGCTATTCCTCAAGTTTCAAGTAATTCTCTACCTAAAAAATCCCAAGATAAATTAGTTATAGATTATTTAAATATTTTATATTCTTTTAAGAATACTAAGACATCCATTTCTCCTTGGGATGTCCTTCGTATGACTAGTTAAAAAGAGCTGCTGTAAAAGTAGTTATTTGTTATCCTTGTTAGTACCTCAACCTCAAATAAAATCCATGGCCATGTCACTCTTGAAATAATCCTAGTACCATTTTTAAACCATCCACTAAGGCTAAGAAACCTCTACCATTTTACCTCACCCTCATTAGAGGTAGAAAATTGGTATATAATTGCATAGTCGATAGTGGAGCTTCTACTTCTATCGTTCCCAAAATTGTAGCTAACAAGAAGGGCCTTAAATATGAGACACATATCAAAGGGTTAATTTAATTATATGGTACACCTAATAAGATGGTAGGGATGATAAAAGGCTTGAATTTTTTCTTACATGGTTGTCTTAGTTTCCCTATCTTGCAAGACATAGTTATTATTGATCTCCCAGCCCACTTTGTCATCTGCCTATCAAGGGACTTCACAGCCAAGATAGGTGGCTATCTCTTAGATGACTTGTCTTTATTGTATTTAAAAATAAGATACAAGGCCAAGGTGACAATTAGGACACAACCTCTTGCAAGGTTTCATATTGAGCCTTACATTAAGACAAGTTCTAATTTGAATTATGGTGTTCATGAAGAAAAGGATTCTATTCTAGATGATGGTACTTTTTCCAAGCTTGAGGGCATTGCAGCTTTATTTCTTGATGAATATGGTACTAATACTTATGATCAATATCCTTATACTCTCATGGATTAAACTAATCTAGGAACATATTATATACATAAGGAATATTGACACCTCTGCTTGTCAAGGAAGAGGGTGAAGATGATGAACTATAAAAAATGTTTTTTGATGGTTCAAGAAGTAAATTTGGTGTAGGGGATGGTGTTATGTTGGTCTATCAATCCAAATAATAGTATTATGCTTCACACATATTTCGTTTTAGTTGCACTTGTAATGTGGTTGAGTATGAAGGTTTGATTCACAGTGTTCAATGGGTAAGGAGAAAAGGGATCAAGAACCCACAAGTGTATAGAGATAGCAAATTGATTATTCATTAGGTAAGGAATGTGATTATTTCCAAGTACCCTTTTCTTAAGTCATACAGGCATAGGTATGGTATCTAATATAATACTTTAATGCATTCAACATTCACTCAGTCCCTAGGGTGCAGAATAATCATGTTGATAGACTAGTTACTATAGGAGATCAATTTGACACTCTAACTACCATAAAGGAGGAAGAAAATTAGTCTCATATTAAGATCATTATTATACCTTTTGTACTTAATAATGAAGTGTTTTGGTGGGTGTTTTATAGTGATAAACACATTACATGCTTCTTACAAAATTAGGCTGAAATTTATTCAAGGAATCAAATGAGGCTCTAAGAGTAGTTGGGTGATAAGATTATATAACTAAAGACCAATAAGATACCTAAGGGTTTGGTGACCTTGTACTGTATATTTAATGAGTATTATTATAAGAATAGGTAGAAATTGAGTGTATCTACAAAAGAGGATAATTATGAAAGGGTCTTGATCTTTAAAGACAAACTCCTCAAACTAGGCAAGGTATGTTCTACAATAGAAAAATAAGCATTCATTGAACTATCTAGAGAGTTTCATGATATCTTTTCTTGGGAATATAAGTATCTCAAAGTATTTGATCCTATCCTATAAAATCATACCATTGAGTTGGAACTATGAGTTAAATCAATTAGATAGAAGCAAAGACCCATCAACCCCAAGGTTGAGCAACTCATGAGGATTGAGCTCACCAAGCTCCTTAAATATGAGATAATATTTCCCATCAAGCATTCAATGTGGATAGATAACCTTGTGCCTATTAGAAATAATAATGGGGAGATAAGGCTTTATGTATATATTAGAGATACTAATAGAGTGTCACTCAAATATCATTATCCTCTACCCTCAATGAAGCAAATTTTGTAGACTATTTTAGGCTCTCAACATTTCTCTCTTCTAGATGGTTATTTAGGCTAAAATTAGATTCTAGTCAATGAAGATGATCAGTTGAAGATAACCTTCACTACCAAATGGGATAGATTTTCTTATAGGAAGATGCCTTTTGGTTTGTCTAATATTGGTGCCATCTTTTAAAGAGCATTGGACATTGTAATTCAAAGATTTGATAAATGAGATGCTACTATTTTATTTGGATGATATAACAGTATTTTATAAGGATGTTGATGAACACATGCAACACATAAAACAAGTGTTTGAAAGATATAGGCAGTATGGGGTATTTCTTAATCCAAATAAGTACATCTTTGTTGTTCATGAAGGTAAGCTCTTAGGACATATTATTTATAAGGATGGTTTGATTATTGATCCTAAGAAAATAGAGGATATTATAGGCTTATCATTGCCCTTACATAAGAAAGGTCTTCAAAGTTTCTTGGGAAAGATAAATTTTTTGAGAAGGTTCATACCTGGTTTTACATCTTTAGTAAAACCTATCACATCTATGCTCAAGAAGAACCAGGGCTTTTTCTAGACCAAAGAGGGTACAAGTAGTTTTAAATCCATAAAGAAAGAAACTGTAAAAGCTCCTACCCTTGTGAATATTGATTTTACTAAGGACTTCATGTTGTATTAATTCACTAACCTTGATACTATCCCATCCATGTTGATTTAAAATAATGATGAAGGTATGGACCAGCCAATCACATTCTTCAGTCAAGGTTTAGAAGATTATGAAGTCAAGTACACCTTTGTGGATAAATAGGTCCTTGATGTTGTAAGAAGACTAAATAATTTTAGACATATGGTGTCAAATAACAAGATTCATATTATGGTCTCTCATCCTAGCACCAAGGAGTTTCTTTTGAGTAGAAATCTCAGTGAAAAGAGGGTAGGGTGGATCACTAAGGTAATGGAGTATGATGTTGATATCAAAGTGACAAAATTGATAAGGGGTAAAGGCCTATGTGAACATCTAGATTCAGATCTTCATGAGTCAAAATAAGAGGCTCTAGTCAACCATGAGTGTCCCCAACTAATTGGTTCATTACTTCCATGAAGTTAGACACAAGATATGATCAAGTTTCTCCAAAGTGGTATCCTGATAAAATGAGTACATCATAAAGGAGATATTTTAGATTACAATCTATTCCCTTTTGTCCTATGGATGGTGTACTATTTAGGAGGGATATCAATGGTGTGTTGTTTAGATGCATTGATAACAACCAGTCTAGAGTGTTTCTTGAGAAGTTTCATGATGAGATAGTAGGAGGTCATTTCTCTCTAAGGACCATAGCTACCAAGATCACGAGGGTTGGCTATTATTGGCCCAGCCTCTTCAAGGATTGTCATGCTTGGGTGAGAAGGTGTGGAAATTTTTATTTCTTTATAGGAAAGTAGAATCTTGTATTTCTTCCTCTAAAGCCTATCCAAGTAGACCAACCTTTCATGTATTGGGGTCTTTATTTCATTGGCATGATAAATCCTCCATAAAGTGTTGGTCACAAATGGATACTCATAGAAATAGACTATTTACAAGATGGGTTGAGGTAGTAGAATTGAAGGAGGCTAATGAGAGTGCCACCTTAGAGTTATATGAGAGCATCATAACAAGGTTTGGCATCCCTTCTACTATTATTATTGATAATGCTCTTGATTTTATTAGTGTTAGGATCACTAATTGGGCAAATAGCAATGGTGTATTTTTAATCACTTCATCCAACTATTACCCTCAAGATAATGGGTTGGTTGAATCTACTAATAATAAAAAGATCAGAATAATCAATAAAACCTTAGATCATAACCAAAGAACTTGGCACACCAAACTGAAGATAGCCTTATGGGCTGATAGGATAACTCCTAAGAGGTCAATAGGGAATTTTCCTTTTGTGCTTATTCATGGAAGGGAAGCCAGGCTATCTATATCTTAATAGATACCTACCTTGGAATTAGTACACCAACTAGATTTTCTTGAGAACACTCCAATGGAAGTGAGATTGATACAATTAATGGAGTTGTAAGAGACTAGAGGTAAATCTCATCAGGTCATGAAGCATCACTAGGTACTGATGAAGAGGTATTTTGATAAGAAGGAAAATCTAAGATCATTTCAAGAAGGTGATATAGTCTTGAAATGGGATGAATATATAGTAAAACTAGGGAGGTATACAAAGTTTTATGCCCTATAGAATGGACTATATGTTATCACCAAGTGTACACAAAGTAACTCCTTTCAATTAGTAAGAATGAATAGAGAAGAATTGTCTATCCTTATGAATGGGAAACATTTAAAACCCTTCTATTCAGAGCTGAAGGTCTATCTTGTAAACATTAGGTTAGGTGTGTTTTTCCTTTCTTGTTTTGTTGTGTTCAAATAAGTGATTTTGAAGCATAGTGTGTTTTGCTTAGTTCCTTATTTTATGTTATGTTCTTGTTGTTTTCTATGTTTTGTGTCTTATTCAAGGTAGTTTATATGTCTATCTTGAATAATATGATTCAATATCCCAATGGACAATAATAAGAAACTATTCATGGCATAGCAAGCATGCCACCCTTAGGAAATCACCAAAGATATTGCCCATTTTTTTCCACACGCCAAAATAGATCAACCCCCTATAGTCAGAATCTTGTATAAGAGACTTTTATAATGTTATAGGGTATTTTTTAGCCCATTTAATGTCATTTCATATGGAATTTTAAGTTGTGGTCATGTTTTAGCTTATTCCTTGTGTCTTTTGGTGTCTTAAGGGTCATTTTATGATCATATATGTAAGTAGCAGATTTTTATGATGTCAAATAGTTGTAAAAGTAGGTCTAGAAAAGCCTAAGGTTGCACTTGGGAGATATTTCAACTTTTAGCCATGTGTTAGAGCATTTAGAATTAATTCAAAGGAATTGTCCACACAAATCATGTAGCGAAAGTACAAGGCATGTTTCCCTTAGATAAATTGTTCCACTTTTTTGGCTAGGTGTTATTTCTTTTATGAGTTTTGTTTTAGGTCTTTTGGGCTAAGTGTCGAGAATTGTTTCAAACAATTTGTCTGAAACAATAATCCCAAAGGGCATTTCTTCAATAAAATAGACCCTACAAAAATCCTAAAAGGTATTTCTTGATAAGTGGACCTTTGTAAAAATCCGAAAGGGTATCTTTTTCAACATAAGTGTCAAATTTCTTTCAAGAAAATTATCTGCACAATTTTCCTGAAAGCATAATTATTTTGAAGAAAATATTTGGCAAAAGTTATGAAGGCATGAATTCTTTTAGAAAAATGTTTGAAGCAAAAGACAAGGGTTATTTCTTTCAATAAAATTATCTGAATAATTTTCTTGAAGGGTACTTTTTCAAGAAAGGTATCCCAAACACTTTTCCCAAAGGGTATTTTTCTTCATGGAAAGGTCCAAAGTAAAATTTCTAAAGGTTATTTTCTCAAGAAAAAGGACCAATACAAAATATCTGAAGGGCATTTTCAAAGGGTAAAGGGATATTTTGAGAAGATTGAAGGGCAATTCGAAGGCCTCAATTATTTTAGGAAAAGTGTCCCTCAATAATTTCCCTAATAGTCAACTTCTTTCAGACATTTTGTCTAATACACAAAGCCCAAAGATAAGGATATGAATATAAGAAGTATTTCATGATCTCATTTTACTCACAAGGCTTTTAAGACACTTTAGGTTCACTTAAAGTGTAAATTTCCATTTGGTAAGGATAGGACCAGATCTACATAGCACCTATGGGATGTCAACAATGCTTGGAATGGCTTATAATTTCATGGGATCTAATTAATTATTCATTTTTTTCATTGAGATACTTGGGCCTAATAACAAAAATTTTGAGTAAAAACTTTACTAACATCACTATTTCCATGTGTGAATGAGTTAGATAACTTGGTCATATGATTTTTGTTCACATTTATGACTAGATCATATGCACCAAGTTTTAGGTCCTCTAACTAAGTACATCAAAAGTTACAAAGGTCCAAATTTGGTTACTCAGTCACTTTCTACATGTTTTCCCATAGCCATTTTCAAGATGTTCTAGTAGAGTCGAGTGAGCATCTTCACAAAGATATATCTTACACATATGGTAGTTACAAGAGAAATTGGCCAAATGGGTTTGTTTATCTTGGTCCCTAGTTGCTACGTACTAAGATTCAGATCATCCACTAAAGTGTAGTATAAGTTATGCATGTGAAAAGTTGGCTCCTTAATCATATTTTGCTAAGCTTTCCATACTTAGCCAAATTAGCTCAACCATTACTAGGATGTCATGCAAAATCATTTGAATAAGCCAAATTATGCATTTAATATCTTCACTTATAAGTCTCTTAGGACCAGTGAATTAAATGGTTTCATTCCTTTTTGCCTTAAGAACATCTCCTAAAATTTTGGTGCCTCCATGACCTTTGTGCTTTAATTTATAAGCCTTAAAAGTTGAACCTACAACATAATATGTTTATGTTGATGTCAAATTCAATCCATAATATAAAACCATCAAATTTTAAATATCCAAATAATGGTTGTACAGATGTCAAAGTTAAGACCCAAAAAATAGTTGTTGCAATTCAAAGAGTAGAATCAGATGGTGTGAATCAATCAATTCAAAATCCAATAGTGTGTGTTTGACTAGAAAAATAATAGGCCCAAGCAAATCAATGGCTCGCATTCAATCATGTATTTAGATCTAAATCCACATGATCAAGTAAATGAGTCAAGGAAATCAAGAGGTCACCACATGGCATAAGTGTGTGAAGTAGTAGATTGACAATAGGATCCTAAAATCAATATGTGATTGACAAGTGGCATGAGTGCATTTAATCATGTAAATCAAGATGAATAGAGAAATATTAATCAATAGACCAATGATTTGATCTATTTTTTGTCATCCAATCATATGAAGGCAATCTCAAGTGACTTAGATAAAGGTTAACAAAGTAATTTTTGATGAGGTAAGGTAAATAAAAGGTATGAATCTAAGTTTGAGCATGGTTCAATTTGAACCAAAGCCAACATTTCAAAATATGCCACCAAATTAGATATGTAGATCTCAATAGTTTCATATCTAAAGGCCAACTACATGAAAAGGACCCTGTTCCTCACCATTGCACATAACAGTAAACTAGTGAAGAATAGTTAACACTAGGATAAATACCTAATAGATTAATTTAATTATTCTAACCACATTGATGTTAGAATATATCTCAAAATAAATTGATCCCACCATTACAACCATTAAGGAATATCAAGGAGGGAATATTATAACTATGCAACCACTTGAGGTGACCCAGATCAATCAAAAGGTCTGAGGGAACATAATTTATAGAATTAGTTATAACTATAGTTTAAACATTTAAATTGATTTATTCCATTTTTTATCATCAAATCTCCCTTTCTCTTGTTGCCTTTATTCTATAAATATAGCTCTTGATCTATTGTAAAAAATAACCACACCATGTATGGTGAAGTCTTACTAGATTGATGTTATATTCAGATTTTGAACATTAATACAAGTCTATTTTTTATGTTTTAAACAATTATCTAAGACTTAAATTGATGTTAAGTGGTAATTCTCTATCCTTCCTTCCCTTATCTTTCCATGTTTGAGCAACAGTTCCTAGTCTAACAGGTCATATAGAGTGTAGCCTAGTGTGTAAATATTTTCTTCAAGTGTATAATTATCCTTGGAGTGTGAAATATACCTTATAGTTAATTTACCATGTATTTCTACTCACATCTCACCTTTATATTGAAATACTCATGTTAGAATCTATTAAAACTTAGAGACTAGTTTGTATGTTTTGTTTCATTATGTAAAAATATGATGGTCATGTGGAAGACATTCTTAGTACATTACCTCCTTTAGAGTAGGTTCAATTTATATATATATCTAAATCTTTTCCCCATAAATAATTAGTAATTTAAGTGATAAACATTTCATGATATATTCAAGGAGCTAACCCTTAAACCTAGAGGCTCATTTCCGATATAGGTACATCCACATACCTAGAAATGTTCTCATGTTTCCCATTTAGAGGTCATGGTAGGGGAGAAATGGGTGTCATTTATGCACATGTGTAAACTAAAGTATTATAACCATCAGATAGGGAATAATGAGCAAGAGCTAAAATAGGACTGGATAGTCAACACAAGGAATAAAACAAAGGTGGGTGTCACACTCTTTGATGTCTCCATTAGAGACAAACTAGCAATAATGGGCACAACTCAACTATTTGAGCTATTGAGATTTGGAAAGATAAATTATTTGGTAAAATTCCTTCTCTAATTTGTATATGGTGACCATTTGTATTTTTTATTATGGCACGTGAATATCTTGTCATAACTCATTAGTAGAATCATGGGATTACCCAGTGTAGGGTAGACATTCGTGAGATGATGGAGGATGAAGTGGAGGTTGAGAGGGTCGTGAATCTCTTGGGATACTATAAGTTAGGGTTTGTTTTCCCCATTAAGGACATATAATACCTTGGTATGAGGGTAGAAGCACACCTAGTTAGATCTAAACTATGCCCTGATAAATAGTGGTCTTATATTAGCAAGGCCTTCTTGTGCATTACCCACCACATGGTGTAAGGGGTAAAATTGAACATCTCCAAGTCCATTATTGAGGAGATTGTCAATAATGTACAAGAGTGCCATTGAGTATGAAAAAAATTATATGGGGGTATATGTTGATCTTGATAGTGATGAAGGATATAGGTGTGTTGGATGGCAATGACGATAACCTATGGGTATTCCCACCTAACTATGATTCCCTTGCGATAAAGTATCAAGGCTTCATTTACCCATCTAGCTTATTGTATAAATATAATACAAGAGTGAAAGGGTGGTATAATAGGTACATCAAAGCCTTTGGGATTGAGTGGTACATCCTTCAAGAGCTTCCCCAATAACTAGTGGGAATGGTAACCTTTATCATGATGCAACACTTTTGTGTGGTGCACCTAGCACTCACAGATGAGAACTTATCAAGGTGGCTCAAGTTGCCTTACACATTTTCCACCAAGTATTTCATAGTAGTGCTAAGAATAATTCCCAATTAATAATAGATAGAGATCTTAATCAAAAATCATGGATCAAGATAGTATTAGGATGAGGTAATAATTTGTATACCCTAGAGCTAAGGCCACCAAAGATGAGGAAGATGACTCTGATAGGATGGGCATCCATTCCCTCTAGAGAGAGACTATAAATAGGAGGATTTTCATCCTTGATTATGAAATGAATCCATGTAATAATGGTGTAAATATTTGAAAGTATGATTATCTCCCTCTCTTGTTTGATGATGAAGGTAAAACTACACCAAAGATGCAAGAGAAAACTTTCCAAAAGAAATGAGGAGAGAAACTTGAAGACATCATAGAGTGCATTCAATTAAAAATTGTGTCCAAAGAGAAAATTATGCCCCCAACTCCTAAAAATCATGTGAAACTATTCAATAGAGTGCTTCTTCTAGCAAGAAGCATAAGAAAAAGACCAAGGGACCAATTTCTTTCCCTATTATAACTCTTGCAGATATAGAGAAAGAGGTGACCCTCACACCCAAAATAGAGGAAGAGACTGAAGAAGATAGAGCGAGGGCATATATCTTATAGATAGAAGAAGTGGAAGAGGATCCAAGTTCTAAGGATGTACATGAAGCCCTAAAAAGTGGCACAACTGCCATACTTGAGGAAATAGAGGAGCTAGTAAGCCCCTCATCTAGCAAAGAAGCATCTACACTACCTCCACAAATAAAAGAGGAGAAAATAAGGCCTTAGAATAAAATGGGCTTGAGAAAGGAGGAAATTAATAAGGTGTTTTTGCTTTAATAAAATTAAAAACTTTCCAAGGAAAAATAATTGGCCAAGGTATAGAAAAGGGCCCTAAAGGTTCCTCCAAGCACAGGACTAGTAGTTGAAATGGTCAAGAAATCACCAAGCACCCCCACTATAAAGGTAGAAGAAGCTTTGTAATATACATGCTTGAGTATTTAAGGGGTTCCTAAATAAAAATAAGGTGATATTAGCACCTTATAATAATAAATAAAGATAATAGAGGAACCTTAGTAGTAACAAGTTGATGTTGGCACCGAAGGAATCACCCTAGAGGTGAGTATTGAGAAACCTCAAGAGGAATAAGTGGATGAGGGGAAGAATTCCAAGGAAGAAACCTCCAAGGATCAAAAAAGTGAGTCCTCTAATGAGATCACCAAAGAGAGTGGTGTTGTCAATGAAGAGGAAGAAATACAAATAAAATAGGATGTTATTGAGAAATATGATAAGTAATTAAGTATAAGGGAGAAGGTGCAGAAGGTATGGGTAGATGAATAAATTTATATATATGACATTATGCCCCCCTAAGCCACCATAACTAGGATGTGAAAACAACTCTCATTTACATTTGATCACTATATAGGTGATCCTCAATTTAAGGTACGTAGAGTAGTTACTTCAAGCCTACAAGAGCCTAATGAAGGGTAGGACTCCCTCCTTATAAATCCTCACACTATGAACCCAGTCTAATTTAGGAATGCACTAATCATAATGGCCATTTAAGTTGTGTGATATAACATCATCAATGATAGAAGGGTGAGAAAATGGAAAAGGCCCCATAAAGAAGCCAAGGATGAAGAACAAGCCACCAAATTCAAATTACAACAACTCTTTAAGAGCATAAATATAATTGAACCATCTCTTCTAGTTGGCATCGATACTTTATACCTCTCAAAGGTTGATAAAATTTGTGTTTTGGTGGAATAGATGTTCTCAAGGTTAACACCCAAGCCAATGCAAGAAGAAGAAGAATATCTCTACATCATGCTACAAAAGGAGCTATCTAATAAGCTCTAAGAGGTAGAGTAAATATTCACTAAATTATAAGAGGGCATAAATTTAATATATGTCATCTTCTTAAGAGTCTTAAACCAAGCCTTAGTTATATATACATGCCTAAAGTAGGCAAAGGAGGAGAAGGAGAAGCTAATGGCACATGTGTACCTAGTGAGTAGGTCAAAGCAGGTGAAAATATGGGGAGAGTCGATGCTCTCATCAAATAGATTAAGGATCAAGAGAAAAACCTTAAATTACTCTTCTACACTCTAGAGACTAAGGCTTGTGAGTAAGTATTAATCTTAAAAGGGAGTGTGGAAAAGTTGAAAGCCAATGTTGAGGCTTTCCAAAAGGAGCTAGAAAAAATGGATGTGCTTGTACTTACTATTGTATATGCCAAAATAGATAGTGCCACTGAAGAAATAAAGTTTGCCACTAATGGATTTGAATACTTTAACACTGAGCTTAAGAATAATGCACCCAATTTCTATGTTCCTAAGAGCTTGATAGCCTACTCTGATGATGGATTAAATTTTTTATATGGGGTAATGTTGGGCCCGTTATCACATTAAGGGTTGACACCAACATGACATCCACATCAGTGTGAAGGAAATATTTTGGTATTGGTTAGCACTTTGGTGCTAGTTGGAGGGTACAATGCATATCTTATTCCAACTAGAAAATGTCTGCAGATCTTTAGGGCATCTTCAATGATTTAGAAATATGCGGTGATTGCATTATATAGTTCATTAGGTGATAGATCCAGTAGGTATGATCACCAAGTTCCAAGATAGCATTCGGCATGTACCTTATACCCTATCAAAGATGCTCCTTAAATTTATTTAAGGATCCCAAGCTAGATGAAGAGGGGTAAATCAAGAACTGTAGTGAAGCTCTGGAAAAATGGAGTTGCTCTATATATATTGCTTTGGAAACCATTAGACTTAGGAATAGTATAGATGCCATGAAGGCTCCATTTATAAGTACCCAAGCTCACCAAAGATCCTATGGGTCATTAATTAATATGAATTGGATATATATTATGCTATAAACTCTATACTCTATTTAATATATAATTAATGGTGAAGACTATTATAGCAAAACATGATGTGTCTAGGTTATGTGTCTTTTTTAATGTTAATGAAATGTGTAATGGATGTAATTTTGTAGTTTTAATTCATTTATGATTAAGTAATGCTTATGTGTGTTTCTAGTTTACATCATTAATGGAGTTCCTACAAATGTTAACGATGTCATTTATAACTTGCATAAAGATTAATTATAGAGTTTGTGCCTTGTATTCTTATCCTTGTTAGGAGTGCATGTCTAGTATGAGTAGTTTGAGTGAAAGATGACTTTTGGCCCTTTAAGTTCCTATATGACACTAATATTAGTCCACCAAAAGGCTTTTACCTATATACCACTAGGCTTATCCTATGAAAGGCTTGCACCTATAGATCTACTTAAAGCTTTATTTGAATTGATCAAGTCCCTTAATTGAAACCTCATACCATGGCATAATTAGCCCAATTCAGGCCCTGATTCCTTCTCAATTGTACTTTAGGTGAGTACATAATTCTTATGCCTTATTTATATTGATCTTAGTGAATTTGAGTGTTTAAATTTTGAGTTCAAAGTGAATATCCCATGCTTGTGCCTGGTTGTAATTAATCCAAAACTAACTAAGACAACTTAATGCACTTTTATATAATAAAGTATTTAGGGATCCTGGTAAGAATGATGTATATAATTTAATATTATCACTAATCTATGTAGATTCGAGTAATTATAACATGTCACTATTATCACTACTCGACATACTTTCAGACAAGTATGATGTTGAAATAGGAACTAGAAATACTACATTTCAAAATTAATGGATACTTGTTCCATAGTATACATGCATATGGCCATATGATTGACTTTAATAAGTTTTTCTATCAAATCCTATATTTGACAAGTCTAAATTTAGATCCAAACTCAATAAAATTGACAATTCCATCTGTCAAATAATGGATTTGATAATCTCCCTTTTTCAGATCCAAATTTAGTAACTATCAAGACAATGTGAGACTATCTAGGATTCACTCCCATTTCACGTTCAAAATTCACCACTCTTACCTTAGGTATTCACAACTTAATAATCTCCAAAATGTGTATAAGGTTTAATGAATCACAATTATATACTAATAGATCATAGAAATCAATACTATATGCTTACATAATTCCAAATGTACCAACATACATACAATAAAAAGCATACAATCATTCCATAATTATATTAAGTTTCCACTAGCCAAACATACAAGCATCATATTTCATAACTTAACCTATTCTATTATTTTCATAGTTAACATGAAATAATGTTAAACTTAACATAATATACTAAGACCAAGTATCACACCATCCTTACAACCTTATAAAGTAACAAGTGAGACAATGTCTCATTGCTTGCTCAGCTAGTACTCAACCTATTAAAAGTTTATCTCAACACTTTAGACTACAAAGATGTTCCACACATCCTATACCATACTCTCTCTAGATTAATTTACATAAATATATTTTCAAACCAACATGCTCTAAGCCAAAGAGAATATTATCAATCTAATCAAGGGTATAAAATAACATAACAATTATAATCAACTTATAATTCTTAATCTTTAATTAATATAAATTCAAGGTTCACCATTCCACGTGGTTTAAGTTCATAATTTTAAATTAATTAGAATTGAAAAACATGACTCTAAAAATTCATAAATGTAAATTATATAACTAACATCTCAACAACAAAACTCTTAAATATTGTCACATGGTATGAAAAAAAACACCGCAACCTAAGTTGCCAAAATCACTACCTACTTACCAAACTTGTAAAAGTAGTATCTTAGCCAATTTACACAATTAGAAAGAAAAATACTAACTACAAAGATACATCAACCTTTCCATTTCTACAACTTCTCTATCAACAAGAAGTACAATACACTATTCCATGAACTCCAAAGAATATGGTCTAAATCAACATTTGAAAAACAAGTTTCAATATCATGAAAATAAGAATACTCTCTAGGATTATAATGATGTCAAAGGAGAGTGAGGGAGTGACAACTCACCTCTATGCAAGTTAAGAGAGATTACACTTTCCCCTAATCCACATAACATAAGGGTTTCAATCCATAAATAAACTCTTGACACAAAGGAATTCTCAACCAAGACATCAACACTCTATTACAAGAAAATCCCCATCACACTAGGTGGTACCAAACTAAAAATGGTCTTATAAAATTTTCCACTCATAGGATTAGTGTATATAAGACATAAAACTAATAAATATATACTTAAGTGAGAAGCAACCCATGTTCTTAAATACTCACAACATAGAACATAAATGGTAGAGGTAACTTGATTACTATGTAAAGATGTAATCACTCCTGAGATGTCCAATATAAGTGATGAAAATATGGTAGGAATCTCTTGTTCATGACTCAATAACTATACTAATCACCCACCTACCAAACATATATTATAAATGACACCATTGAGATACTCAATAAACCAACCCTTTAACAACTCTAAGAGGTTACAAGTGCTCCTAAGAGAACACACTCAATGTACCACACACATTCATAATTATCCATTCTGATAAATAGAAGGATGCAAAAATGCTAATGGACCCATTAGGTCCTAGAGTTTGAGCCACAGCTTTGATACCACATATAACAACCCTACTAATATCTTACTAGAAATACATGAACTTTTTCTTTAATTAAACACATATACTATTAATAGATTACACCATGAGAATCTAACCAATGGTCATATAAAATAATCTAAGTGATATAACTATAAATGAAACATATAGTGCCATACATCACTAATCAATATCATCATAATAAACATATCATAATACAACATAGCAAGTAATTACAAATAGCTAGCCATGGCTGGTACAACATATAGCCACTGCTATCCATCCTCAATAAATAAGTAATTATTACTCTTCATGATAATGTTTCCAATAATAAATACAACATAATAAAATATACTTAAATAATATACATGGCTCCCAAGAGCATGAGTTCCCTAGACTCTCCAGTATATGTGGTAATCTCAAGAGTCATCTCTAAGTACGTACTATTATGGAGAGGGAGAGCATCATTCGAGCACTTTCTCATACCAAACATAAACAAATAATTCCCAGCACTAATCTCATCATGGAATGGCCCTCCTTTCATGGATGAGTAGATAGTGATAGTATGGGAATCCAAAGATACAAGCAAGTACTTATATGTTGTATGATTTATAATATTAAACATGTAGTGTATCATAAAAAAACCATTTTATTTCAATATATCACATAAACATTTAAACCATACTCATGAAATGATAGTGTCTCACTAAACATTACTTGGCTCAGGTTTTCAAATAATAAATAAATAATAGTAATCTATAGATCAGTCAAAATTCATACACACCACTTGATCAGATTGCCTTCATCTGGCATTGTGATGTTAGTAAGCCAATGAAGTCCATCTCACTCCCTACTTAGTATCAAAAATACAAGATTGGTTAACTTAATCTAACCAAAAGATTCATATAATTTACATCCTACTATCAATCATATCACATAATATCCTAAAGATAGGAGTAATCAAAATATACATTTATTCTATCAAATGTATGAATGAATCTTAAATTATTATATATCTCATACTAGAAATGATGACTACAGTTTATACCACTCGGGTAAAATGCATATTTAACCATAGATTCCAACTACCACAATTAGTTTTCAAATATACTACACCTTATGATAACCCATATTACTATAGTATAGTATTCTAATACATAACTACTACTTTTCCACAATTAGTCATATAAAGTAGTCTTAAATACATGAAAACATAAGCTTCTATTCAAGCAACTAGACATAATAAGGCAAATCATAGTTTCCATGAAAATGCATGATATTATATCCTAGCATACATAAAACTCTCAAAGGTTGTATGCACACATACAAAATTCCTACTAATTATCATAAAACATGTTATTCATATTAATAACCAACATGCATACATTTAATCATTCAAACATAGGTGTGAGCCTAGACATAACAATTATAGTATTCACCATCTAGATATAACATACATTTACACAATATCTCTCTCTATGACATCCTATAATATCATAGTTCTTTTTTTATGAACATAAAAATATAATTATGCAAAGTCAATCTTATAATTATAAGAAACAACTGACCCGTAATCATAAATAATAATCCAGCAAGTACAAGTTTATACCACTTGGGTATACCCTATGGTTAAACTTCATACTATTATAACTTATAGGCATATAGCATGATGCAACATTATATTTTGTATATATCTAAACACTTTCACATATTAACAGTCTCATAATATGTACCACACATAAATAATCAATACTATTTGTATATATACTAATAGCCATTTTTGACACAAGTCAAGTTTTTAAAAGATTTCAACAATCATTACATTTATGACCCATTAAGATATAAACTAAATACTACAGTCAATAAACCACTCTATAAATCAATATTTCATTCTCATTGTTTATGGCTAGTTCTCAACCTAGAAGAAAATAACCTCTATCTCAAAACCACCATATAAGGCATTCACAAGGTTCCTTTATGCGTTAATACTCTACATCAGTCTATGCATTTTATCTATATAATATGCTACAGGTTTGAAACTATTGACATGTTTATATAACACTATTGTGCTTCAATTACAATACTTAGTCTCTACTTAGAGTTTGAAACATAGCTAAAGCGTACACTTAGCCCCCTCACAAGTCATGCATATACATATTCCTTCATAGATTAGAATGCCAATATATATATTTAGATCATAAAATTATATCAATCACAGATATAGCATTAATCATTTAGGAGTATAGTAACATTACCATAGAAATGTCTATCTTTGTTATTGTTAACTTGTTATAATTTCATGAATCCAAATTCCTATGGTTCTTTTATAAGAAAATAGGAGGTTGCCTTGCGAGCATCTAAAAGACTTAGGTTCATTATCTAAAGGGTAAAATTATGATTTTATAATAGAATATAAACCACCCACATTCAAGCGAGATTAGCCATCCATAGATAATATAATAGATTAGACACCTAAAATCTAACACTCACATTTATAGGACATAAGCCATGTATATCTATGCAATTCATTATATTGCCATAATTTTTACATATCATACCAAAACATTATTCTATGATTTTAGTGTGATAAGTCTTTTTAGTGGAAACTAACATACTTGCCCCAAAATGTACTCTAACCGTATTTGATTTCTTTAGCTCTAAGAAGGGATCCTATTCTAAACCATTAATAAGATGGATCTTATCATCATCATCATTTGATAAATATCAAAACCTATAATATCCTAATATGCACAATAATGATTTTTAGGCCTCGTGATTTCTAATACTCCTATCATTACATCTTATCATTTTTGGGGTTTTTAAACATTCACATCTATAATAAAACCCTTGGGTTCCTGATGTAACTAAATTTGACCTTGCATAATGCCACCAGAATGCAAATGGTAAAGTTCCCCATGCATTTGAAGGTTATTATTCAATCATTTCCCATTGATTTATTTTTTCTCATTCTTACAATATTAATAAATGATATTATTAAATATTACATTTTTAAACTTTCTATAAGTAGACATTGACAACCTTGTTAATCAATTGAAGATAATTTGATGCCATCTTGCATTGAGAATGCATAACCATGGAGTTTATATGAAACATGTAGCTTCACACTCATTAAAAATTGGTTGAATGAAAATGTTTAAACTCTTTTTCTAGAGGATATAAACAATTGAATATTTAAAAGATTCTAATAATTAGGAGTTTGTTCATTTCTTCCCATACCTATCCTGAATAAAAATGCTACTTAGTAGTTGTTATTAACATACACTTATAAAATTATTGAAATACAACATTTTTCAGCCCTAGGATGTTACTTATATAAAAACACTACTTATATAAAATATGCTAAGTAAAACGCTACTTAAAGAAAACATGTTAAGCAAAATGCTACTTATAGAAAGTTTCCTAGATTATAGAAAATTATAGGAAGTCACTCAAATATCCACAGACATTCTAATTAGTTTCCTAGACTAAATAACAATTATCATTCCATTTAAAAATTGAGATGCCTAAGGCTTTTCATCTGCATTTCATCTTGTCAATGCAAGACATTTTAGTTGATCGCATTCCAACACCAACCAAATGGCTCACACCATACCAATACTCAACCAACTCATTAAACAAAACTTTGAATGGCTTTGAGAAGATGATTTTCAAATTAAATAAATGTAATCTACATGTTAATGGTATTTATGTTTGTAATTAATGATCCATGCAGTTATATATATTATTAATTAAGTCATTACTGTCTTAGTAAGTCATTGCTCTCTTAGTAAGTTGTTACTATCTTATTAAATCATTGATTCTCTAAATTGAATCACTACACTTTTGTAATTGAAACATTACACCTTTATAATTAAATCATTGCACTTTTCTAAATGAATTGATGCATGCAGATCATGTTCATAGGTTTACCCCCCCTCGAATATAGTGATTTAACTTACCAGATAGAGATAAACCAAACACTATAAAATATATATAACAATTCCTAAGTAGATGGAATACAGTCATTTAATTTGTTGAATAACATAATACAATGATAATAAGTATAATTATTATTTAATTAAATATAATATCCACTGATATTCTAAGAATATTTATGGAATAGATAATCTATTAAGTACACATATAGAATATTTATAGATAATCTTACTTCTAACATTCTATATTTTAGACAGTAGAATAGATAATGGATAATAGAATACTTATATATTTTATATGGAATATTTACCATATATATAATATAAGTCACTATATTTATGTTGCCTATCACTATATTTCCAAAATATGAATACATACACAGAAATTAAATACATAACCAACTTGAAACTCTACTCAATTATTATTTTAGACACAAATCTATAAATTTATCTTTATTTTCATGCTCCACTCTTTCCTTCCTCACCTTTCTAATTCTTTATTTTTGATCTATTTATGTGCCTCTCTCCTCTTCTCCCCAATATATTCTTTATATATTATATTAAGATGAGAGGGGCGTGGCTTTTGAGTTTTTTCTGCTTGTTTTTGTTTTTGTTTTTGTTTTTGTTTCCTTTTTTTTCATTATTTAATGTATTTCTTCTTTTTAGTTTTTCTTCTTTTTGAACTATTTCCTTTTTTTTTTTTTTTATTTTTTTTTTTCTTATTCTTTTTCCAATTTTTTATTTCAAATGGCAATTTCCAAATTTTATTTATTAATTATAAAAATCCCTAATTTTCTTGATTTAATTATCATCCTCCTAATGTCATATAATTTAATGACACTCTCATATATTAATAATTGGATTAAAATCTAATTATGATATTAATGTTTCTGCTAGAATTAATGATTATACATACTAATCATGTAAAACAACTTCCATTAAGTCATTTAAACTATACTATCAAACCATGTAAATCAACTATCTAATGCAAATAGCAATAAACACACTATGTTACCCATTTCATTATGCATTCTAACATGTGCTAACTATTATGGTGTGTGCAAGTTTCTAACTAGTTTCTTTATCATTCTTTGACATCTCCATCTACATCACCCTCTCTGATGATGATATTCTTCCAGCATGCTCTAAGGGATGAGTTCTCCTGCATTAACCTCATAACAAGTAGGTACTTAGACCATAACAGTCATGACAAACACATAGCATAAAATATAATTGAAATAACACATCAACATATTCATAATATAAATACATACACTACAGCTAACTTGTAACAATCTAAACATGTAACCTAAGTAATATCTTACTACCTCATAATAGTATATACCTCAAATCTTAGTCAAAAATAGCCAAATCTAATTTTTTAACTATAAATATCCATGGATAATTAACTTTTTCCTAACAAGGAATCAAGATGTAACACACACCCATGGAGCTAGGGGCACATCTTGAAGCACCCTAAATTATCTCATCACTCACTCATATTGAAATTACTCATAAATTTTCTTCCATCGATCATATATCTAGTAACTCACATGAACCAGATGCATCAGTAAAACATCCTATAGCCATCCACCAAACCCTATGTATGGTTTCTATATAATATCCCTCTTAATCACCCAATCAAGTATTTGTTAGCATTGCATGGCACTATGATCTCATATTTGTGTAGTATGGGTCCACCTCTCTACAAACACCTTTAGATATGCCCACTCAAGATGTGGAATCCCACTAATTATGTAACTGCAATGTGCTCATAATCCCAACAATGTAAAAATGTCATAAAACTAATACCACCATCAAATGACTCATGATTGAACTTGTATAGATCGTGATATAATTGGGCCAGTATAGTTATACCCCATGAGTATACATTACTATGATCCTTTAGATCCTAAAAAATCTTATGCATCTAATATGATGTGGATAGACCACTACTATCCATAACTACAAATGATACCAACAACATAGCCAAAAACTTCTATAATCATGAAACATTTGACAATACAATCACTTATAATAGTGCATTTGACTCACTCTTTGTATAGTGCTCAGCATCCACACCACTAGTAAAATATATACGTGCATGATCCATAGCCATATGCCCCACATCATCCCTCACCACTAATCTCCTACCAATCACTGGTGGTTGTAGTATCCTCTACACATTATTTAAGGTCATGATTATCTCTCTAGTAGGCAACTAGAATGTGAAAGAATTGATATCCCACCACCTCGCCAATGTGATCATCATATGAGCATCCTATAGCATGAGCTCTAGATAACCTACATACCCCACTCTATCTCTCTTAATAAACTACCTCTCTTCATCTAACAAGGATAACCCATGGATAATCTCCATCACCTAACCTTTAGTAACTATCTATTATGTATATCTAACTACACAACAAGAAAAAACAAATAATAGTAGTCATTAATCAAAACCTAGCATAAAAACTATACAAAACTAATAGGGTATATTCCTAACATATCCCTTAAAGCTATTATCATGAGGACTAGAATGCCCTCTATAGGACAACAATGTTGGATATGGGTGATGTCACCTAGACAATAGCAATGCATCCTAGAAACTAGAGCCACAGGTAGGATAGGAGCATTGTAGGTTCAAAAATCACTCTAAGGTTCACATAAACTATCAAAAACTGAGATAAACATAGTTCTCATAAAAATCAATCACATTAGTTTTAGTTACCAAACTCACCTCCTCATTGGCTCAGATAAGGGCATCTACCTCATCATATCATGTGCAAGTGATCACTCTCCTTCATGGCATCTTTGACACACTCAAAGCTTAAAATTTTAATCCTAAAAAATTCTACAAATGAATCAAAAAAATTTCCAAAAAAACTCATATGAAAAATTTTTGTTTATGCCAAACTACTAAGGTATTAACCCCACATCATCTAAATAGGTATATCTATAATTTGAATTTATGATATCTTACAAACTAAAGCTTTGATATTTGAACCATTTCTTCTATGCAAAATCAAATCTTGATGGCTTCCATATCGTATAGGTCTCACTCCTATACCTACTCATTCATAACCATGATAACCTTTACTTTATACCTATTACTAATTATTTTATTGTTGAATATCCTACTTCAAAATCAATCCATAATCAATATCTTACCAGTAAGATTTCAATCAATTCTAAGAATCTTATCATGTCTTACCTTACTACAAACTTCCACACTATTGGTCATCACTTAGACACACTGCTAGTCATAATGCACCATGTTTCATGACATACATATTTTCACACAAATTATATAATTATGACATAGTGATTCAAATTGACTCAGTTACCTAAATTTATATAATTACTCATATTTGGCTCACATTCTTAAATATACATAAGACAATGGTTTTGGTTTTGTCATAGTTATTATAGCTTACTACAATATTTATAATATTTACATAGATACTTTTACATAGTCTTAATATACGGTTGACAAAAATAAGGCATGCACATGGTACATGCTCACACAATTATGTAATTTGACTTAGTTTTTACATAAATTATGGTAATGGAGGAATTTACACAGTGCAAGTCTTCATATGATATAGATCTATTACTCAGATTATATGACTTGATTTATCTAGATATCAATTTAGGGGAATGTCGCATGGCATGTCTCTCATCTCCCAATGTTACACTAGGTCATATAGAAATAATGGCAAACCATGTCATTCTCTATGTTGTTTACTACTCAAAATCCATATTTGCTACTCAAATTATGTGGTTTAGTTACTCGATTATCATATTTGAGGCATGTTTCATGGCACATTTCCCCTCATCTCTTATTTTTTGCACTAGATTCTATAGATATAATGATAAATCTATGTTATTCTCCATGTTTTTACACTACACTCAGTTTAGAATAACACTTGTACCATTTTTTACACTAGTTTTTACACTTGTTTTGTGCCAATTTTACACTAGAATGAATCTTATAGTTGTATGTGGTGGTTGATTTAGATTTTTTATATCATTACCTAATTTTTTTGAGTTGTGTGGGGTTGAAGTTAAATATTTTTTTTTCTTCTAAGCACATCTCTACCCATATATGTGAGTGCGGGTAAGCATGGTTTGTTCCTCACATCATAGTTATTTATTCAAATCTAGTGCATAGAAATCCACATTATAGATACATCTTTACAAGAATCACTCAAAATCTTATTTAATTCTTTGGCCAAGAATATAATAATACTAGAGCTCATATTCTCTCCACTTAGGTTGGTCACATCAAACCCATGGCACCTCCAATTGCAAGCAAGCACATGCTAGATAGGTAAATACACGTATGCATTTTCTCTTTTACTCTAATACTTTAATTTTATTTCATTACTATATTAAAAGGGGGGAAATGTATACACTTGAATTTGTTCAAGAAAACACAAGTACTATGTCTTTTGTAACTCTTATATTTAGAAGATCTTAATGTTGAATCAAACTCTTGTTTGTACATGTCACCTTAGTCTTTTATCTCTTTTATCACTCTTTTATGTTTATATCTCTCTCTTATCACAATATCAATTCTTTCATGTTATTCCTTGATTGTTCCATAGGGGTCCTTGGCCATTATTATGTGTCATTATTTTGTTTTATTTTTATTTTTGATAGGAGCATTGTATTGGATAGGAACACACCACTCCAGTGTCCTTCTCAATGTTTTTGTCCAATGCATGTTTTGGAGTGTTTTTTGGGTCCCTTTTCTTTTGGGTCTCTTCTTATGACTATTTTTAATTTATTTTAATTGGTCGACACATGAATAAAATTTTTTAAATTCAAACTTAGGAGACTTCTATTTAAAGGTGTGTCTAAGGCACTTTACATCTAGAGTAGTTATTTTTGGCACTAGCTAATGAAAGGATATCAATACATAAGAATCACAATCTCTACATATTTTTAAATTATTCATATACCATACCTATATTACATGCTTGGACTAGGAGGAGGACCTAGGTGAAAATAATTTTAGATATGCATCATGATTGGTTGATTATGCACATTCCCTAAAGGAAAACTACATATGTTTGAGGTCCCTATCATTAGGAATATGTAGGTGTTCATGCCTCTATGTGTATCATAGGTGATCTTAGTGTTTTAAATAACACTTCTCATTTTATAATTCAAGGAACTCAAAGCATTAATTACAAGTTGTAATGATTTAGTCACCCATGGTGAAAGAGTGGTAAAGCAAGTAGACTATTCCATAATATTTATATTAATTGGTGCTTGGGAGTCACCTTGGTCCTTAATAATATTTTCAAAGTATGAAACATCTATTCTAATACTAATGAATTATGGTCAAACTCTAATATGAGACTATTCTAGAATTAATATTTACAATGATTTTATGCTACAATGATCTAGTTAAAAAAGGAAGAAAAAGGAAAGGTAGGGCAGAGAGAAAGTATGTGATTGTTGATTTGTATCTCAAACATCATGACAAGGTTTACATTTTTACTAATCATGCATTCAACAATTGTATAACATGAAATAACATGTGCTCAAATCTCACTATACACCAGGAAAGTATCTAAAGATAGTATGGAGTACAAGTAAGAACTAGCTTTACTTTAAATATTTACTACTACAATAAAATAGCATAACACATCCTTATGCAAAGTCAAATGAAATTAATTAAACCTAAGTATATTCATCTAATCTAGCATTTACATAAATTATCAACCCTGTATTATAGATGCATGTCTAGAATTCTTAAAAACCATTCAAATCTAAGACTTAAATTAAATAATTGAGAGAGAAGCCATGATGACAATTCACACAAACAATTGAGATAAAATTTACGGTATTCACTGCTTGTATTAAATTCCTTCAAAATTTATGATAGGCTTTTAGCTCTTAGAAATCTCTCCCCCTTTTACAATAGACATTTATCCTTTTATAGGTTTCAAGGAAGCATGTTGGTCAGTTGTATCAACTGATAAGTGTATAAGTAAGGATAGTCATCCTTTTACAAAGTTCCTTAAACTACACTAAACTTTCAAAGATAAACTTACCTCTAAGAAACATGCTAACAAAATTCATGTGCCTTTACAAAGAATATTCCAAAATTAAAATGAAACAGAGCATTTCTATCTGGTTAGTGGGCCCTGAATTGATGTTATTGCTTGCTTTTGTTGAAGAATCTTCAACCTATAGTGTTAGTCACTAATAAACCAAATATCAATCATTGGCTTCAAGAAAAGCTTATGTCCATGGTATTCTAAGTCCTTAAGGTCCTTCTCAATATTTTCCATATCTTTCTTGATGCCCCTAGCATCTCTTATTCTCTCTTCAAAGGAGAGAAGTAAACTCTTGACTTTATTATTACCCTCAGAGGAAAGAGGCTATATGTCTAGCAACATCTTCAATGTTATTCCCTCCAATGCTAGAATATGGTCTTGCCAATATCCAAGGGTAGAATATGTAGTAATATTTTCTTCTTCTCCCTAAAAGAACCATCTATACCATTACATATTTAAAATATAGCTTCTTATTTAGATAACTTGTTTAGAACATGGATTGGTAACCTCAATAGAGTGCATTGTGTTTCCTCAATATGAATGATTGTGCAATTCAAGTAAAACCATATATCCCCAATGGATTCAATGGATTTATTTGCCAATGGGTTGATTCTTGGCATATAGGTTCCTGTTAAGGATTCATTCAAATGAGGATAGATGAAATCACATATAAAATGAATATGTTCTCTATATTTAAAGATATGTCACTTGGAATAAAATTGGGACACTATTTGTGTCCTCTCCAAATACCATCCCTTGAAGTTAGGGATATCAATTATGGCAAGAAGGGAATCCAAGAGGTAAGACATCATATAGAATTCTCTCCTAGTCTCTTTCTTGACTATGAAGATCTATTTACATAGGCATGTTCTAATAAGCTCACCAATAGGGGGAGTTCGCTCCTTTTCAATCATGTAATAGACTAGGGACACCCGTATAATATAAACATAAGTGGTTGTGGGGCATCTAGAGAGTTTATTCATTAGGGTCATTAGCACTCTAATTCTAGGTCAAAATTAGTTGATGGGAACGTTCCTACTAGGGTCAAAAAACACATGGCTTCCAAAATATAGCCATGGTGCCAAAATGGTCTTGAGGTCATTTTCTTAGCCCATTCAACAAGTGTGGGAACATCTACCCAATGCTTGGGGATCTTATATTAGCTCTCAAATGTAATGGGGGATACATAGGCAATGCATTTACAAGTATGCTCATTAATTAGCATGCCCTTTTCAATTTTACATTCCTTAAAAATAAAGACATCAATATAGTGGAGTATCTCTAGTTTAGTTAATGCATGGTGAAGGCTCACCATTTGTGTTACAACTAGGTCATAATACCTCATCTTGAAGGATGAAATCTTCTCTTCTTTTCTAGTTATGGGTTTAACTCCTCAATTGTCCAAAATATCTTGGACCAATTATTATCCCCAGTGTTTAAGGATATGGTTTCAATTTCTATGTCTTTAAATACCCTTCCTTCAGAGTTTGTGGTCAGATATAGCTTGGTGTCTTATTTGTGTTTCCTCTAGGCTGCCATGACTATGAATTTTGAAAATTTCTTGGTATTAGTCTACAAATTGTCTCTAAATTAGTTTATACTTGCTCAGACAATAATTGGGTTCTTCTAGTTTGATCATGGTTAATCCAAGATCAAATTAGGGCTTTAAGTAGAGGCTAGGGCTTTTTTGTAGCTTTAATGGTGATGTTTTACTTGGAATTAGGTGAATTTTTGCCTTAGATTTGATTTAAACCCTTGCATTTATGTGTTTTCCTCTTCAATCCTATAAAATCTCTAGTTTTATCTTGTGCCCATGTGGCATCTATGTGGCATCCCACTAGCAATTTTCATGGCACTTTTCATAATGTCTTTGAAGAACTAGTCATTATCCTTTTAAAATTTGTCTTTTTCTTCATATTATCTGATCTTCATGCATGGATTAACATGGAATGTTGATCTCAATCCCTAGACTTATACGTCATTGGTCCTTGTCTACATCAGGCTTTGTAGTTGTGCCACTTAGCAGTTCTATAGGCCTTCAAAGCTTTGCACCTCACCAGTCTACATGTTAGCATATTTCTACCACATGGTGATCTCATGCTTGCTTAGAGCTTCATTTAAAAGTCCATCTTAGCTTCACGTCATTTGATCTTTATTTCTCGATAAAGTGTGAATTGTCAATCTTGCAAATGTACATGAAGTTTAATCAGCATTGGGGTATAAAAGGGACATAGGCTAAATAATTTACGTGATAGTTTTATTCTATACTTAGTAAACATGAAATGAAATTTAAACCAAAGTTTTTAGGCTAAGTTTAAAACACATTAGAAGGGGGGTCCTAAATAACAAAAGGATTCAATTCAAAGTTTTAACCTAGGGTTTTCTTATGTTAATAAACATGATAAAACTTTAGATCAAAAGTCCTTAGCTAAGTTTTATCATGATGGCACCTTTTGTCAAACTAATCCTATTAGGTTCCAAATACCATGGGGCAAACATAAACTAAGGTTTGGGTCAATGTTTAAAAACACAACTATATTCTAGCATGATATTCAAGCTTAGCCTATACAAATCTTAAACCTTGTTATAAAGATTTCAAGTCTACACATGGCTTTAAATAAACTAGATTATTATATGGAGGACCAATTTTGGCATTGAGAATCAAGACTTAAGTGAATTCTTCTCTTAGGTGAAATCAGCTCTTGAGCTAAATTGTTATGGTCTCATGGACATCAATGATGGCCTCAAAATCATCAATGGTATTTGTATGAACATCAAAATTAAACTATAATAACATTTCATATGGGGATAAAATTTGATGGCCTCACACATGTCAATGATGACCTTGTGATCATCAAATAATAGGCATGAGAACATCAAATTTATGTCCTAAATGTAGTTGTTCTCATAAAATCTTTAGTTTAATATGTTCAATTGGATTATCTCCTATGAGTAAGTACAAAACCATTGATCATGATCTAAATTGATGCACGTTATTGGTCCCTGTAGTCATAAAGTGGATCATGTTAGCTTGGGGCCATATATAAAAATTAGACTAAGTCATAAGCCTAAGTTTTAAAACATAATAAAACTATGACCCCCTAAATGATTAAAATGCAAGATCTTATCACAAGGTTCTCTTGGTATTGATTTTGAATGTAAGAATTCCATGTGGTGGTGTCATGGGGCTTTGGATATTTGACTCTATTGACCCTGGGAAGAGTCTGCAAAGCATTGATCTTCATATGGGCTCCCATGAACTATTGATTATGATCTAAATGATTAAGCAAGATTGGTTTGATGGATCAAAACCTTTTACATCAGGTTACTTTTTCTTTGTTCGATCAATGTCCCCTGGTGAAGTACCAATCGTTCATCCTACAAATAAATAAGGCATATAAGTTAGAGCTCAAGACAACGTAAATATCTATGTTAAATTCTTAGGACTAAGGTCTTTTTTATGTTGAAAACATGAATGAAGCCTTAGGACTAAGATGTTAGGATAAATACCAAAGGGACTATGAAACACAAAGTGAGGTTGAGCTAGGAAAGACAAGGACCGTACAACATGAAAGTTAGACCTAATTTTAAAACAAAAGGGAATAAAGGAAGGTGAAATATAAAGGGACCAAACATGAATTTTAGGCTAGGTTTTGGTCATGTTTAAAAACATGACTAATCCTTAGCTTAAAAATTAGACTTAGTTCATTACATCTTTCAAAGTGTTCTTACCAATTTTGCTCCCACAAATTTTGAAGTTAAACTAAAGAATATAAACTAAGGTTAGGGAGGGTTTCAAGGTGATCAAAATGTGGATTTAATTTTAAGTTCGTACTAACCAAAGGCTAGTAAAATCTTGATTAAAATTAATCTAGAAAACCCAAGTGTAATTGATTTGACAAGGGCCCTATAAAACCTACAACAAAAGTATGAAGATCCACTATTAGCAACATTAGGTGAAATTTTAAATAGGATCATGAACAAAAATTCCACCCTCATCAGGTGTGAATGATCTTTAAATAAAAAACATGTCAATTATTTAGTTTTAAGGTTTATAATTGCACAAGGGTTCCTATTTTTTTGAAATGGGGGTATGTTGACCTGAACAAATGGTGACTTCTATGGGAAACATAGAAATATGTTATAATTTAGAGACTTTGGTTTAGATAAATAACTAGGTTACTTATTCCACTTGACCAATTCCATTATTAATATTAGTTCATGGTTGAAACAAACCTTGCATTTATAGAATTAAGGTTAATCATCAAAACATGGCCATGTTGTGTGTGTGCTTTGATCCCACTTATTGTTTGCCATGAGATTCAGGGTACAAATTCCAAATTTCAAGTCTTTAATCATTAACCTTAACATGGAGCATGTTTGGATACTTATTAGGCATCATGCTCTTATTTTAGGGAATACTTGGGCATTGCTCTATTGTTAGCTAGGCATCCATAGCCTCGATAGAGATGCCTTTGGCTCTACTCATGGCCTTGTTCCACTACCAACCAGGCATCCATAGCCTTGGTGGAGATTATCATAATCAACTTTGCCTAAAAATACCCCTTTTTGATTGTGTAATAAGCTCTTGTTTTTGGTATTTATATATCTTTTGTGATTTCTATCAAAGGCTAGGAACCAAGATAGCTAGGTTTAAGGATTTGGTCAAGTGTCTGATCTTTAAATAATCACCTATGGTTGTAACCTTTATCCTAGGTAAGTATATTTATTCAATGCAAAAATGATTTTGTCTTAATAATTTAAGCTTTCATTGTACATGTATAATTCTTATTAAAACCAATCTTAAATCAAAACAACATTTATGTGCTTATGAAATAGTTAACCCATCCACCAATCCTTACCAATTTCTTTAAATTATAACATCAATCTCAAATTTCTAGTCCATGGTGATCACCTGCTTGAGATCCATACTTGCATTTCTAAAATTATGGAGTTCTTTGAGTAATTAAGTGAGCCTAGAGTTAAGGTCTATCCAAAACGACTTATTAGAAGTAAGGAAAAAAACAACAAAAAGGGATCACACAACATAAAGAAAAGTAAAATCAAGTAAATATATACCAACTTATGTACAAATAAGGGATGAGAAGGAAAAAGATAAAAGGGAAACTAAACTATCCTACCTACCCTAAATCTAACCATCCTTACAAATTTACTCCATGAAGATCCCAGTTGGAGTAGCCAAAAAGTAATGCTTGAGATAGCTCCCATTGGTGGGTAGTGTGAACTCTAATCCTTCTGATAACTCCTGAACCAAATAGGTTAAACCTTGTCCCTGCTTAGTGCGAGTGCATAAGTATTTTATTAATAATTCAAAAAATCAAGTACATAAGGGTGCCTTTACTCCATTAACCCTTTTACAATGCAAACATGGATTTATATAGTATTTACCTATGACCGATTAAAAAAACTAATCCTATAACCAACTAAATATGGGAAAACAACCCATAAGGTAATTCTAATTAATAAATATAAAACATTAAAACTACCTAATAATTAAACTAAGTTTATTTTATGGGGGTGTCTTTACTAAAAGATGCATGACCCATTTACAATAATTATTTATTACCTACCAAAATCTAACCTAATGTTTAGACTTTGGAATAAGTCCTAACAAACCCCCCTATGATCTAAAGTCAGGTCTTTGGACACATACCAAGCATTTTTCTGAATTTTTCAAATTTGATTCTGTCAAGGGGTTTTGTGAAGATATCAATTGTCTGATCGATAGTTGGGAAATATATTGGATCAAGAGTTTTCTTTGCCACTAGCATTCACAAATAATGGTATTTGACATCCATCTATTTTGTTTTAGCATGAAACACTAGATTGTTAGACATCTTGATTACACTCTGATTATTAATGTATAACTATGTAGGAGCAAACTAAGAAACCTGAAGATCTTCAAGAATACGACGAAGGTCCTATGCTGCAATATACTTTGATTTTGTTGATGAATTTGCCACTGTATCCTGCTTTTTACAACACCAAGCAATGGTAGCTAAAGCCATATGCATAGTGTATCCTATGGTTGACACTCTGTCATCCACACATCCACCAAAATCTGCATCACAATATCCAACAATTTTGAAGTTCTTGTTGCGGTGATATTCAAGGCCATATGTTTTCATTCCCTGAAGATAACAAAGTACTCATTTTGCTGCATGCCAATTAATTTCTCTAGGCTCATGCATAAACCTAGATAAAATTCCAACTAAAATGAAATATCAGGATTGGTAGTCATCAAGTATATCAAACCTCCCACCAATTGTTTGTATGTGGTGCCATCAAAAAAGGCACTGCTTTCATCCTTAGATAATTTCAAATTACTTTCCATGGGAGTGAGGGCAGGTTTGCAATCACTCATGCCAAACCTCTCTAATAACTCAAAAATATACTTAGTTTGTGAAATGAAAATACTATGCTCTTTTTGAGTTACCTCTATGCCTAGATAGTAGTGAAGAAGTCCAAGATCTATCATCTCAAACCCATCTTTTAATTCCTTCTTCACAACTTGTTATGGTTTTCATCATTACCTATAATAAACAAGTCATCAACATAGAGAATAAGTATCACCATTTTCTTACCTTGCACTTGAAAATAGAGAGTATCATTAGATTCACTGTGATGAAAACTAATGGATTTCAAGTATGAATCCATTTTCTCATACCAAGCCTTGGGTGCCTATTTGAGCCCATACAAAGCTTTTGTCAATTTACACACTTTGTGTTTAGCACCCACCTGTTCAAAACCCTGAGGTTGTTTCATATAGACTTCTTCTTCTAAATCACCATTTAAAAAGGCACTTTTAACATCCAATTTATGTACTTTCCAACCATTTTGTGCTACTAAGGAAAGTACCATACGAATAGTGTGCCATTTGGAAGTTGGTGCAAATGTTTCCTCATAGTCAATACCTTCTTATTGCGCATATCCTTTTGTAACAATTCATGCCTTATGTTTATCAATGGAGCCATCTGATTTATACTTAGTCTTATAAACCCATTTACATCCGATGAGTTTAACATGTGGAGGAGGATCAACTAAAACCCATGTATTATTGTTAAGTATGGAATCATACTCACATTTCATTGCCTTTTGCCAAATATGTTTAGTAGATGCCTCCTCAAAGTGGATGGCTCAGTGGAAGAAGTAGTAACAACCATAGCATAGTTCATTTTGGGTCTTGTTAAACCAACTTCATCCATTGTCAAGTCAGAAAAAGTACTTTGAGCCCATTTTGGATACTTAGACAAATTATGCAAATCAGGGACTCTAGAATTATCATCATGTATATTATTCGAAGGGGGACTTAAAGAATTTTCAACAATTTCTAAGTCATCAACCTGTGAACTTGTAGATGAAGGAGAGGAAAGTGAAGGAATTTGAGTTTCATACCATAACTTCGAAGAGTTATCCCCATTATTCAAACCCTTATCTCTTTTTGTATTTTTCCTCTCTAATCTATCGAGTTGAGAATCAATCTCTGCAGTGTTCATAGTCCCAAACTCATCAAATATTACATCTCGACTCACTATGAATTTTCCTAAATCCTATGCAAGCAAACAAAACCCCTTTTTATCTTTAGAATAACCAAGAAAGATGCATTTTCAACTTCGTGGTTCCAACTTAGTTCTATGTTTAATAGGAACCAAAGCAAAACAAACACATCCAAACACTTTCAAGTGTTTAAATTTAGGTTTAAATCCGTACCATGCCTCATATGGAGTTTCTCCCAAAAGTGCAACTGTGGGGGACCTATTTCTCAAATACACTGTAGTACCTATGGCTTCAGCCCAAAACTTATCATCAAGTTGTTTATAGTGCAACATGGCACATGTTGTGCCCTCTAAGGTTTTATTCATCCGTTCAGATACTCTATTTTGTTGTGGAGTATAAGCATTACTATATTGTCAATGAATACCATGTTCTTGAAAATAATCTAAAAATTCATTAGAGGTATACTCACCTCCATTATCTAAACGAAGAGTGGCCAAATGTGAACCTGTTTCTTTTTTGACTAAGTGTAACAAATCCACAAACTTAGCAAAAACTTCAAATTTGTTTTTCATAAAGAATACCCAAGTCATCCTAGAAAATTCATCAATAAACAAGACAAAGTATCTACACCCTCCAATGGATGAATTTTTCATGTCACATACATCACTATGAACTAACTGTAAACATCTGTTAGTTCTCTAAGATGATTGTTTAGGAAATTTTTCTCAATTTTGTTTGCCCAAAACACATGACTCATAAAGAATACTATCTTTGTGAAAGTGGGTAACCCATTCACCATACCATATCTCTTCAAATCCACTAAAGAGTGGATATTCAAATGTCCATAGTGGAGATGCCATAACCATTGTGTAGACATAGTACCTGTACCTGTGTCAACAATAGTTGCAAGTTTTATATTGGGAGGAAGCACCTTACAATTCAATCTAACCAAGTTCCCATCTTCATATCTTGTATACATTGTTTTATAATCGTCCTTTACTAAATTGATGTAAATGAGTCCATTTTCAAGCACAATTTGATAACTTTTCTTTCAAATAGTTACCAAATAAAGTAAGTGTTTCTTCAATGTGGGAACATACCAAACATCCTCCAAGTATTTTATAGACCCATTAGGAAGAAGAATTTGAATAGAACCAAGTCCTAGTGGTGTATGCATAGACTTATCTACTAAGGCAACTGGAGAGAGAGAAGCTTCCTTATAAGACCAAAATAAATCTCTCCTCAATGTCATGTGTTTGGTTGCTCCTGTGTCTAAAACTCATACATCTGTGAGCTCATCTCTAGCCTCATATTCAATATAATCAATGTGCCCCAAAGTGGTGAATGCAGATTCATGGGCAACATTACTAGATTCATCATAGTCATGATCAACATACTGAGCAGAGTTAGACTTAGTCATTTTTTGTGGCCTCTGAATTTTATCAAAAGGAATCCTGCATTGTGAGGCAATATGACCAATTTTTTCACATCTATGACATTGAATGTCTGATCTACCTTAACCTCTGCCCCTATATGAGTTGTGACCATGTCCTTGATCACTTATTTCATGTGAATGTGATTGATTAGATTTTTTATTATTAGAATGACCCCTACTTCTATTTTGATATCTCCTCCTCTGTAATCTTGACCCCCTCTATAACTATTTCCTCTATTGTTTTGATGCCTAGATGAAGATGAACTAGGATTTGACTCTAAAACATGGGCTTCTTCAATTTTCTTGGATTTCTTGGGTAGAGAGAGGTCATGATGGATGAGAAACTTAGCCAACTTATCAAAGGTGATGTTTGTGATCTTGTCAGAGACATGCAACATTTCAACAAAATTCCTATAGGACCCTAGTAGTCCTTTTAAAGCAGCAGTAACTATGAGGTCATCATCTAGTTTTCCAAAACTAGCCTTAGTGTACTCAGTAGTGATATTTTTCAACTCAGACATATATTCTCCCATATCCCCATCTTCATCTAATGATAAAGTAAACAACTGCATATGAATATCTATCTTATTATGCTTGGGTTTCATATCATACAAATCTAACAATGTTTTCCATACAGTGTAACTATGAGGAGAATTTTCAATATGAACATAAGTATCATGAGTACAACAACATTTAATGAGAGCTAAGGCCTTAGAATCATGCAAATTGAATATATCTAATTTAGCCTGCTCTATTGGTAAAGTGGGATTTTCATTCTTAACAATATCCCATAACTCATTAAAAACTAGTGAAGCCTCCATCAATCATTTCCAATCTAAATAATTGGAAATTGTTAATCTATAACCATCTGAAAGCAAATTTTGAATTTTCAGCATGTGATCTCTAAACCATTCACATAGTTGTATGTAGACTTGATATATGTTTCATAATCATTAAAAATCTTGTATAGGTCCCTCAATTTGTTATACACTACCTATAAGTTGGCCACTTGATCAAAAGGTGAGAAAACTCAGTTTTACAAGCCAAGAATCAATGGTGAAGGCCTATGAGTGAAATAAAGGACTTTAATATCATGGAATTAGTTTTTTAAAGGTTATATAGGTATCAAAAATTCAATATAAATCACCAAAACCTACAAGTTTCATGAAAAACATCTCAAACTACCCCTCAAGCATACAAAAGCATCTAGGTTTGCTAAAGACCATTTCATGGTTTGCCCATCTACACAAGGTCTCATAATTTAAATTTTGACATGGAGTATGGTATTAGTATAAGTAAACTAAATAAAGCACTTTTTTCAAGTTTCACATGTGTGGGTGGTCATTTAGGCCAAATCTCTATTTTTAGGCCTAAGAGGCCTAATTAGAGAGAGAAATGGTAGAAAACAGATACTTCCACTTGGAGTTGGATCCTAAAATTGATAAAAAAAAAACTATAATGGAATATAGGGTCCAAAAAATGTGTTTATTTTTCCAATATAGACCATACGCTCTTCTTCACAAGGAGCTTTACCAGTTTTTAAGGCTATAAAGAATGGGTGGAAAAGCAGTAAATGGAACAAAATTACATATTTTGGAGGGTTTGATGGATCAAAGTTCCTTTTTGTATGTCTAAACTTATGTTTAAAAACCATCCATGGATAAAAATTTCCTAAGTCAAAGCAAAACCCAATTTTCTCTCTCTTATGCCACTTTGCTTAAGTAGTAAAGTGGTCAAATCACCAAATTGATGCATAAAATCTCTTCAAAAAGGCTTTATTGATGTTTATATTTGTCTCCTACACATAATAAATCAATGATAAGTCATAGGTTTTATTGGAAGAAGGATTAAAAGGTTAAAAAGGTCTCTAACACTCCAAAAAAGACCTTCCTTCCCTCCTACACCTATCAAGTTGAAAGAGTCAAAGATGCATCAATGATCCTTATAACATAATAATTAAGGTATATATACCTTATAAATGGCTTAGGAGAAGATTTAAATTGAGGGACTAATGAATAATTGAAGACCTATTTTTAAGGAGGTGACCTATTCTTCCAAAAGGACATGTGAACTAATATATATGGTGTGCAAGTAAGGATTAGGCACATTCAAAGTGGTCAAGCTTGACCAATCAATGATGAAGACATTTTAAATATTCTCCAATAGAGGCTATTATACCTTTACATCACTTTAAGGACATAAGTGAAAAGAGAGATTGTAGGAAAAACTACGTAGTAACTTGAGGAGTTTGAAGACCAACCTAGTCATCTCTAGTTTGGAGCCGCTTTGTCTCCCCATCCTATGATTTTATATTTGTACTCTCTTTTTAAAAAATTTATGATGACTCTTTTTCTTTGGCTATGCTCAAAGGTTGAAAAAAATTTCACTCACCTCTAGAATAAATAAGAAGATATTTTTCTCCATTTTTAGGTTTTGTGTGAAGTGTATGGTGATTGCCATTGATATAACATTATGAATCATTATTTTTCTTATGTTATTGTCTAGTTTCTTTACATTTATATAGTATATTTGAGTTTATACAAGTCATATTAAGTGTCAAGATCAATATTAGTATAATTTTATATGTGAATTCAATCCATTTTCATTCCTTCCATGTAAAGAGTGACCTTGTCAAGTCCTTTGTATGATACACTATTGTAGAAGTCATATACCTAAAGTGAAGAGAATGTGTGCCATGATTCTTCCCTTCCTTAGAGTGTCAATTATAAGCAATAGTGGTCATAAACATTGGTGCATCAACTTCATTCCAAGTTTTCATTTCAATTCTAGTGCAAATATCATCCTTTCACCCTTTTCATAGTCATAAATTAGTAGTTAGTAGGTTTAGGATCAGATTTAGTGAGTGTATAAACACAACCAACCCTCTATCTAGATATTTTATCTCTTTCATAGTCACCCACACTTAGGAGAGATTCCATTATTTTAGAAAGAGTGAGAAGTAGCACACATTCTCACAAGGTTAGCACTCCTGTTTGACAACACGTACCATTATGGTTTGGATTGGTGCCATTAAAAAAGTTGCCTCAAAATATAATCCTTGACCATATCCAACTAGACCCTCTTTCATGTTGTGAGCCATGGCCTATTAACTTGAGGGCCCTTAACTTCCCTATATAGATACTTTTAGGGAAATCAATTGATCCACATATATAAATTAATTAGATAAGGGCCCCCACCCTAGGGAGTGCCAAAAAACACACCATTATTATGTTAAGGTTATCTATTTTGCATGACTTTTTGGGCTATGTTTGTCTCACAGTCTAAACCTACTATGCACTATTTGTTTTTTGCAACATTTTACAAACCTAGTATTCACTATTTTCTTTTGGAAACAATGTCCAAATCTACTACTCACTATTTTTTTTTGTCAACACTTTCCAATTTAGAATTTGCAAAAAAAAATCAATGTCATTCTAGAACCCTCTATTTTTACTCTTCAATTATTTGTAGTAAAGTTTTATTTTAAATTTTTATTAAAGTAAATCTAATTAGTTATAATTATAAATAAATTTAAGTTTTATTTTAAAATTTATCTAATTTAATAATAATTTAAGTTAATTTAATTCATTTTTATATTAATACACTTATTCTTATCCTAAAATAAGTGATCATAGTTGAGCATGTCATCCTTAGTTATTGTTGATCAAATTTGACCCAGCGGGTCAAATTTAGACACCTATAGGAGAAAAATTGATATTTATAGGTTTATAGGGGGTTTAATATTATTTAATAGGGTGTATTATATATTTTTTGATGTCATTTAATGTTATTTTATCTTTGATCATGATCTAATTAGTTTAGATGTCATTTTGAATCATTTAGAAGCCATATAGTGGCCATAAATGCAAGTGGCAAAGTTTCCAAGGTTTCCAAGTGTATTAGTATCCTTTAAAATTTATAATACATCATATTAAATATCATAAATGTTAGTTCATTTAAAAATTGTAGCCTATCTAATTGAAAATAAAGAAATCAACTGAAAGAGAGAGGAGTTTAGCACTTGTACAGAGCATGAGGGAAGGTGACACATGGGAGAAAGTCATGTAATGTATTTTCACCTTATTTAGACTCATTTAAATGATTTAAATAATATTTAAGTGTCATTATTGAGATAAAACCATTATGTTCCTTTTTTGCCCTTTTAGACACACAGAAGTGATCAGTAGGTTTGTGCTTGGTACAACCAATTGATGAGGTTTCAAAATAAATGCCTTTGAGGGGTGATATTAAACTTATAAATATTAATTTTAATAATAATTTGTTAAATATTTTTCAAATATGTTTTATGAACCATCTCTAATAAGTTGACTATGTTTTTCTACTCATTGTTTCCTGCACCCTATAGGCTTTGCTCTAATTTGAACAAGTCTATACAATCTAGTTGGTGATGTTGACTCCAAATGATTTTTAATTTATAATAAACTAATATCTATGATTTTTTTCATGTTTATTGATGTTTCTATGGGAAAATTAACTTAGGTTACAAGTGAATGCACCATTCTATGTTACAGGCAATTTTTCCAACATTTTTAGATCTTTATGATTTGACAATGGATTCAGAGTATTGTGATAATTTCATCCTCATTTTTTTAATGTATTATTGGTCCCCTTTTCCTTCCAATATATTTCTAAAATCAATTCTCCATTATGATACAGTCATAAGAATCATACTATCAACTTACTCTCTAACTATCACGCATAGGTCCTCTTATGAAAGAGGTCACATTGAAAAGGAAGTGTGAGAGATTGTATTGAGATTTGAAAAATTATGATGTTTCAAATCAACATCATGAAATGAGTTAAAGTGACTATAAAATCATATTCTTTGGTACATTACTCTAATTCATGATTATTGCATGCATACCAATCAAGGTGCACATATAGGTATCTCATGATGATGTCATGATAAGAATGAGAGCCTTGGTGGTGGTTTCAATACATTCAAAGTGTGAGTAGGTAATTTTAAGTCATTTAGATAGGCATATAACCCATTATATCAAATGTGATGCTCACTACCTACCATCCTATATTATTGCCTATACATGAAGATATCTACCTACAGGTGGCATTAGCAGAGGACTGAGGTACTTGTATGAGGAAGTTGAAGCATGATAAAACCTTATTGATGACCTAGTAGGTATTTTATATTATAATAGACCTATTTGGAGTGCTAAATTAGAAAATAAAACTATGGATCACCCTCTAGGGTTAAATGACTATGTTCAGGGCTATTTTCCCTAAAAGATGAAAATAGAGTATCTTGGTGTTTTGTTGATATCTTGTAATAGGGATACTAAAGGATTTGAAGCATATAGATGGGTATACCTTGTATCCCATAGATAATACAATATCCATGCAATTTTTTTTAGGTAGATGACCAAGGAAAGATAGTTTTTGAGAGGTCTAAAGTTCCACTTTTATTCACTAAATTCAATCAATAACACCTACAGGATTTGAAACTCCAAGGTGACTTTCCAGTTTAAGGCTACAATGCAAACCATATTTCATGATGAATGGTTTTATATGTTATAAGATAGAATTAATTACCTATTTATTATTTATAAATGAGAATATATTATGTTTTAGACCCTAGACACACCTATAGGTGTGTCTAATTCTAAAAAACTCACCTATAGTAGCAGGGAGGTGAAAGAGTGATTTGGAGTAACAACTCAAGAGGGTAGAAGATTTTAAGATGAATTTGAGTGTTTTGAGAGGGTAATAGGTTTAAAGTTAGTATAAATACCACCAAAACAAGTTGATATGTAGGTTTTTATCCTCAAGATACACCTATAAGTGTCCCTTCCTCTGAAAATGTGCACCTATAGCCAAGGGTCATTTCCTACATCATTTATAGTAAGGGCTTAGATATGGAATCATCAATGTTAGCTAATGGGAGATGAATTCAAATTCATCATGAGACTTAAGAGTGATTTGAAACTTATTCCTAGAGAATCTTCACCTATAGGATCATTTTTGGCTCGCACACAATTGACTATGTTTGATTATGATAAATAGTGGGCTAAAGAGTGAGGTTTTGGGTGTTTATATTGCATAAGTATTAGTAAAATAGGTCTAAAAATATGATAATGACCTTATGAAACCCTAATTAAGTTTTATAAATTATCCTTAGGTTAAATTATGTAGGTATTACCTATTGTCCTTGAAAAAAGCCTGCAGAAAAGCATCCGATGGAAAAAGACAAAGTGTAGCGAAAGTTGCCACGTGTCCATTATAAAGCAGAGTGGAAGCTGCCACGTGTCATCTTTGACAGGACTTGCAAAGGTTTCTAAAGCTTCTATAAGTTAAGCGTAATACGTCATGTGTCTTGTTATGACTCAGCGGAATGTGACAAGTGTTTGCATCTGTGTTCCCCTTTTGGAGTTGCTCGAGCAAAAAGTGTCATGGACCCCATTTTCCATAAGTTTCTAATGAGTTTCATAATAGTAGAACTTGCCACTTGTCAAAGACGCAAAAAGGACCCCCCAAAGACTTAGGCAAGAAGGGCTATAAAGAGTAAAGAAGTGCTTAAGTAGTGAAGAGAGGAGTGAGACCAAAGGATCAAAAATATCTTCGAAAGAGTTATTTCCAGTAGGTGAAATAGTGGATCGAGTGACTTATAAGCGCACCAAACCAAGGATGCAAGCCTATTTTTTTCTTCCATGAAGTAATGGTGAATTGGATAGCTGCACAGACATCAGAGAAAGGACCAGACAATCCATACCAAGGAAGAGACATGTTAGATGAAGGGACATGCCATAGTTATGGCAGCGCACTGTTCTCAACATGGTCTCTCCAGACAAAACTAGAGATGCATTGAAGACATTGACTATAGCATGGGCTGTCCCATGGAAAAAGGCACCAATCCTTGTGTAGTGGCTATAAGTTTGTTAATTCTCTCATTTGTAAGTGAGACTTTTTCATTTACAAGAGTGAAACTCTACCCATTTTGAAAGAAGAAGACTGAGACTTTGAGGTCAAGTTGTAATTTCATTTTCCTTGTTATTTGAATGAGAAAGTAGGTTTTTATAGACTTTGTGATGTTCTGACTTGTGTCATCTAAAGGTGTCCTTATTCATTTAATTTGGTATACAGAACTAGTGAAGGTAATAGGAAAGTGTTTTGAAACCAACTGTGGGAAGACTTTGTGCTTTCACAATTGATTTCAGTCTATGTTTTCCTTTTCTTTTTGTGTTGAGGATTTTGGGGCGACTTTGTGCCCCCATTATCCTTTGTGATATACTCTTTGGGTAGTTGAGGTGGAGACTTTGCACTCTATTTCATCTTGCTGTTACTACGCCCCTTTTTATCACTGGTTATTTCACTATCTGAAAGAAACTCTTATGTTGCCTGTAGCAACAATTTTGAAAGAAGAGAAGTGCCTTCAGCATTTATAGCCAAGATTTTCTCTTTTGTCTATGTGCATCATCTCTAAAATAAGAGAGATGGATGGTTTGTCTCACCCATGTGTCTTACTTTCTACTTATTTATATTATATATAGCTCCACATATTTAAAAGGGAACCTCCCCTTGATGAGAAGAGAGATTTGTCCCCTTATGATGCAGTAAACCTGCACATCTGGATGACCAATCTCTCTATGCTATGGTGATAGGAACTATTTTGAATGCTAGTTAGTTGGTCAACAAAATATTCAACCAATAGTTTTTGGCGACTCCACTGGGGAAGAGCGCATAGTTTGAAGTATCAAACTTCAAGCTAAAGCGGATCCTGCTCTTTTCCATTTTTTGTTTTGCAATATGGTAACTCCACGTTATACCAAAGGCCAAAAATCCCAAGGTGTTGTTGACCCTGCTTTTGAGTTGGTGCAGCAGAGTAATTTTGAGTTGTTTCCTCCACAACCTCACCTTAGATGAACTAGGAGTCTTCCTCCTAGCCCTACCAGGCCACCAACACAAAGCAGAGCTTCTTTTTCTATTGTTGGCCAAGCTTTACCTATCCAAGCTCCACCTAGATTAGTGATCCCACTTTTTCATAATCAAATCATGGCTCAAGGCCCCTGGGGTAATTCTTTCGGTCCCCTGAATTTGACTCCACCTATGCATGAGCTTCCATGCAATTCAAGGAAAATTTTCCCCAAATTCTTTGGTGATGGGAAGGTTCATCTTGATGAACACATTACAGCTTTTATCATAGCCTATGGTGTCATAGGGGTGGAATTTGAAGACATAGTGGTCAAGCTATTCATGGAAACACTACAAGGCACTATTGTAGATTGGTTCTACCACCTGCAGGCTAGATTAGTGACTGATTGGGACACTCTGAAAGACAAATTTGAAGCCAAGTTCAAGCCTGCAAAAGATGCACATGCCTTGTTGGCCCAGTTCACTCAGATGAAGAAAGAGCCTCATGAGCCTATGAGGGATTTTATTTCCAGGTTTGACAAGCTAAGGCATAGAATTCCTATGGTCACCAAGTCGACGCCTCAGAACCTCAAATGCTTCTTCATCAATTCATAATTGCCTGAAGCAGGTTTCTTGTTAAGATGGGCCAGACACATAAACCTTATTGCTGCTCAAGACTTGGCTACTGAGGTATAAGATGACCTTATCTTGGCAGGAAAGATAAGGAGAGACCTTAATAAAGGTAAATCCTCTTCATCTTTTGAGTATTCACCTGCAGTCACCACTGACCCAATGGTACAAAATCTAGCAAATGAAATGTTAGCTCTTAGAAATCAAATGGCACAAGGAATGTCATTTTCTCTTGCATACAGAGATATGCCCAAGAGGACATTTTAGAATTAGGCGTACCAAGGCAATGCTGCCAAGAATTAGGGATAGCAAAATTGCCTTCCCCCTCCACAGAGGAACCTCACCCTTGAAGTGCCTCCAAACAACTCAGCAATCATATATCTAGAAGCTGAAGCTAATTTCTCTTTCCAACCTAAGTTTAATCAAGAAAATAATGCTGACCTCTTCATGAAGGATCAAGAAGAGTCAGTTGGTGACTCCATCATTAGTTTTTTGGATTACCAGGATGAACCCAAAAGTGAAGGTGATGTAGATGAGGGACCATATGATGTGTTCACCTGGTCCTAGAACTAGTCAGCTCAACAAGTTTATAAAGGAAAAATAGAGAAGTGACCTCAACCATCAATTTCAATTGTTGAATATGGAACCACTATGTCTTTCCAGCCAAAGGACCTAGTGGTTTCTAAAGAAGTAAGTATCCCAAACAGTTCTACAACTTTTACTTCAATTTCACAGTCTAGTCCTCCCGCCCCTCCCAAAAACTAAAAGGATGAACTCCCATCCTCTGTGCCTAGTCTAATTCAGTCATTTGACATAACTGATCATGTCAAAAGGACCAAAAGTCAAATGACTAAATTTGAAGTCCTACAGTCCAACCCTGATCAGTTGGACAAGTTGGTACAAGATGTCAAGACCCAAATGTCGGCCCCTGAAGCTCTAATTTTGTTTGAGTTTTCAGGTAGGGGTGATTACTTCTTGACCATAGAGGACGTCCATGTTCCTAGAGATGAAAGTCCAGTAGGTGGTGATCTAGGAATTGATTCAAACCAAAGATCAGAAGGATTGGTAGGGCACAATACAAATGAAAAAGGGTCTTCCATCTCTAATGAAGAGAAATCTAACAAAATATCCATTTATGGTGATGTTTGGATTTGGGAAATGGATGGTAGAAATTCCTCTATAGGTTTTGGGGCCAAGTTGGTGTTGATATCTTTTAAGGGGGATATTCTTCCTTCTTTACATGAGTTGTATTTCAGCAACACCAACAACACTATCGAGTATGAATCTCTGTTACTTGAATGGGGAGCTACTCAAGACAAAGGAGATGCTGAGCCAGTGGTCTACCAGGTGTCTGAAGGGGACAATCAAAACATGTGCTGGACTAAACTATTAGAATATCAAATTATGGTAATAGACAAGGTTGTTACCCATCAAAATTACAAAAAGGGACTCTGCAAGAGAACCAAGATTCATGGTTCTCAAACTAGAAAGCAAGTCTTGCCAAGGGGCAGCAAGAGAAGAGAACCAAGAGGAAGACACATGAGATTGAATTCCTGGTGGAGATTTCCATTCGCCCATCACCAATTCTAGGGGCAAAATGGCTTCTTACTAGTTTATCAAGACAAAAGGCCATTTTCACTACCTCTCAAGGGGCAACATCTGAGGTACTTCAATTCTTGAAGTACCAAATAAATTCACCAGTACATTTTTATATTTTTAAAGTCTTTGTTTTGTTTTTTGCTTTTTGTTTTCATTTTTTGGAGCCTTTCTTTTTGGGTAGCTCAACTCCGTAGCCCAATGGCACACTTCAAGGCACTGGAGATTCTGGTTTCTACTCCCCTCAGCTATGTTTCAAGTTTCCAACTGAAGGTAGTTTCCCAACTAGAGCCAGCTATTGTCCTTAAAAAAACCCATGGAAAAGTGCTCAATGGAAAAAGACAAAGTGCAGTGGAAGCTGCCACATGTCCATTATAAAGCAGAGCAGAAGCTGTCATGTGTCATCTTCTGCAAGACCCGTAAAGGTTTATAAAGCTTCTATAAGTTAAGTGGAATATGTCACGTGTCCTGTTATGACTCAGTGAAATGTGACAAGTGTTTGCATCTGTGTTCCCCTTTTGGAGTTGCTCCGGCAAAATGTGTTGTGGACCCCATTTTTTGTAAGTTTCTAATGAGTTTCATAATAGCAAAACTTGCCACTTGTCAAAGATGAAGAAAGGACCCCCCAAAGACTTAGGCAAGAAGGGCTATAAAGAGCAAAGAAGCACTTAAGTAGTGAAGAGAGGAGCGAGACCAAAGGATCAGAAATATCTTCGAAAGAGTTATTTCCAGTAGGTGAAACAGTGGATCGAGTGACTTCTAAGTGCACCAAACCAAGGACACAAGCCTATTTTTTTTCTTCCATGAAGTAATGGAGAATTGGACAGTTGTGCAGACATCAAAGAAAGGACTAGACAGTCCATACCAAGGAAGAGACATGTTAGATGAAGGGACATGCCATAGTTATGGCAGTGCACTGTTCTCAGCATGGTCTCTCTAGATAAAACTGGAGATGTATTGAAGACATTGACTACAACATGGGCCGTCCCATGGAAAAAGGTGCCAATCCTTGCATAGTGGCTATAAGTTTTTTAATTCTTTCATTTGTAAGGGAGCCTTTTTCATTTAAAAGAGCGAAACTCTGCCCATTTTGAAAAAAGAAGATTGAGACTTTGAGCTCAGGTTGTAATTTCATTTTCCTTGTTATTTGAATGAGAAAGCAGGTTTTTCCAGACTTTGTGTTATTTTGACTTGTGTCATCTGAAGGTGTCCTTATTCATTGATTTGGTACGTAAAATTAGTGAAGGTAATAGGGAATTGTCCTGAAACCAACTGTGGGAAGACTTTGTGCTTTCATAATTGATTTCAGTATGTGTTTTCCTTTTCTTTTTGTGTTGAGGATTCTGGGGTGACTTTGTGCCCCCATTATCCTTTGTGATATACTCTTTGGACAGTTGAGGTGGAGACTTTGCACTCTATTTCATCATGTTGTTACTACACCCCTTTTTATCACTGGTTATTTCACTATCTGAAAGAAACTCTTGTTGTTGCCTGTAGTGACACTTCTGAAAGAAGAGAAGTGCCTTCAGCATTTATAGCCAAGATTTTCTCCTTTGTCTGTGTGCATCATCTCTGAAAGAAGAGAGATGGATGGTTTGTCTCACCCCTGTGTCTTACTTTCTGCTTATTTATATTATATATAGCTCCGCATATTTAATAGGGAACCTCCCCTTGATGAGAAGAGAGATTTATCCCCTTGTGATGCAGTAAACCTGCACATCTAGATGACCAATCTCCCTATGTTGTGGTGATAGGAAGTATTTTGAACTCTATTTATCTAGTCAACAAAATATTCACCCAACATTACCTATAGATTTAAGTGTTTTGAAGCAAACATAGTAAGAAAAGGTACACTATCCTGAGAATTCAAGGTGTGTAAAGGGGTAATTGAAAGTATAAAATTATGAATTAATTTGGAATACATTCATAATTATTATATATGTTTAATTATACCCTTATAATATTAAAATAATTCATATAGGAAGAGCTCAAATGATGCATAACACAGTTCACACTTTAACCCTACACATAGTACTCTTTACACCATCTATTTTGGGTTTTAAGGGAGTTGGAAGGTTTATTGACCTGATCAGGAGCCAAAATTTGGTGTATAGAGTCTCCATAAATTTTATAATATTCTCAAACATTAATTTTGTTTGGGAGAATAGGGTAAGAACCCTCTATTTTGTCTTAGATAGAGGGTACTTCCCTAGGTTACAAACCTTGTAGTCTTGGGGATTAGAGACAAAAGGGTAGAATAGAAGATAAATAAATACTTAAATAAGGTTTTATAGGTATAAATACACATAATAAAACATGATAAACATATAAAAATATGGATAAACCTTACATGGAGGTCTAAACCCTTAGGATTTGTAGTTAAGCCTACCATGCATGGTTACGCCTAAAATTCAAATGAGGGTCAACTTCCTTTCCAACCTTGGGTAATAATTATAAAATATTGGATAATTATTATTATGGTGTTATATATTTTTATAAACTTATACCTTATATAAAAATCATCAATAAAGCCATTTTTGCTTAAGCCCATCTCAGGCCTGCATGAAATGGAGAGAAAAGATTGATATAGCAACTTTGGTTGCTCACATCTCCTTAGACACTATGCATGGAGATATAAGAAGCTTTTAGAGGTTAAAAAGGTTATTTAGTTTCATTATTGTGTAATTTTCTTGTGATTCTAATGTTTCATCTTCATGAATGAACCTTAAGAGTAGAAATGACTCAAAACCATCATAAACCCTAGTTCTAGACATGATGGAGAAAAAATGGTTAGAAGGCTATCCAAACAAGATGTAATAGGCATGAAAATCATTTTAACCTATAGGATACTCTCAAATTACCCTTCCCATCCACTTGAGGTGTTTCATACTTGTATGAATAGGGTATACAATTACTCTTTTTGACTATTTTGTGTATTGTGTAGGCTTTAAGAGGTTCCAAGAGATGAAATAAACTTTGGGAGGAATATTGATACTTAATATAACTCTCTATGTTCATTTAATTCATTATAAAAACTCCTAATTATGCTTACCAAATCTCTCATCTTAACCATTCAGAATTGGCATAGTGAACATGATAGTGAGAAGGGTGAAAAACTTTAAGTGGGTTACTTTTAAGGTGTGTTTGATGCCTATAAGGACATGGATGGTCTTCACACGTGTCTTACACCCCATTATATGTATTTTCATGGTAAATTGAAGTAAAATTTGAGGCCAAGTGTGCAAGGTGTGTGAAAGAGTAGTTTTCTTTGAGTAGAGGTAGTGATGGCTCATTTCTATAAGTTTTTAAATGACTAGGAATGCAACCAATGCATGGGGAAGAATTTATACAACCCTTCCCTCTTATTCAAATCATTATATGTTCCCCTAGTTAGTTTTGGTATGTTCAAATATGTGCGAATGATGAAGGTACTTTTCTAAGCCAACATAAGGAATTTCATGCCACCTTTCAAGAGTTTCATGACTTGGGGTGACACTTGTGCTTCCTAACTTTGAATAATAAGTTTTAAATCATTTTCTCATGCACATGTAACTCATTTTATCATCTTTAAAAGTGTCCTTGTGACCTTTGGACTTCTCTCTTCCCCTCTCTCTCTTAAATTCTATAAGAACTAGCTATCTTGGCTTTTGTAAATAATGCTCCACATGAGTATGTTGAATATCTAATCATTTGAATACCATGAATCAATAAATACTATTGATTTTTACCTCTTTCATGACTTTTCATAGTGTGTTCACTTGGATAATTGATTTTTATTAGTGATGATTTATTATTTCTTTAGCATTGTTGTTTCATTCTCTCACCTATTTTAAAATGGAAAGCTTCTTCTTACAGGTCATGTGAAGTGTTTTATTGAGGTTTCAAGGTTAATTGAGTTATTCTATTCAAATAGTGCCATCCTAGGCCTCTTGTCTAGTCCTCATATCCTCAACATTCATCATAACCTCAAAATGAAATATTGATGTGAGAAGATGCAAATTGGAGAAGTGTATGTTTGTATAGTCCCTTTTCCACATGTTTAACATGTATTTGGTTGGTAGTCATCAAATAATTTGGTATATCACCTCCTTTAGGATAGTTTACTTTCAGTTTTCTCTCCCTTTTCCCTCACAAAGTTTAGGTGTAGTAGTGATTTAAAGTGGTACATCAAGGGAGATATCTCTATCTAGAGATTCACCTCATCCTTAGGATACACATAGCCTATAGGTGTTTCAATTATCCCACTTATATGAGGATAGTTGATACGTCTCCTCAAAGGGTGTAATTCTAAGTGACAATAGTTTTTGGCATGCCTGATGGGACTCATTGTCTAAGAAGTTGAATGATTTTTGATGTTGTTTTTTAACACATCAACCTTTGGAGGCATCTATCCAAGCATCAATGGTGAATCTAAAGTTATATCAGTTGGTTAAGTATCCCAGGTTTTTCTTTTGAATATTATTGATAATGTTTCTTTGTGTTCTTGGTTCCCAATGAAGTTTCATGGATAATTTTGGTGTTGAGTAGTATTTTACACAAGTTGGTGAGGTATTTCAATCATATGGAATTCCCCATTAGACTTTGTATGATCCTTACCAGCCTTTTCATGATCCTCATCATCTCCAATATGATCCTTACCAGCATTTTTATGAGTTGTATTAGACCTACAATCAGCCTCCTCAATATCTTGCTTCTCCTAGTCAACCTAGTCACTTCTCAACTTAGTCTATTTCAACCTTACAGAAAACTCTCTTAGGTTATGAGAATTACATAATAGATCTTGATACACTAAGGGTACATGGTCAATATGTTCCTATTTATCTCATTCATAAGGTGAGATATGAATTATATATGGATAAAAGAGAGTGGGCACCTATTGAGAGAGCCAATTAGCAAAGGCTCACAAGTGAGATGTTAAATGTAGGTGACTTGATCACATTTTTAGAAGATAGGATAAGAATTTATGAGGATAATCCTCACTAAGATTATCATCCCTCATATCCACTTCCCCAATATTTTTATCAGTCCTACATGACTCCTACTCATGAGCCTAATTAAGCTTATAAAATCCATCTTTCTCCCAATCAGTTGGAAGAGAGAGTTGGAAAGACAAAATTGGTTTTTGAAGCAAACCTTGATATGTAGATTGATTTGGATAATAGGTAGACAAAAAAAATCATATCATTGATAAATAAAGTGTAATTTAATCCCTCATTTCCCTCTCCCATTACATCCCCACCTCAATAAGAGGCCTCTAGATATGAAATCCCAAGTTGGAGACAAGGTGGAGAATCCAAGCCTAAGGAGATCCCAAGTTTATTAAACACTTCATCCACTCATAAAAGTGCATCACTACATAAATAATAAACTCCTAATTCTAACATCCTAATCTAGAATAATACATTGGAATCATGGGGAAAGAAAGGAGATAAAAGTCTTGTTAAAGAGTGTGAATTTGAGAAGAAGCTTGATCTTATGCAAACCCCTCCTACCCTTCCTCAAGAGACATTTTATCCTCCATGTCAGCCATATTTTACTCTTTATCCTTATTATTATGCCTATCAAATTCAATAGATACTTTTCCAAGAGAACCTATCCAATCAAATTGAAGAGTTAGAGTCAAGGTGTGATGGAAGGTTTAGACCCAAAAGAAGATCCTATGCCTAAACACACCCTATCTAACCTCCATCAAAAAAATGTTCAAGATAATTAGATGTGAATGAATTTATTGTAAAATTAAAGCAAGAAAAATAAGCTTTCTTATCCTAAGGTCTATCTCCCCTTCCTCAAGAGCTTCTAAAAGGATCCCCTAAAATTCATTTTCAATCTAATTTTGAGTTTTATGTGCCACCTCTACCAACTAGTTTATCTTGTTCTCACCCCATCACCCTTTGACTTAATTTACCTATGGTATGGTAACATAAATAGTATAATTTGGTTGAGAATAATTCATAATTTTTTCTTAAATAAAACATATCTCCTTGGCAACCTCATTGGACTAAGTCACCTGATTTCAAGATGCCTAGTCTTAGCATCACCAAGAAGGAGAAGGAGATTGAAGATCTTGCAGACCTTGAGAACCAAAGTCATTTTATGATAGTTGAGATGTAACTTGAGATCCATCAAGGGGTCATAAATTCTAAAGAAGAGGTGTGGGTTGATATGGAAGAATGTTTTCCTTTTGCCAAAGAGGAAGAAATAATCATTGGTTCTTCCATCACTATGCAAGTTATCGTGGATAGGAAAGAACAAGTTCTTAATAATCCTTTATATGACTTTTTTGTATTCATTGTATTAAGTTATACTCCTCTTCAAGGAGGTTATGACCTAGTCAAAAATGGAGAAGGCAGCCTTGACACTCAATTGAGTATGTAAGAAAAAAGCAATTTATCCAATTTGTCCTTTCAAGAGGCATATCCATTTCATGATGATATGTTTAAAATCATCAAGATGGTTTATCATCCTATAAATTATTTTGGATAAACACATCATCTATTGAAGGATGGAATAAGCTCCTATTGGCCTCAATCTTCTAAGGAACAAGAAACTAATCCTCTTAAATCCATGCCTACTAAGAAGATACAAGTTGATCATGAAATGAAGAGTGAGCAGAAATATGAGGTATGTGTACAAGTTCAAGAGGAATATATGTAAATTGGAGAGCTATTTAAGGATGATATACTTGAGATAAGATCAAGTGAAGTGCCAAAGAATAGGTCTAATCTATAAAGCATCCAATCCAAGGAGAAACATGCTTAGCACTATGATTCATCTCATGAAGAAGGAGATTCAATAAACTTTCCTTTTGATCCTAGAAAGGATGTGTGCTTAGTTTTTAGTTGTCCATAGTTATTTATTTTCTACTTTCTCTAAGTGCTTTGAGCACATGTGTGTCTTGTTAGTTTTTTTGCTTTGTTTTATGTGTGTCCTTTATTTTGTGTTGTTGAGGTAATCAATTGGTCTTGTATCGATCAAAGTTTGTTGTCAATTTTCAAATTCCTCTTTTTGTTTTATATATTTCAAATGACTCCCTAATCCCAATGGACTAATAAGGCTACTAGTATAGTTAGCATAGCAGGCATGTTACCCTATGAGTCACCAATTTATTGACCAAATTTGACCTTGAAGGTCAAATTGGGACATCTATAGGTAAAAACTTGATCTTTAGAGGTTTATATGGGTTTTAATATTATGTAATAAAGCATATTATATATTTTTTAATATCATTTAATGTTATTTTAGCCTTGATCATGATCCAATTAGTTTATATATCATTTTGAGTCATTTAGAAGTCATTTAGGGGTCATAAATGCAAGTGGCATGGTTTCCAAGGTGTCAAAGTGTCTTATTATCTTTTAAAACTTCCAAAAGGTTATATTCCCTATCAAAAATGTTAGTTCATCTGAAACTTGTAGGTTATCTAACTAAAAATTAGAAAATCAACTGAAAGAGAGAGGAGTTTGGCACTTGTACAACCCATGAGGAAAGGTGACACATGGAAAAAGGTAATGTAATGTCTTTTAATCTTCCTTAGACTAATTTAAATGATTTAAATACTCTATAAGTGTCATTTTTAATCTAAAACTATTTTGCTCTTTTTTACACCCTTCTAGACACATAGAAGTGATCAGTAGGTTTGTGTTTGGTATGACAAGTTGAGGAGGTTTCAGACCAAACACCTTTGGGGGGCAATATTAAACTCAAATAGATTAATTTTCATAAAAAACTTCAATGATCAGTCAATAATTCAATATGAACCATCTCTAACAATTTAACTATGTTTTTCTGCTCATTATTTCTTGCACCCTATAGGTTTTGCTCTAATTTGGACAAGTCTGTACAATCTAATTGGTGATGTTGAATCCAGATTATGTTCAATTTATTATAAAATTATCTCCATTATTTTTTTCATGTTTCATGATGTTTTTATGGGAAAAGTAACTTAGGTTGTAAGTGAATACACCATTCTATGTTACAGATAGTTTTTCCACCATTTTCATATCTTCGTGCTTTGAAAATGGCTTCATAGGTTTTTGATAAGTTCATCCTCATGTTTATAATGTCTTATTAGTCCCCTTTTTGTTCCAATATCTTTATCCAATTAATACTCCATGAGGATATAGTCATAATAATCATACAATCAGCTTACTCTCTAGCTGTCATGCATAGGTGCTCTCATGGAGGAGGTCACATTGAAAAGGAAGTGTGAGAGCTTGTCTTGAGATTTGAAACATTATGATGTTTCATATAAACATCATGAAATTAGGTCAAGTGACTATAAAATCATATTCTTTGGTACATTCCTCCAATTCATGCTTACTGCCTGCATACCAATCAAGGTGCACATATAGGTATCTGATGATGATGTCATGATAAGAATGACATCCTTGGTGGTGGTTTCAATCCCTTTGAAGTGTGAGGAGTTCATTTTAAGGCATTAATATATGCCTATAACCCATTAAGATCAAATTTTATGCTCACTACCTACCATCCTATATTACTACATGTACATGAAGATATCCACCTACAAGTCGCATTAACAGAGGACTGAGGTACTTGTATGAGGAAGTTGAAGCATGATAAAACCTTTTTGATGACCTAGTAGGTATTTTTTATTATAAAATACCTATTTGGAGTGTTAAAGTGGAAAATGACAGTGTGGATCACCTTCTAAGTTCAAATGATTGTGTTTAGGGCTCTTTTCCCTAAAAGATGAAAATAGAATACCTTGACATTTTTTTGATATCTTGTAATAGGGATACTAAAGGATTTGAAGCATATATATGGGTATACCTTGTATCCCCTAAACAATAAAAGATCCATGCAAATTTTGGAAGGCAGATGACCAAGGGAAGACAGTTGTTGAGAGGTCTAAAGTTGCACTTTCATGCACTAAATTCAAGCAATAACACCTACAGGATTTGAAACTCCAAGGTGACTTTCCATTTCAAGGCTCCAATGCAAACCATGTTTTATGATGGAATTGTTTTATATGGTCTAAGACAGCATTAATGACCTAAGGATCATTTATAAAGGAGAACATATTATGTTTTATACCCTAGACATGCCTATAGGTGTGTCTAATTCTAAAATACTCACCTATAGTAGCAGGGAGGTGAAAGAGTGCTTTGGAGTAACAACTCAAGAGGGTAGAAGATTTGAAGATGCATTTGAGTGTTTTGAGAGGGTAATAGGTTTTAAATGAATATAAATACCACCAAAACAATTTTATATATAGGGTTTCATCCTCAGGATACACCTATAGGTGTCCCTTCCTCTGAAAATGTGCACCCATAGCCAAGGGTCATTTCCTACATCATCTATAATAAGGGCTTAGACATGGAATAATCAATGTTGGATGATGGGAGATTACTTTAGATACCTCCTTAGACCCAAGATTTATGTGAAACTTATTCCAAGATAATTTTCACATGCAAGATCCTTTTTGACTCTTACATAGTTGATTGTGTTTGACTGTCGTAAACAGTGGGCTAAAGAGTGAGGTTTTAGGTGTTGATATAGCACAAGTACTAGGAAAATAGGTCTCAACATATGATAATGACATTATGAAACATTTATGAGGTTTTATACATTATCCTTAGGTTAAATTATGCAGGGATTACCTATAGGTTTAAGTGTTTTAAAGTAAATGCAGTCAGAAAAGGTACACAGTCCTGAGAATTGAAGGTGTGTGAAGGGGTAAATGAAAGTCTAAAATTATGAATAGATTTAGAATACATAAATAATGATTATATAGGTTTTAATATACCCCTATAATATTAAAATAATTTATATAGGAAGGGCTCAAATGATGCATAGTATAGTTCACACTTTAACCCTGTACATAGTACTCTTTACATAGTCTATTTTGGGTTTTACGGGAGTTGGAAGGTATATTGACCTAATCAAGAGCCAAAATTTGGTATATATAGTCTAAATAACCTGGATAACACTATAAAACATTTATTTTGTTTAGGATAACAAAGTAAGTACCCTTTGTTTTATCTTAGATAGAGGGTACTTCCCTAGGTTGCAAACCCTATAGTCTTGGGGATTCAAGACAAAAAGGTGGAATAGAAGCTAAAAAAAACCCTTAAATAAGGTGTGATAGGTTTAAATACACATAATACCACATTATAAACATATCACAAGAGGTATAAACTTTACAGGGAGGTCTAAACCCTTAGGAGTTGCAGTCAAGCCTCTAAGCATGGTTAGGCTTAGAATTCAAATGAGGGGTCAACTTCCTTTCCAACATTGGGTAAGAATTATAACATATTTTATCTTGATTATGATGTTATTATATATTTTTCTAAACTTATACATTATAGATAAAGCATCATAAAATCCATTTTTTCTTAAGACCATCTCAGGCCTACAGGAAATGGAGAGAAGGGCTCGATATAGCAACTTTGGCTACTCAATTCTCATTAGACACTATGAATGGAGATATAATAATATTTTATATGTTAAAAAGGGTCATAATATAAATTATTATATAATTGGTTTGTGATTCTAACATTGCATCTTAATGAATGAACCTTAAGAGCAAAAGTGACTCAAAACCCTCACAAACCTTGGTTCTAGACCTAATGGAGAAAACAAGTTTAGAAATATATATAAACAAGATGGAATGGGCATGAAAATTATTAAAATATATGATAAACTCTCCAACTACCCTTCCCATCCACTTGAGGTGTTTCATACTTGTACGAATAGGGTATAGAATTACTCTTTTTGACTATCTTATGCATTGTATAGGTTTTATGACATTCCAAGAGATAAAACCAACTTTGGGAGGAATATTGATATTAATATAAATCCATATTTTCATTTAATTCATTAAAAAAAACTCCTAAGTGTGCCTACTATAGCTCTCATCTTAGCCAATTATAACTGGCATAGTAAACATGATAGTGAGAAGGGTGAAAAACTTCAAGTGGGTTGTTTTTAAGGTGTATTTGATGCCTATAATACCATTGATGATCTTGATACATGTATTTCACCACCTTATATGTATTTTCATAGGAAACTAAATTCAAATTTGAGGCCAAGTGTGCAAGGTGTGTGAAAGAGAAGTTTTCTTTAAGTGCAGGCAGTGATGGCTCATTTCAAAAGTTTTTAGATGACTAGGAATGAAACCAATGCATAGGGAATTATGTCAAAAAACCTTTCCTCTCATTTAAATAATTATATCTACACCTATTTAGTTTTTGGATGTTCAAATAGGTGTGAATGACGAAGGCAGTTTTCTGAGCCAACACAAGGAATGTCATGTCACCTTTCAAGAGTTTCATGACTTGGAGTGACACTGGTGATTCCTAAATTTGCATGATCAGTTTAAAATTCCTTTCTCATCCACATTTAACTAATTTTAACATCTTTAAAATTATCTTTGTGACCTTTTGACTTCTCTCTTCTCTTCTCTCTCTCAAGTTCTGTAAGAACTAGCCATTTTGGCCTTTTATAAATAATGCTCCACCTAAGTATGGTGAAGCCCTACTCATTTGCATAACATGGATCAATAAATACTATTGATTTTTACCTCTTCAATGATTAATCATTGTGTGTTCACTTGGATGATTTATTTTGCTTAGTGATGACTTATTGTTTCCTTAGCATTGTTATTTCATTCTCTCACCTATTTGTAGTTCAAAATCTTCTTACAGGTCATGTGAAGTGTTCTATTGATGTTTCAAATTTGAGTGAGTTAGTCTACTCAAATAGTGCCATCCTAAGACTCTTGTCTAATCCTCTTAGTCTAAACATTCAACACAACCTCATAATAAAATATTGATGTGAGAAGATGCATATTGGATAAGTGTATGTTTGGTTAATCCCTTGTTCTCATGTGTAACATGCAGTTGGTTCGTAGTCATCAACTAATTTTGTCTATTACCACCTTTAGGATAGTTTACTTTCAGTTTTCTCTCCTTTTTCCCTCACAAAGTTTAGGTATAGTAGTGATTTATAAGTGGTACATCAAGGGAGCTAGCCCTATCTAGAGATTCACCTAATCCTTAGGCTACCCATAGCCTAGAGGTGTTTCAATTGTGCCACTTCGATGAGGAGAGTTGAGACATCTCCTCAAAGGGTCAAAATTCAAGTGATAATAGTTATTTATATATCATCAATTTTATTCAATAAATAAATAATTATGATATAATCAAAAACACTTTTATCTAAATATGAATATATGTCATGAATGTGAGTTGGTCTTCTCCCCATTATAAATAATCAGATAATGAGAAGATCAATTTTTCACTAGTTCTTGTCATTGTCATCACAATCCAACATTGTAGCCTTAGAAGAATGGTACCCTTATTTTTTAAGGGAGGGCCATCATTTTTCAAATTAATTAAAATGTTTATTGGAAGGTGATCCACTAGATTTTGGTTCTTGTCAAATGTGTTGAAAGATGCAAGGTAGCAAATAGCAAGGATAATAATAACACTTATTTATATTAGAGCAATGTGACCACAAATTTTATGCTTTTATCCACATCCATAGAAATCTTTCCTTAAAAAGAATAATATGATTAACATTAAAGTGCATCAAATCATTTGCTTAGATAAAATCAAGTTGAAGATGTATTTTGTCCTTCAATCAATGGATACAAAATTAAATTTACTCAACAACTATAAAACCTTATAAATGACCTAAAAATTAAAAATTACCTTTACTCATACAATCCCATCCTCTAATTAATCAAAAAATAATGTCAATATAAACACATTAAAGAAACATTACTATGGAGCAATTTATTCACTCAAAATACTATGGAGCAATTTGCTCATTCAAAATCATTATAAGTGATTGAATATATTATCTTTTATGAAAATCCAAGGATCAGCCCTATATGAAACTATAGATATGGATTATAAATATGGTTAGATCAAGCATTAGTCATGAAAAAAACAATAAATGCATAAAGAACTAACAATCTAGGCCAACCTATTCAACAAGGTGTGCAAATGATAGAAAGCAAACACAAGTTACCTTCCCAAGAGCATCCCACAATCCATATGTGACTCAAAACATGTTTTACCCCTTGATTTGGTGTTCTTATCTTTGTCAATGGTGAATGCAAAGCTTCTCCATCATCTCAAGATCACCAACTAAGCTAGGCTCATGATATGAATATCAATGCTATGTTTATCAAATGAAGCTATCTTATTTCCAATAAAGCATAATAATCAACACAAGAAAAGGTTGTGGAGATAATATTGAATTATAAGTTTACACAAATGAAGCTTAAAAATAGTGGTCTAGACCCTTCTATTTATAGGATTTTGGATTTGATCAAGATCAACCATGATCATCCATCTTGAGATCAAGATGTATGGCCATGAATTAATCTAATAATACATATTAATCCATAAATATCCTCATAAATATTTGGGAGGAAGGTACATTAAAGAGGCATGGGAATTCATAATCCTAATATTTGTTGTATTTATGGCTTATGGATTCCACCCCATTGATCATGTCATTTGATAATGCAGTTAATAGGAATCAACTTCTAATAAATAAATATTCAATAAACTTCATGAAATTTTTAAAATCATAATTTAATTTATTTGCCTAAGTAAGATTAATCAATTTTAGTGTAATTATGTATAAATTGGTGCATAATTAATCAAACTGGTCAAAATATCATATTACTGAGTCATAATTTGATTGGAGAGGAGTTAGAAGGTGATGTTAGTTATATACAGACCGATATCCCATTTAGAACATTATCGATACAAAATAGCACATGCACATGTTGTGTGCTTCCAAATTAGAATAAAATAGTGATCTAGAGCACCAAAATACATTCTCATCATTTTGACTCAAAATGATTTGATGAAAGTGAATAATCACATAAAATCAGCATTGCCCCATTTAGGGATACATTAGCCTAAATTAGCACTTGTATATGACAAAATCAAACCATTTAGCACGTTTAAGTGATTTTGGCCTAATTTATGTATTTTCACAAATTTTGAGTAAGATTGGCAATTTCAACATAATGGTGTTAGAAATTAGATGTCTACATTTTGCCCTTATTTTAGAAGGCATGGCGGGACATTCAATCAAATCAATGACTTTTCAAAGAAAAGAGTTTTCAAGAAGAAATTGAAAATGACCCATGATTCCCCCTCAAGAGGACATACTAAGATGAAAGAGAAAGATGGACTCTCAAAAAGAGAGGGAAAGTGTGATTAACCTGTGGAACAAATTAAATCCAGACAAGCTAATACGTGCACGTATTGATTCCATCAATGATCAAAATATAATTAGAGTAAAATGGCCCCAAGGATGGGGGGAATGGGAAGGATACAATACAAAAATATAAGTGACACACTTTGAACACACCCAAAGCTAGGGTGAAAATTATGCACTACATAATTGATCAATATCGAGATAAGTTGCACACTAAAATATTGCCAAAATGAGGGCAAAAGTCTGTAGAGCTTGAAATTAGAATAAAAAGGAAAATCATGTTTCCAAAGAGAGAAAATAGTAATGTGCTCTAATAAAGTGAATTTGATCATATGATAAATAATTTTTCCCCAATAGGGCTGATTTTGATCATTGATCAAGAATGGTTTTCCCCTATAGGGCTGATTTAGATTTGTGACTAGTTCAAATATTGTGCCCCAGCTGGACAAATTAGCAATTAATAGCTCTAGGATATAACTTATCACATAAATTAAATATGAGTGGGTTCAAACATAGATGTGATGGTGTAATGGCTATAAAATCCACAAAAAACCAGGGATACAAGGATTCACAAAATGATGAAAGAGATGAAAAGAATAAAGGTGGTCGAGCTGACTTGAGATACATCATGTATCCAAGCACCACCTACATAGTCCAATTAGACCTCAAGCCAATTTAGTTCAACCAAAAGTTTGATATAATAGAATGAGGAATGACGAAAATTAACCATTTGTTTGATTAGACTTATAATATATGTCAAGTGATGCATGTCTTACATAGATTCGGGTGTTAAACCTATTGAGCCTAGTTTCCTTAGTGTTCTTGAAAGTTGTTCATCAAAGTTGCATTAACGTTGAGACTTGAATCCAAAGCACATATTGATTAATATAGAAATATAAAATTGGGCATCATAAGTATGAGTAACCTATAATGACATTTCATTTCAATTACATTGAGCTAGTTCAAATGTGAATACCTATAACTAAGGATTATGATAAAAATGATCAAGACCAGAGTTATAGGTATTTACATTTAAACAAAAGAAAAAGAATACATAAATGAACCCAACTTAAAATCAAGATATGAGTAATCAAGACTTAAGTAAGAACAAGAATATATAAAAATAAAGAAAGAACATCTTAATAACATGAGATCAAGGTATGAATAATCAAGATCCATGTGGATTATCAAGATGTGCCTAGAAAAGAAGACAAAAGAACAAGATCGAATAGAAAAACAATAGAACAAAAAGAAACAACAATAGAAAATAAATAAAGGGAAATAAATAGATGAAGAGATAAAAAAAGTACAACAAAACACAAATAAAGATCAAATAAACACACATAAATAATAACAATATTAGTGCAGTTTGAAAATAATTATTCAAGCATGTGTAGTAGAGGTGTTACTTTCTACAATAGTGTAACAAGAACAAGGACATAAAGCTTCCCCCAGATGATAGAGAAACAACACAAAAAAAATGGGAGAAGAGAAAAAAATGAAGGGGGTGGCCGAGTTGACTCCAAATGTACAAGAAAAGTGGATGTTGCCTATATAGTTACATGGACGCAAGGTCCAACATGAACTTTAGGTCAAATGTAGTTTTCCTAGGGAGTGGGATAGAAGAAAAAGGAGATGATTAGAAAAAATTGATTGTCATAGAATAAATGGGAATATGGGAATGTCCTTGCACAGTGGCAAGCCAATGGGACAAGCGAGAATCATCTTATAAAATGGCAAGTGTGTGGAATAATTACTTACAAAATGACAAGAGTGAAGGATGTTGGGGGATGAGTAGAATAAACAAAAGTATAAGAATATTTTTATTCTTTTGTGGATTATTTTCTAGTTTTTTTGTTTTTTTAAGATAAAATATGTATAAGGGGAATCAACTAATCAAGGAGATGTTCATCCAAGAATGGAAGTTCCAATAACAACTAAGTCGACTGCAATAGCACATGCTCACAAATCAATGAGAGCAAGGTCCTGATAAAGTAATAATGCCTACCAAATAGTATCAAAATAAATAATATAAAAATATGCAGTGTGAGATAAAATATGACGAACCATGCAGCATTCAAAAACCATACACTATGGTATCCATGTTTACTTGTCTATAAAAAAAAGCTAAAAAATATTGTCCATGTTAATCTACTTTGTAAAATTAGCATTGAAGGTGTTCATAATGCCTATGAGTCATCATCAAGATCATAATTGGTCAAGGGATAAAAGTGTTAAGGTTATAACAGCCTAGTGTTAAGGTTACAACAGCCCAAGACATGAAAAGAATGTGGTTCTCAAAAAGAACTGTCTAGAATGAATAGTGTCCAAAAGAAGATGGTACAAAATGAATATGGCCTAAAAGAGGATGGTACAAGGTGGGATAAAATGAGGTTTTCAATTAGAATGGTCCAAAAATAATAAGGTCCAATATAGGATAATCCAAAGTAGGATAAAATGTGTTTAGAGTGCCAACAGTCCAAAGCTTTCACTATCCAGAGTCGTGAAAATAATATGGTTTTCAAAAGAACAGTCTAGAGTAAAACAAAGAATATGGTTCATGAGACGATGGTCCAAGATATAATGGTAGGATAAAATACTTCAGCACAAGTTTTCTCTAAGTAAGGGGTCTTGTAGATAATGGTTCAAAGCTATCAAGCGTAGAATCTCTTAAGATGCATAATGTTCATGGGTTATGGGAGTTATTCACCATTTGAAGTAGCCAGTCAATATGCTCCTAATCCATAATTCATCGTGATAACATATAGTCTTAATCAATTAGGTTGAAAATTACCTTTTTTCTTGTGTTCAATATTTATATTTTTTTGGTTCTCTTTCAAGACCAAATCACCAATCTCAAACTCCCAAGGGAGAATGCGTATGTTTTAGCTTCTCCGCAATCTGTTCTAATAGGCTTGCAAGTTTTTTTGGGCAACCAAATGCTTGCCATCAATAAGTTATATTTTTTTCAACCTTGAGACTCTATACTCTTCATCATCTTCAATATGCTCCAAATAAACTCATAATGAAGGTAGCTCGATCTTAATCGGGATAATAGCTTCTATGTCATAACAAGGGAGTATGGAGTGGCTCTTGTAGGTGTTCGATGACTAGTTATATAAGCTCAAAGAGTTGGGAAGATTTACAAGTGCCAATTATGGTCAGTGTCATTGACAATATTTTTTAAAATGGATACAATGGTCTTGTTTGACTCCTCAGCTTATTCGTTGCCTTGCAGGTTATATGGCATGGATTTTGTGTGTTTGATTTTGAATTTTGCACAAAGGTATTTTATATCTCTATTTACAAAAGATCTGCCATTATCAGATATAATGCGTGTTGGGATGCCATATCTATAAATGATATGGTAATGAAGGGAATTGGCTATCTGCTTCCCAGGTAACATAAGTAAGAATAATGGCCTCAATCCACTTTGTAAAGAACTCGGTAGTAGTTAAAATATGTTTCTGGTCATCCGAAGATGTTGGGTTTATTTTTTTGATGAGATTGACGCCCCAAGCAGAAAATGGTCATGGCATTATAATTGGCTATAGTGGTAAGGAAGGTGCGTGTATCAAATTTCCATGTTGTTGACATGGAACACACTTGCATAATTGCAAGAATTTGTCTCTATTTTTTGCCAATAATAAATTGTTCTGAAGACCTTCTTTACTAAGACTAAACCATTGGTGTGGGACCCACACATTCCTTCATGAACCTCCTTTAGTGCTAGCTTGGAATCTCCTAAATATAAACAACAAATTAGCATTCCATTATATCCTTTATGATAAAGTGTGTTTCCAAGGAGGTTATAATATGTTAGATGGTGAAGGAATAGTTTATGTCAGTTATTGGATAAGTCAGGTGGAAAAATATGATCATGAAAATAATTATAATAGTCTTGATACTAGGGCAGTTCAGGGGGGAATTGGGACCAACAATGGTGTATATCCTTTCTAATTTGGGATAATATATGCAGGCTATAGAATATTTTCAATCAAAAATTGATACTATTTAGCACTGCCATCAATCTGTATCATAGACCCAATTGTTTTCATTGCATCGATAGATCTATTATTGGCCCTTGGTACTTGTTCAAACTGTAGAGATCTAAAATGAATTTTGAGATTATCAATAATGAGCTTGTAAGGTACAAGCTTGTCATCTCTGGTTTGATATTGATCAGTAGTTTGATTGACAATCCATTGGGAATCACCATAGACCATTAAATGTTGAATATCCCATTGAATTACAAGATAGAGACCTGTAATAAGTGCCTCATACTTGACCATATTAATGGTACAATTAAAATTGATGTGGAATGCTTTGGGAATCAGATCCCCTTATGATGTAATCAATAATATGTTGGATCTAGAGCCTTTACAAGTGAAGGAACCATCAAAATATAGAATTCATTATTCTGGTTCATGGTGCACTTCTTCTGCTACCATAATAGAATCATTTGAAAAGTTAAATTTGAGTGGTTGAGTGTCTATAATAGGGGCTTCTACAAGTTAATCATCAATAACCTATTGCTTGATAACTTTCTAATTCTGATACTCAATATCAAATTTGATTAGGAGCATGACCCATATAGTCATGTGTCTTGTGAGAGTTGTTTTGTATAATAAAAATTTGAGAGGATCCACCTTAGCGATGATAATAATTGTTTTGTTCAACATATAATGTCACAAATTTTGGGTATAGAGCACCATAGCTATACATTCCTTCTCAATAAGCATATAATTATGTTCATAATCCATCAGTGTGCAGTTTGAATAACAGACAACATGTTCCTTACCTTGATCATCATGTTGGGCCAAAAGTGCCCCTAGTACATGCTCAGTTGTTGATATGTGAAGAAGCAGTGGTTGTCCAAGTGTTGGCAGTCTCAAAACTGGTGGGTTGGCCAAATATGTCTTGAGATTCACAAATTCTACTTAACATCCTTCATCTAATTGAAATGTGACCCCTTTCTTCAAGAGATGTATTAATGTGTGGCACTTATCTGCCAGTTGAAAAATGACCCTGTGGATAAACTGGATCTTTCCTTGTAGGCTTTGTAACTGTTTAAGATTTAAATGTGGAGGCATTATAGAAATAGCCTTGACCTTATCGGGGTCGACTTCGATCCCTCTTTGTGTACAATAAACCCTAGAAATTTTCTTGAAGTGATGCCAAAAACACACTTCTTAAGATTCAAGCAAACTTTATATTCATGAAGTCTCTCAAATATTCTTCATAGAACATCAAGATGTCAAACACGTGTTCTTGATTTTGTTAGTATGTCATCAACATAGTCCTCAACAATATTGTGCATCATGTCATGGAAGATGACAATCATAGCACACTGATAGGTGGCTCTAGCATTCTTCAATCCAAATGGCATGACTTGATAATAGAATGTTTCCCATGGAGTGGTGAACACAGTCTTGTGTTGATCTTATTGGGCTATCTTGATCTTATTGTATCCATAAAATCTATCCATGAGGGATATCATCTCGTACCTAATAGTTGAGTCGATAATCATGTCGATGTTGGGTAGAGAAAAATTATCTTTGGGGTACGCTTTGTTGATATCTTTGAAATCAGTACAAAGGCGTATACCCTATGACTTTTTATTGACCAAAACTATGTTTGATATCCATTAGTAGTCTAGTGATCTAATGAAACCTGCTCCTAACAACTTATCCAGTTCTACTTTTACCAAAAGGGTGATGTGTGGATGCATCTTCCTCAATTTCTATTTAACTAGTTTGGCATCTGGATGAACAACCAATCGATATACAACCAAATCAGGGTCTAAGCATGGCATGTCAGAGTATGCCCATGCAAATATGTTAATGAAATATTTTAGAATAGATAATATAATGTGTTCATGTTTTGCTTCAGTAAGGGAAGCTCCAAGATAAACAATTTTGGGATCATCGTATGTTCCCAGGTTCACTTTTATTGTGTTTTCCACAAGAAGTGTGGATCCATCTTCTATAATTTTAGACGATATGTGATCATGATCATTTTATTCTACTACATCTTCTTGTTCCTCCCAAAGCTCTGGATAATGTGACAAATCAAAATCCATCATCTCAGGTAATGGCCAAGTAGCAAAAACCTCTGGAAACTCAAGAGCAAGACTCAAAAATGTGTTGTTGTTCTGAAGATATGCTTGTACTGGATATAGAGCTAGGACTTGATGGACCTTATGTGTCCTTAGAGGATGAGAAAACTTTCCTGTCCAAGAGTGCCTGAAACAGGTTTTCACTCAAGGGCTTGTCTTTTTCTTTACTTTTTAGCTGATCAATGAGTGCCTCAAAGAGGTTTTCACCTGAAGATCTCGATGTTTTATCTTTGTTATGACCAAGAAAGTTTATCTACTCTTTAAAGTAGGCAGAAAGATCTAATGAAAAATCAAAGCCTTGCTTGTGATCATCAATGGGCAATCCATCTCTAAGGTCCATATATTCTACAATTGATTCTTCATTCTAAAATTCATCAAGATGTATGACCAAATTTTTTTGGTCCTAATAAATGAGTTTGGAATGCAAAGGCATAGGGAACAATGAGGTGTTAAGGTCATAATGGCATTTTGATCAAATAAATCAAAATCAGCAAGCTCATTGAAAAGGCTATAATGGGATGTTATATCATTGTTAGGAGTCTTGTCATTAGCTGATTCAAAAAAATCACTATCAAAAGTCATGAGGTCACCTCCAAGCGGTATAAATATGAGACCATGATTCAAATTAGGTACTCCAACTGATAAAGATTCCAAGATTCTTTGCGCTCATGGGCCAAGGTCTTTTCCTATATAATCAAAATTATCCATGATCTGATTAGGGATAGGATATTTTGGATTTTGAAAGCAATCATCAATGACGTCAAAATATAACCAGCTTCCTTCATTAAAAGCCTCTTGATCCCATTTTGGAAAAGTAGTAGGTACAAAAACCATATGTGGTTTTCGTTGTTCTTTCTTTTATTGCCAAATCAAGTTGGGTTTTTTAGGGCTTTTGGAAGGTTTGAGTTTACGAAATGTTTTAGGAGACTTCGGCGACTTAGCAACATGAAAAATGTTCTTAAGACAGTATGTGTAAATGCCCATGTCTTCTATCACAACTTGTTTTGCAAGAGCTATAGGAAATGGATCAGCCAAAGTGGAAGTGAGGTCACTAGGGTTGATATAATTGGATGAAGGTGGATGTGAAACTATAGTCTTGTTCTTCTTTATAGTGAATTCAAAACCTAGACAATAGTTATAATTATGGAACTCAGCCTCAAAGTGTTTGCAATATTGATAAGGTTGTTGATCAACAGGACTAGTAACCTCGATCCCATCATGGGGAAACTTAAGGCATTGATGCAAGGTGGATGGAATGACTTGTACTTCATGGATCCAAGGATGACCAAGAGGTATGTTATAAGGTAGCTCAATGTCCACAATATGTAATATAGTGTGATTGAAAATAGACCCAACAATAATTGGCAAATAAATGGTACCAGAAGACTCCCTCTTAGCATTGTCATAAGCCTTTATGGTGATCGTCTCTCGTTGAATGTCCTTCACAGTGTAGCCCAATCTCTATACCAGTTGAGGGACACTATGTTCAACCTTGAACCATTGTCTATAAGAACATGCTTAATCTTATGGTTTTCAATGACTACCTCAATATACAGTGGATTATTATGGTTTGGACCAAGGGTGTACATGTCTTTTTGATCAAACGTTACTTGAAAAAATGAAGACAAAAGTCCCACAAGGTTCTGAAACTGTTCAGGATTAATATCATTGGGAATAGTGGATTATTTTAAAAGGTTATTCAAAATAGATCTATGGACTTTAGATGTACACAAGAGATCCAAAATGGAAAATTGTGTAGGAGTTTTGCTCAGTTGATCTGATAGACTATAAAGCTTTTCAACATTAGAACGAGATAGCTTTGCCTTGGCTGACACAGCATTCAGCTTTGGATCCGAAGGCACAATGTTCATGTTAAGATCAGTGGAAGAAGAGGTCAAAGGGCCCTGGAGGGTAACTAGCGAGCATTTAGTTACAATTGCACAACTTAGAGGTGACAAGGAGCCATTATAATTAGAAGATGAAGGCAAAGGGCCTTGGAGGGTGACTCACGAGCATCTAGTTGTATTGGAGCAATTTCGAGTCGATGAGGAGCCATTGTAATTAGAGGAAGGATGGGGTCCATAAATAGTAACCCATGAAAATGGATTCACAACAGAATTTCATGAACTCGACGTGACGTTACTAGAGGGAGAGGGTGTCAATCTTATAACAATGGGTCCCATACTTCGAGGAACACAAGACGGTTCACAAGATTTGACAATAATAGTGGCAATGTGAGCTGCAAAAATATGTCCCACAGTGTTGTTATAGTCAAAAGGCATGTTATTGTAACCCAAATTGTTAGGATGAGTATTATGACCCTGATTATGATCATGCTGGTTATGATTCTAACCTTGATGTTGGTTTTGATTCTACCGCTAATTTTGTCCTTGGTTTTGATTGTTCTTGGGTGGTTGTTGATTATGTCAAGGAAAGGGATCTTTGTAGATTCCTATACCTTGATTAGTGTCCTATGGAGCCATTTTAATCTCAACTTCACCACTCTTAATGAGATCTTCAATAAGGTGCCGCATTTGGATGCAATGATAATCACCATGACCAACAACGCGATGGAAGTTGCACCATTCATTTTCCTTGTACCAATCTGGGTTTGGTTGATCTGTAGGAAATGGCCTTGGTACCAACCATACAATCAAGGTAGTTAATACGAGCTTTTGGAACACTATCTCATCTGGTTCTCCCAACTTGCTAAAGACTCTAAATTTATTGTGGAATGCCCTTCGTGGAGGAGCTCTTTGAAAATTGGTTGGTGGATTAGGGGGAGCTAATTGTACATTTCGGGTTGGTAAAGCCTGCACCGTTTGTATGTGTCTTGTTTCAGTTACTTCATTCTCTACCATGTTTTTGTTCTTGTTAAAACCTTTAGGTTTATCTTGCGCAACCATTTGAACCGGTGATTGGCTCTGATTCGATGTTTGACCCTACATGAAAATATTGACCAAGCCTTTAGTAATAAGCATCTTCTCAATCTACACCCCTTTGTCTATAATTTCTTCAAATAAGTTAGTGCAAGCAAGACGTAGATTGTACATGACTTCAGGGTGTAAGTTATGTGCAAAAATATCTACCAATTGTTTGTCTAGCAAATTATGTTGAAAGCATCCAGCTAATGCTCTCCATCTTTATAGATATGACATGATGCTTTATCCATCATGTTGTTTGGCTTTGCACAAGTCAACAATGATCAATTCATGTTCAATGTTGTACGAGAAGCGGTTGATGAACTTTTCAAATGAGTCATTTCAATCCACAACCGATCCCTTGGGTAACTTAAGTAGCCAATATAGAGATTGTCCCATTAAACATCATGAAAATAAATGAAACAAATAAATGCTACTATAAGCTACCTCTTAGCATAATACAAAGAATGCCTGAATGTATTCACGAAGGTCACCCTTTGTGTTTGTCGAATTTAGGTACCTCAAAATGAGACAAAAAGGGGACTTGGAGAATGCTTAAATCAAATGGATATGGGCATATCTCATCAAATTTGTACTTCTTAACTATGTTATTTGTCTCCAATCGTGACACAATCTCTTTCATGGAGTTTCACTCTTACATGTTTGGTGCATTCATGGGTGGAACATAATTCTATTGGGGTGGTATGTGCCCCTATTGTTGGGGTGGTATGTGCCCCTATTGTTGCATGGATCTGTTAGGGATATACACCCTACGATCCGTGACTTTGTTTTGGTTCGCTTCTTAAGTCGAGTAAGTTGTTGATTCCTCAGAATCTGTTGCCTTGAATTATATGTGTTATGTTGATTTAAAGGGAATTTGTGGTCTATTCACCAAAGTGTGTATTGGTTGAGACGAACTAGCCAAATTATTTTGTATGATTTTTTCAATGCATAATGAATGTTTTGGTCTTTGATTTTGTGAAGGAACAACAGATTCTTGATGATTGAAAAATATATGCTCTGTGTCTAGTGAAACATGTTGTGAAACCCCTTGGGATTTAAGTTGCTCAATTGAGACCTCTTGATCCATCGTAGTTGTGTTCTCAACTAAAGTTTATTGAGTTGGTTCAATCACATTTCCTTGTTCTTTGGAAGCATCATTGTGAATTGACGTAGCAACTAAAGAGTTTGTCAAGTCCACGATAAGTTGATCCGCATATCATTGACTTATCTTCTTAATCTTGATGACAAGATCTTGATCATTAGGCTTTGACTTTATAAGTATTTCCTTACCTTTGCTAAAAGAAGGTATGTTTGTTTTAGCAATGTTTGCGAATGATTGTTCTCGATGTTGCTCTCCTTCTCTAACCAAGGTATGTAATTGTTCCATAAGAAAATTTGAGGGTAATCTAGCACCGGATTCAATCAACCTTAGGAGGGCTTCATCTTTATCCTCTTGGGGTTGGTATTCAGAATAGTTTTCCTCGGATCCTATAGTTGTGGGAATGTCTTCAAAGACCATGGAATTGTCTTGACCGTCATAATAATTCTCCTTCTCATAAGTAGGGTCGTAAGAGACCCCACTATGAGTGTACCTTTGAGTCATGTCTAGAAAGATTGTTCTTTATGTTTGACTAGATTTGGAAAATGTTTTACAAAGCTTTAAAACAAGGTATGTGTTTTGACCTTTTCTAAATAACTGACAAGGTACCAAAGAGACTATAAAAAGGAGGGTGGCATAGTACCACACACAATTAAAATAATGTGTTCACAAAAATTCTCAACCTTGGGTAGGGTTGAAATCTTATAAATCAGAAGAGGGTATGATAACTTAAAGAGCTAAGTGTAAACTAGTATACCAAACGTTAGTTGAGAGATATGTCAATACTGTAAAAGCTAAATCAAGTTCGACGAGTTGTTACTAGGAAACTAGAAAAAAGACCTTTGGATTAGGAAGGTGACAATGCAAACCAAGAAACTCAAGATGTGAAAACATGCAAAAATTCTTAAGTATAAAACTAAGACCAAACGAGCAACACAATGTTGCCACATGGTAATAGAACGTAGAATAAAATGTGTTCTAGAACTTGGAGTGTGAGCAATACACTAGATAACCTACGTTCACAATGATCAAATGATGATGAGTCTATAAACGACCTTCAATCCAAATGGGAAATTGAACCTAAGTTAACTCAAGTCAAGTGAAAATGATAAAACTAATTAACATGTTAACCTAGAACTTAGAAAGGTGCAATTCCGAATTTGAATTATCAATAAATGACTTGAAGATTTTGGAAAATGATTTAGACTCAAATGGGCAACATAACTGCACTAATTAGACAATATAAACACAATGTTTAAGATGAAGATTTGAACAAGACAAACATGATTTGGATTTGACCAGTGTAATACCTCCTTGTTCAAATAAAATGGTGGAAAAATGTGTTTGATTATGATGTTTGTTTACAATCAAGTTTTAGACTTAAATCAATGACCAAGTAAAGACCAAAAAGACCAAATACAACTAAGTAAATCGTCCAAGCCCTAAATTGACAAGGTTACTTTGTATTATTGAAATTCGTTTATATACGTGCTTTTGGAAGGATTTTAATTGTTACTCCAAAAATAAACGCACATGAGTTGGTAAGGTATTTTACATCCCCCTTATCCCAAGAGATTATACGATAACATGGACCTTCGGGTTACTCACCTTGCATCAACAATACTCCGCAACAAGTGGAGCTGTCTAAAACTTACAATTTACAACCGTCTAGATGGTCCCAAGCATGGCTAATGCTAGAGATGCAACACATCAATTGGATCTGTGTCAATTCGTTTGTTGTGAAAAGGTCTTGTTTTTCACAACCACTACATCCATCAATTGCTCAGTGTAGTGTGATGTTCGAATTGCCCCTACTATCTGAGCTGGATTGCTATTAATGGAGTTTGTTTAACCACTCAAGCAAACGTCCTAACGAGTCACCCTCAATTTGTATACCCCTATGGAAAAGGGTTGAAGTCAATGCTAGGAGATGAAACCCCGACTCAAAGCTTCCCTAAAGAACTCGCGAATAGACTTTGAACTCCCCTCCACAAGCTAAATTGCATAAATAAAATGATCTAAGTGAAAAAGTTTTAGAGATTGTTTTTGGATCACCCAAACCATACAAATTTTGGAGAGAGCCTAGACAACTTCTTTTTCATGCATTGGACAAAAACACAATCGCAATAAAAAAGCGTTTTTGGTCACCCAAGTTTCCTAAAAGGGATGGGGGAAGAGCATATGCGCGCACCTTTTGATTTGCTCAAGCAATAATTAATCTAACATAAAACAACACTTCAAGAACTTTGAAATTTCAATGAATTTTCATTTTATACACTAAATTGAAATGTTTAGTGAAGTTCTTGACCCCTTGACCCTAGTTTGCAAAACTTTTGAAAAACATTCACAAAACAATCAAATAAATCATCTAAAGTTCCTTTTAAACATCAAAGAGAAGGTTCAAAGTTCCTTTTAAACACCAAATGGAAGGTTCAAGAAGCCCACACAAGTAGCATAGTTCGCTAAGAGCTTTGGATTCCTCCCATATAAATCCCGTGGTCGATTATCGCCCCCCAAATTTTCAAGGCTATCCGATGCATGTGGGCCCCATCAACAACCCCCAGAAGATTAGTCTCACCTCTGCTTGCCCCAATGAAGATCGTTGGGTGGAGTCGCAGTGTCCCAATTGAGATTGGGAATACCTCTAGGTTTTAAAAAAAAATGTTCAAGACTTAATTATGCTCAAATTGATCACTTTTCCACGCAGGTCCTACAATAAAAGTAAAAGAATTCACTTTAACTTTGAAGCACAATTGATAATTAAACAAGCAAGTTTTAAAAACATGATCTTTGATTCTTTTTTTTTACACACACACACTGACATCGGTCAACAATGATCAATACCAGTTACAGCAAAACCAATGTCGATCATAAAACGAATCGATGTTGGACAAAAACCTCCGATAACGGTTACTTGTGAACCCTTGGACAAAAAAGATTTTGACAAAAAAACTTTGTTAACCTAAGTTAGGATAAAATCTCCAATAAAACTTCTAGATCAATAATAAAATGTTCAGACCAGAGCTTATAAACCAAATTGACAACCTGCAACTTGAATAAAGCTTTAAAATGTGAATTTTTAACCGTGTTTTTTTTTGCAACTTAACCGATGTTGATTAACTTAACCAATGCCGGTCACGCAGAACACTATGTAACCTGTGTATCAACAAAATACATAAATAACACGAGAAGATGATGTTAAAAAACTTTTTAATGACTTTCAAAGAAATCTAAGATTGTCAGAATGTCTTCCTTACTTGAATGGGCTTTGTGGTCCAATCAAATGTGCCAAGATATAGAGATGGATTACAAAAATTGTTAGATCAAACATTAATCATGAAAAACATAAAAAATGCGTAAAGAACTAACAATATAGACCAACATATTCAACAAGATGTGCAAATAACAATTAAGAGCAAATGAAGGAAAAAAAAAACACAATTATCTTTCCAAAAACCTCCCACCATCCATATGCAACTTAAAATGTGTTTTTCCCTTTGATTTGGTGTTCTTGTCTTCATCAATGATGAATGTAAAACTCCTCCATCATCTCAAAATCACCAACTAAACTAGACTCATAATATAAATATCAATGTTATGTCTATCAAATGAAGCTATCATATTGCAAATAAAACATAATAAACACAAAAAAAAAGTTAAGAAAACTCAATATTATAAATTTACACAAATGAAACTTAAAAATGGTAGTCTAGACCCTTCTATTTATAAGATTTTGGATTTGATCAGGATCAACCATGATTGTCCATCTTACGATCAAAATCCCTGACCATGAATTAATCTAATATCGCATAATTAATCCATAAATATCTTCATAAATATTTGAAAAAAATGAACATTAAAGAAACATAAAAAACTATTGTTGTATTTATTATTTATGGATGCCACCCCATTGACCATGTCATTTGATGATACAATTAATAAGAATCAATTCCCAGTAATTAATCAAACTGATCAAAATATCATATTACTAGAATTAAAAAACAATGTTAACTGCGTACAAATCGATATCCCATTTAAGACAATGTCGACACAAAATAAAATATGCACATGTCATATGATTCCGAATTAAAAGAAAAAAATATTGAAACACCAAAATGTATTTTCATCATTTTGACTCAAAATAATTTGATTAAAATTAATAATCAAAAAAAATGAGTTGCCCCATTTAGAAATACAATAGCCTAAATCAACACTCGTATAAAACAAGTTCAAACCATTTAACACTTTTATTTAATTTTGACTTAATTTGTACGTTCACAAATTTCGAATAAAATTGAAAAATTTAACACAATGGTTTTAAGAATTCGAATGTTGCAACAATGAAAGGATACTTGAGGCTGATCATAAAAGCATCCTTCAACTTCCCATTGTTGTATGTTGATAAAAAGAACCAAGGAAACAGAGGTTGAAAAACTATAAATCAGCAAAGGAGATTTAACAAGTATTTAAAAAAAAATACTTGACCGAGTTAAATTTCCTTAATATTTTAATGAGTTATAGGAGTATCAAAACAGCACTTTTGAACAAAATTCAGATTTATCCAGTACATTTTCAAATCCACACATTAAATATTTTTTTGAGCAAAATTCAGATTTATCCAGTGCATTTTCAAATTTGCACATATTAAATATTTCAGGAGTTGTGGAACAAGAATCCAAACTTGCACAAATTAAATATTTCATAAATTGTGAAATAGGAATTGAGCATGGACGGACATTAATTGGACAAAAACATGTCATGTTTAAGGGTCCGACTCGATTATATACAAATGACAATTTTTTATAAAATAACCACCGTACTATTTTAGACTAATGCTATAAAATGAACTTCACATCAGGGTAATTGTTGTTAAGGGTAACTGCCATCCTCGTAAAGCCATACAAGAATAGCAATCGTACAATTGTAGAATAAAATGACACCAACAAAGCCATCCTATTGTAAAAACAATGCATTTTTTCTTTATACGTCCGTTTGAAAGAACTTTATGAGATGAAAATCTTATTAGCTAAATTGGGTATAGACCTCAGAAGATCGAAGGAAAATAAAGATGGTGGAAAACCATCTTTCATTGGAAGAGGAAACCTAAGGCACCACAATCTATCGATCGGTACAATTCTGCAGCTTCATTTTTATGCCATACTACCTAACACGATGGTGGAACAACTACAAATCAAACAGGTTTAGCCAAATCATAATTAATTATGGCAAATCAAAGTAAAATGACAGTATGGTCAATGCCACAATGGCCAACTACTGAGACATGCCCAGACAAAGATGAGGCATCATTATGAAGTCTAAGCACAACTGCCATTTCAAGTGGAACCCTCCTGGTTATGAAGGAACACAAATGGAAGCATATGAAATCATGGCCAAGGAATTCTTCTGCTTGATGTACAGATTAGATTGAAAAGGCATTTTGTGCTTCAATGCATGGAGGCATTACTTGTTATTGTCGGTTTCAATTTGTAGCTGCATCAAACAACTTTCAATTTGCAGCTGCAACAAACAGAGCAGAATTCTGGGTTCGGGTTCATATTTTCAAATACCAAACAGATTGTTTTTACAATGGCTCTACAACAGTTGTCTTATGGCTCCCCAGTATTCCATGTTTTTTTTGGAGACACAGACCTTGATATAATAAAATTTAACCTGTAAAAATTGGGTACATTTAAGGCCTGTTTACAAAATCAAAACTACAGTAAACTTTAAGGAACATAACAGAACTTCTAGACATAAAGACATAAAAAGCACATGTTAACCGTAGCAGTGGCAAATGCTTCACCCAAAGTCTATACATCTAAAAGTTTGAAAGGACCTACATAAATGATACAAACTAGAAAGAATGTATTATAATTTCCACCACCTAAACATAAAGAATATTCTTATGGGATATGTTCATATGGGTATGGTATGGGAATTTAGCCTATAATGATGCAAAAGCTAAAATGAAACATTAAAAGTTGCAAAATAAGTTTTGTTAAAGAATCGCTGCCTTAAAAGCAACATTCTCAAAATCAAAATGCAATGCAAGTTCTAGAATTCATAGAAAGCATTCTGTTTTATCCTTGAAACATTTTGTTTACCATTTAATAAAAGTACTTCGACAACATTGCTCAAGAGTACATTTTCATCAAAACATGTAGTTTCATTAGCAGTTGCTAAAAGCTACAACATTTGATAATCTAAAAATTAACAAAAAATACTCGAAATCAACTAGCATTACAGATTATTAATGTACCAGAAACCATCCATTTCAGTGCAATAACTTCCTAAAACTTTTCCAAAAAAGTCTTTATCACAATATCAACAAAAAGTTGGAACTACCACTAGTTCCTCCCAGAAAGACTCGGCATATCCATTCCTAACAAATTTAAAATGAGGTGGCAGCAGCCTTATTCCTGGGGGTTGCTTGAGTACCTGAACAATACAAAGCATATTAATAAAGCATCATAATTGTACCCTAAACATACATCATTACAAACCCACCTAATTAGTACTATTACAGACTTACCCTCCCTGAAATTATTCTTGAAACGACGGGGCATGTGACGAAGGTATCTCATTCGTCCAGTCCCTGTAGTTTTTCTCCGAATAGCTTTCACACTCCAGTTATCTATAGCAATTGCAAGAGTATGATCAAAATTTGTTTGTATAACCCTTCCTTTATACATTCACTGACACTCTTATCATAAGTTATGTGCAAAATAGACTAATAAGCAAAATTCCGTGAATAAACAGATATGACTCACAATTCTAGTGGAGTAATGTTAATTGAAATCTTATTTCAGAAGTTCATACCCAAACAAGAACAGATCCAGGCACACTCAGAATAGTGTACAACTTAAACTTGATTAATTCAATCATGCCAATTCAAGAAGATGCCGAATGATCCTAGGTCAGTTTCGAAACAAATAACTTTGATGAACTACTTAGCATACATTTGAATTATTACCCTGATATATGTATCGTCCCCAGAATGGACAATTCAATTACTCTTAAACAACAAACATTGTCATGCAATGCACAAATTTAAAACATACGCCCTTCATTATCACCTACCATAATGTAACTATAAAAATAAGTCAAATAAAATTGAAGTCAGACTAGCCAAAAAAGTGCTCTTTTATTAAATCACAGCATCCAGTTATACAATTTTATATACAAAAACAAACCCAATGTTCCCATGGTAATTTCTTAAAGTGCAGTGAATTAACTCTTATTGAGATGGCATTTAAGATAGCATATTTTCATGCGAGGTGACTCTTAGTCACCAACCCTATCCGCAAGCCATTTTATAACATAAATCAAGCATACTCTATCAGCAAGCCATTTTAACATACATCAAGCAAACTGTATTGATGTCCCATAGCAGACTTCACTATTTACAAGAACAGGCAAGGTGTCTCTTAGAAACCAACTCTATCAGCAAGCCATTTTAACATACATCAAGCAAAACTGTATTGATATCCTGTAGCAAGAATAACAGGCATCAAAACAGTATCAGGGAATGAATAATTCTATGTTAATGTAAGGACTAGCATGAAGTATTTAGATGCAGCTGACATCGTGAAAATGGATGTTGTTAACCAGGAATGAAATAGCCTCCACATGTTGGAAAAGATATTATTGTCAAAGTTATCAAACATCTACATGTTACAAATTTATCACAGCTCAAAGTTGACATGTACTCCACAAACATTCATATTTATTCAAGCAGCAGGACAGTTTTTTTGACAGATTCGGGAACAGTGTTTTGATTCTATCAAACTCTTTCGATGAGCATCTCAAATTCTAATCCATTTGCTGTAGTTGTTTCCATGGCTGTAACACCTTTGTCCTGTTACCTCCACCAACAATGGCAAACAAAGAGCATTGGTTGAGCATTTGTTTCTCAACCAGCTAAAGTCTAATTTATAATTTCTTCCAATCAAATAGCACAAGACTGTCCTTACAAGGAATAGGTTTCAAATTTTCCCATGGTTCCACACATCCTCTAGTAGCCAATAAGATTTCATGTATAACAATGAATTTACAGGTATAGTATAGGTAATTACTAGTTGACTATTTTCATTAAGGATGACTATTTTCATTAAAGAGATATTTTGAAAGAAAACCAAACAAAACTCATCTGTATTTTGAATAGCGTTCTCAGTTAGCATGTAACATAGAAAAACTTTGTGACAAGGAACAGGTGCCAACTCAAGACTAAATCAAGCACAAGCAGCATGGGCACCACACTCGCAACAAAAGAAACCCTCACATTTGAGGCTAAAAGGCCTCTTATCACTGACCCCTTTTGCATGCATGTTTCAATTCACTTAACATAGCTACTTGGGGACCAAATGAAAGCTTTGTTTTCCAGCTACATAGATTCTTGGGGACACCTCAAGACATTTATTATCAATCTCTATTCGCACCAAATGCTGATAAGGGTATCTGATGATTGGGTTTGACGTAGTGAAAACAATTTTAAACAATTCCTCACAAAGGTTGTTGATAAATGTTAAACCAACTAGAACATAGAACATGGACGATGAATCCATGAGACAGATTTGATGTGGTGACAACCATTTTACACAGATCGTCACAATTGTTGTTGATAAAAACTAAGACAGCTAGAACATATAACATGGAAGTTCGGTTTATGAGATAGATCTAATGTGGAACTAACTATTTTACACAGATCCTCAACATTTAACGCAATTATTGTTGATAAATGTTAAGACAGATAGAACTTATAACATGAAAGCTGAGTTTAAGAGATAGATCTTAGCTATTCCCTTTTTTTAATTGAATATGGAATTTATGAGATAGTTCAAAGCTATTTTTTAATCAATGTCAACAGTTTAAAACAATAAATAGGATGATATGGAACTTTACCATGAAATATGAATTCCAGCTAAGGTCTAAAATCCAAAACTGGCATCCTCATTGCACTTTGGCCACAGTTGTCAACACGTCATCTAGATTAAACCATTCCAAGACCTCCAAAACACAGAAGACATCTACTCTAAAGCTTATAGCTCTTTCATAACTTGTTCCTTTTGCATATGGTATAGTAGATGTTCACAAATACTAATTATGAAACGATTGTTTGTTTCACCCTAAGACACTTCAGACTTTAGATGCTTTGTTTCACCCTTGTCTTTTTTATTCCTATGAAAAGATCCCTTGTAACTTCCTGATTATGATTTCTATGACAAGCATTTTGCAATTCCCAATGCCTCCTGATGAATTTTAAATAAATTTTCTAAAACAGATATTTAAAAGTTTTCATCTTACCTTATATACAAACTAGGATCACAACAATACCCCACCCTTGTATTGCTTTACCCCCAAGAAACGAGTGGTTTTTTTGCTTCTAGTTGGTGGGAATCCATTCGACCATAGATGTCATATCCCCCATCAATAAGACTTTATTTTGTCACAATAAGTGCCAAGAGGTTCAAGGATTGTATTAAGAACAGTGATTGATGCGCCGTGTTTGATTGATTACTACATTCAGCCATGATTGTTTTTGAGACATTATTTTGTATTCAGTTCAGTATTTTACTGTGATACATTGGTTATTACTATTAATGTTCTCATGTATTAAGGAATGTCTAACAGCCATTATTGTTTCAGCAGTTATCATTATGCAGTTGGTTTACATTATCATTATTGGCCCAAGTACTCTTGATGTTTTGTGGCCACAAGAGCTAGGCTTGGCAGCAGGAAAACAAGGTGGAAATTGTATGGTAAACCATGTCGAGAGAGAAAAATAAGAACCCAAGTTGACGTCATTAACTGCGTAAAGATGTGTTTAGTCATTTAGTTGTTCTTGTCTTGCAAAATGCTATGCCCATATTAAGTCAGTCTTATATTGTTTGTCACAATCACACTACTATATTTAATGACTGCGCTAATTGTGAAGTGTTAAAACTGTGGCATTAGTGCAAAGAACCCAGCCAAGACAAACCTTTGTTAGTTAGACTCGGCCAAATTTGATTGCCGGCAATCTTAACAGATGCCATTGCTCTAATTGAAACCAGCGAGGGACCATATCCACCTTGCATCACCTTGCGGTTGGAACTTGTCTTGACATCGATTTAGTGACCAAAGTCACACAGCAAGGTTTGATGTAGCAAGGAAAGTAAGCCACTCATGAGACCTGTGATAGGCACATCACCTAGTACAAATGGGAATTAGTGGTCATTTAATACATTTAAAAAAATATTGAGACCAGACAAGGTGGCAAAAACATAAAAAAAGGGGAGACAAAAACCACCCCCCTAAAGTCATGGAATTATTTCAATGTCTTAGCAATAATTGTTAAATGGAAAAGGATGGGCCGGAAACTACCCTAACCCAAACCTAGACCATGAATCACTAAGTCACAAGGTTCAGTGAGATTTCTTTTCATGAAATTCGAAATTTGCCGAACTTTTGATGGGACAGAAAAAATCAGCCGAGTTCAGAAGTTCACCAAAAAAATCACAGGGAATAAAAAACTGTATAGAAAAGCCTCCCTTTTAAAACTGCCTTTCCTCTCTACTAAACACAAAAAAATTCCAAGAAAGCAGGATTTGTTGACCTTGAACAGAAGAAGCAGACGATGAACATGAGCAAAGCAGGAGTCAAGCTAGGCAGACGTAAGCTAAGCACCGAAGGTTGACAGTTGTGCGAGAGAAAAGGCGGAGGAGTCCACAGTCACCAATGGGCAGGGCATTGCTTCTATGTCGATTGTGATTATGATCCGGGGAGGTGGGTGGGCGGAGGACACAGGGCTGAATATAGTTCCGTGAGTATTTATGTTTTTTTTGTAATGTTTGTTTTTTGAATTTTTTTTTTTTTAAATGTTTTTTTTATATATATTTATCGTGGCTTTATTTTTTGCTTATGTTTTTTAATATTTAATTTTTTGTCTTTATTTATTTTTCAATGTTTTTAATTTCTTTAGTGTTATTTTTTTACTAGTATTTACGTCATTTATTTTTAAATATTTTATAAATTTTGTTATTTATTAAAAAATTATAAATTTTTGATTTTATATTTATAAATTATAATTTACCTTTATAATATTATATATATGTGTCGAATTTAATGGCAATTTTTTTTTCAAACTTCATCTATGTGCGATTTTGAACCGAACTTTATCCTCGTCGAACTCGAACTCGAAACTTATGGCTTAGATGAATCATTGCATGGTTTAAACCCAAAAGGGTTAATCAAGTCAATGCACAATTAGGTTTTGTTGAGATGAGCCATCATTTGGCTTAAGTGGCAAACAAAGCTCAACTTGGCCAGCTTGGAGATGGGGAAGTGCATGAACTTTCTCGGTTGACTATTGATTTTCAGAAGCAACCACACAAAGGTTGATGATTTCATTTTGGCCATGGATTGATCCATGCAAAGTAAGTTCAGAGGCAGTTAACATACCATGCAAAATTGCAGGAAACTACACATTTTCAGTTACTAATGGTGACATGCATTTATACAATCCCCAAGGTTTGTGGCATTGGGAACACTAGGAAAAGAAGATGACAAAAAAGTGTGCACGATGCGACGATTAGACAGGGAGAAGAAAAGGTAACAAGAAGAATGCGAGCTTAGCCAGCATTGAAAGCTATCGAACTTGTTGAGTAAGTAACAAGAAAACCACTTAAATGAGTTTTGGGGCTTCTGTTTTTTTTAGCTTAGGTAGATAGTAAATTTGCTTTCTTTCAAACCAGTGGAATCATTTTACATGTGGTTGTATGGCTTTGTTGTGCTTGGGTTTTCATTGTGTGGAATGCAATTGTTTTCTATACCAACTCTGCATTAGTGTTGTGTGTATGAGGTTATTTAAATTTGGTTATTGAATTGTATATAGGAATTGGAACTCGCAAAGAAAATAACAAACCCAACTAGCTGAGTCTGCGAGTCTAGAAGAAATTTTTAAGACAATTGCTAACCATTAAACTTAATGAGGTTAGAACCTTGACGAATATTGAGTAGTAATGGAAAAGACATTTACAAGATGATTACACCTTGAGTAACTTAGAGGCATACCTAGGGTTAGCAGGTAAACCTGTAGGCCTATGTGAGATTCACTATTTGCCCCCAGGTGGTAAACAAGACTCTTTCCTGAGTAAGATTGGAAAACAATCATGGAATAAAATAAGATGTTCTAGCCATATGCCAGTTGAGGCAGTATTAGAGGTTGTATACAGCCTATTCTCTATATCTTTGAGTTCACCATTATACCTATGGTGGTAGAGAAAATAAATCCAAGTTAAAGGTCAATTATAGAAGAGTCAAAGTTCGGAAATTAACATAGGAAAAGAAAAATGGGTTGCAAACATCCTATTGCAAAATCTAAGACCATGTTTGGCTGTAAGCCCACTAGGCAAAAACATGGTCTCTCAAAGATATAGTCTTTTTGTTGAAAGAAAAACTAGGTTGCAAACAACCTATAATACATCTAAATGCATAAGACCTTCATAGCAAAGAACAGTTCAACGAACCTCAGATTATGCATTGATAGCATGAACTTAAGTAGTTGTGCACAATTAATAGCTTTTGCATGTACTTAGAAAGATCTAGTAATTGTCTCGAAGCCTAAGAGTCTCTCTCTCTCTCTTGTCATTGTTCATTCTCCTATTCTGAGTGTTTTCCTACACCCAAGCTAATGGTTGGGGTGGATAGGGCCAAAAGCTTATCCAATAATGGATGGGCTTATTTTGACCAATCCAGGTTTGGTAATTTGGCAATGATCTACAAAAGAGTTTCATACCATTTAAAAGCCCTTTAATTGAGATGTATATGATTGTGTATTCAGTTATATTTAAAAACAGAAACTCTTAAAGCAATCCTTGAAGGGATTGGTTTCTCTTATCAAAGATTTCTATTAGTCATTTCTCTTATCTTGACCAATCTAGGTTTGGTTCTTTGGCAATGATCTACAAAAGAGTTCAAATTCTTGGGACAAAGTTGCATACCATTTAAAAGCCCTCTAATTGAGATGTATATGATTGTGTATTCAGTCATATTTAAAACCAGACTCTTACAGAAATCCTTGAAGGGATTGGTTTCTCTTATCAAAGATTTCTGTTAGTCATTTGGTTTATGATATGTGCATGTTGTTTCAGATTGAATGTATTGTTATCATGGTCGCAAGCCTTGACGAGGATGTATGTAAACATATATATATATATATATAACTGTTTAAAGTGCAAGGCTTGTTTATTTATTAAAAAGTGTTTTATGTTATCAAGGATATGATTATGTTTTCTAAAGGAACCTATTAGCTGAGTCAGCGTTATTTTTTATGGGTATTAATGCCATACTCACTTCTGGAACAGAATTCTGTTTAGACCGAGGGTAACGTAATTTATTTTTTAACATAATTCAATTCATTTTTACAATTCTGTTACCTACTGTTATAATTACTAGTGTATACAGTTGTGGAGCTTATTCTTGTATATGGTTCTATTTTGTAAAGGAACCTATTGACTGAGTCAGCATTCTTTTTTTTCATATTAATGCCATGCTCACTTCTGGAACAGAATTTTGTTTCAACCAAGAGGAATGTAATTTGTTTTTTAACAAAATTCAATTCGTTTTTACAATTTTGTTACCTACTATTAGAATTACTGATATATACAATTGTTGGGCTTATCCTTGCCCAACTGGTTAATAATGCCTGCAACCAATTATGATATCATGCAAATTTTAAAAGTTATGTTTTGTTAGTCTGGTATAAGAATGCCTCTGGTATTATTCTCTACCAGCTAAATGTATCAATGTACTTGATGTAGTATTCCATTTGGATGCTCAAGATAAACTGTTCTATGAACTAAGATCTTTGTTTGTCGTAACAAAATGATTTAGTGGCATGACTGAGTTATTATGACACTTTTGTTTTACTGTTGCAATATGATCCATTGTGTGTTTATTTGCATACTCAGTTATAATTGGGAACAAAGTATGTTCTATGCTCATATTGTTACAGTGATCATCATGGAAATGATGGAAAGTCATTCATATCAGTTGTAATTGGATATGGTAATAATGATGTGCTACGGCTTGACATGTTTTTAGCAGGTGTAAAAATTAAGGCACTTTGTTATGTTGGATGCCCTTGTTCTATTTTATAGGGTTGGTTTGTTGCTTAGTAGATGGTTTATTACAACTGATAGGAAAGGTATTTTGTCATTATCATACTCAATCCTTGTATATCAGCCTTGCCTAAACAAAGGATATAGTACGGAAGCTGTGCAAACCTTTACTTAAGCTGATTGCATCATATGGGTACCAGGAAAATATGGTTCAGATATTTTATCTTTGATTGTTCTGTATTGAGAACTTATTAAAGATCTTAGATATTTTATCTTTGATTGTTGCTAGTAGTATAATCATTTATATGTGTATTGATTAAACCTACGTTGCTGATACGTATACAAGTACTAGAATTGGATAAGTGGATACGGGGATTTTGGGGAGGGAGCTTGGATACATTTTTCGATACAGTCGCCCAAAAATTTATTAAAAAAAATATAAATATAAATATATAGCCATATAAACAAAATTAACCGTATAATATGCATAGAGGAAACAAAATAAGTTAAATAACCACAAAACATACTCATAAAGCAATGCCAATTATCATGATATTCAATGGTTGAACTTAAATTAGTTTTATAACAAGTACAAAGGGAGGTGTCTCTCTAACTTCTATAGAATTTTGACATTTGACGATTAATATTGACACACAATTTGTTATTAAAACCTAAACTACTAAACTTAAATGTACTAGATTTGTAATGTAACTCAATTACAAATCTATTCACTATATTTGTAATACTTTAAATACACAAAATAAAACCTAAAAACTTCAACACAATGTTTAATTAAATACTAATGATTATAATAGTATTGTTTTTTAAAAACAAATCAAAATGACTCATTGTAAAACCATATCCCAAAATTTTTAATACCTAAAAAGACTATATTCTAAATGACATACCTAGATACCAATACGACCTTCAAAAAACAATCAATTAAACAATATAAAATATTTAAAAGCATATAGTCGGCTTTGATGTGGAGGGAATTCCAATCTCGAGGGTGAATGAGAACGTGTTAAGGGTTCGAATCCTAATCACGGTCTACAATCCGTTCATAACTCTGTGGCTTCTAAAAACAAAATAGTTGTTGGTAATTGGGCTGGGGTTGGTCATTAACCTGCGCCCCTTCTGGTTGATCTTTGAACAGGACGATCCCTATATATATTATGTCATGGATCGCCTATAAATAATATATGACAGTTTATGACTAGGTGCAGGTAGATCGAGATGGCTCGAATGCTTACTATATATGTATATGATATGATGGGAATCAGAATTGATCAGACCTCTCACCCATATCCTATTTCATAATCTGCCCAACTATTGCCAAATAGATAGGGACCCCAGAAAACAAAACTCAGTGTGTCAAGGGCACAGAGAAGAGCATGTTTGACATTTCAGGAAGTGAAATTGAAAAATCCCATTCCCCTCATGTTTCATACCCAGAAACGAACCGTATCATATCCTAGGGCTTAAAGAGCAGTATCCAATAACGTAGGCTAGGTTACCAGTTCGTTTTGTGTTCAGTTTCGAAGAACTGGGTTCGCAGGTACAGCAAAAAACAATTGCCTTACGTTCGGCCGTACAAATATATGTATATATATATACATGTATATATATATGTATGTACACATGTATATATATATATATGTATGTACACATGTATATATATATATATATGTACACATGTATATATATATATATGTATGTACACATACATGTATGTATGTACACATACATATATGTATACATACATATGTATATACACGTGTATATATGTATACACGTGTATATATGTATACACGTGTATATGTACACATGTATATATATATATATGTATGTACACATACATGTATGTATGTACACATACATATATGTATACATACATATGTATATACACGTGTATATGTGTATATACACGTGTATATGTGTATATACACGTGTATATGTGTATATACACGTGTATATGTATATACACGTGTATATGTATATACACGTGTATATACATATACACGTGTATACATATATGTATATACATGTATATACACATATATACATGTGTATACATATATGTACATACATGTAAATATGTATACATACATGTGTATATACACGTGTATATGTGTATATACACGTGTATATGTGTATATACACGTGTATATGTGTATATACACGTGTATATGTATATACACGTGTATATGTATATACACGTGTATATACATATACACGTGTATACATATATGTATATACATGTATATATACACATATATACATGTGTATACATATATGTACATACATGTATATATGTATATATATGTATATACATATATACATGTATGTACATATATGTATACACATGTATATATGTGTATATATGTATGTATGTATACATACACATATATACATGTGTATATACACATGTATATACATATATACACGTGTATATATACATATATATGTGTGTATATATACATATATATGTGTGTATATATGTGCATATGTGTGTATATATGTGTATATGTGTATATATGTGTACACATATATACACATGTATATATGTGTATATATATACATGTGTATATATATGTACACATGTATATATATGTACACATATATATACATGTATATTTATGTGTACATATATATGTACACATATATATACACATGTATATATATACACATATATGTGTATACATGTGTATATATACATACATGTGTATATATACACATATGTGTGTATACATGTGTATATATACATACATGTGTATATATACACATGTATATATATGTGTATATATATATGTATATATACATACATATATATACATATATATATATATATATATACTTTAAATTCAATAAAAGGAGAAGTGTATGGAAGTCAATCCAAAATATCTCCCAAGTATATATATGTGTATATATATGTCAATAAAAGAAGTGTATGGAAGTCAATCCAAAATATCTCCCAAGTATATATATGTATGTATACATACATATATATACACATATATATACTTGGGAGATATTTTGGATTGACTTCCATACACTTCTCCTTTTATTGAATTTAAATAGGCACGGGTAAAGGCTCTTTCTCAAGAGTAGGAATGAAATAATCATGGGTCTTGGTACAATAAGGTCTCTAATAAGGGGTGATATTATGCTATTGTGGAAGAATGGATGAAACTTGCATTGGTAAAGACCTCTATTGATAACATATTGTAACTTGGGTTGGGTTTGGAGTAAAATAAGTTTGACATGGTGTAGGAGTGGGTAGATGTAGTTGGATGTATTAGATGTGATCTTTCTCCCACCACATTAACTAACCATTCATTAGGTGTATCAATCTTTTAACCTCTATAACATACATATGTATGTATACATACATACATATGCATATATATATATATATATATATATGTATGTATGTATACATACACACACACACACACACATATATATATGTATACATACGGCCGAACCCAAGGCAATTGTTTTTTGCTGTACCTGCGAACCCTGTATATTCTAGCCTAATAAATAGGAAATTAGTGACATTGTCATTAACCACATAGTATACAATTCCCTAAAAAGAAATATTTAATATTTTATTCAAAGTATTTAACATAACAAAATAATTCATAAAGGCCAACATTTAAATCTCTAACCCAAACATGACTCTTCAGTAATTTTCATAAAGGCATCCCAAATAATAATTCATAAAGTTCCCTAGAGCACTCTTATTACGGAAAAAGTCATAAAATAATTCATGAAGGCACGAAGTCTTGAAATATCCACACTATCCTGGGGTGCATAAGGTCATGCTCACAAGGACATGATGAATTACCCTAGGAAGGGTGTAAGTCGTTTCATGTTATTATAAATGTAGCCTATCAAGGAGCCCTCTTAGAAGCAAATCAGCAATTTCATAAAAGGTCTAGATCAGCCAGGGTATTCCAAAGGAACAAGAATTTCAATGGCTAGCTATTCAGAGCAGGGTCATGACCTATGACAATTTGCTCAAACTGGGCTTTCATGGTCCATCTATGTCTAATGTGGAGTGAAGAGGAAACTGGGAATCATTGCTTTATCCACTGTCACTATACAAAGCAGATATGGGAGAGGTTTCTTACAAAAACTGAATCCAATGGTGGACTTGATAACAATGAATGTGGCGGTCTTTAACAATGCCTTTTTTATTATTTTAAATCATTGTTTTTCTGTGAAATTTTGAGGAAAAAATAGAAAAAAAAATTACAGATGTATTTTTTGCAGCAGGTTATGTCCAGGTTTGCCAAGGGTTCGTCCTAGGGCACCCAGGTTTGCTCAGGTACCCAGGTGCCCCAGGACGAGCCCTGGGCATTTTTGACAACAAACCAAACCAGCACCAAAACTAGTGCGAACCAGACCCTTGTTCTTCTTGTATACAAAAAGAAACACAACCAAAAAAAATGGAAAATTTTTTGCCTCATTTCTTATACATGAGCTTCAAACCTGAAATTTCCAGCCCTGTTACTTGCTAAAGTACACTTGCAACAAATATATTTAACTTTCAAAAAACCTATAGCATACTAGTTCAAGAATTTCAGCCATGAACAGCAGCAGTAACACACTACAAACACATCATAATGGAAAAACTAGACTATGAATAGCAAGCAAAACATTAAAGTTCTCCAGCAATTCTCTTCACAAGAAGCTAATTAACAATTGCCTGATAAGATGGGACTCCAACCTTAGGCCGCCTTCTTGATAAAATGGTTTTTCCCAAAAATAGATGCTTCTAAACTTTTGAGGCCTCTTGTCATATAGCCTTTACAACCTTATCACCTCTCTTAGTAAAAAACAAGTCATTTAGTGTTGCCATCACACCCATACATTATCCTAACCCAACTACTCATTTATCAATTGGCATGACACCTATGTCATTTGGAAACGAAAATGAGAATGTTTCTAAAACGTGGAAACACGGATTTCTAAAAATCCTTGATTTGGAAACATCATGGAAACGTCCATGTGTGTGTGTGTGCGTGCGTGTGTGTGTGCGTGCGTGCGTGCGTGTGTGTATATATATATATAACAATACATAATACTCATTTTTAGTCTATAAAAAATAACAAACTTAAAAATTAATAGTATTCATTACTTCATTACTTCAAAGACAAAATGTACATTCAAATCTAGAATAAATCATCTAGATTATCCTCAAAATAATGAATGCCACTCCCAATATTTTTCAACTTTATCATTTACTGACACTTTCCCTCGCAAGGGCTCACCAGTGCATTGAATCTCCCAGAGTGTATGTCTCAAAAGCCGCACAAGGAATGGGGTGGGATTGGCTCGTGGCACTTTGCAAGAGATGTTCTCATAATATTCTATCATACCTACATCCCTTCATGCAGCCTTCATACCTCCTATGATGTCTCCATAAAATCTCAAAACCCTGAAATACGGCGAAGTCTAAAACCATGAAATCTGCCTAAGTCTAAAATATGATAAGATCCTCCAAAACCTAAAATTTGCATTATAGCTCATAGAGGTTTATAACCACTCTCAAACATTCTAAAAGTATACATATAAGATATAACTTAAAGTATAAGACATACTTAAATGTGTATATATATATATATATATATATATATATTGTCTGGTTCAAGCTAGTTTTACATTTTTTTTAATTTTTTTGGCTTGATTTGTTGTTTTGCCTATGGAAACGCCCAGAAATGTCCTGAAAATGCCCTTACAAATGACAAAAACGTCCAAGATGTTTTCGACACGTATCCAAATATTTATGGTTCATTTCCGAAGCATTTCCCTACCGGAAACATTTCTGGGCCTGGTACAAGGGGGAAGGGACATTTCAATGCAACACAGCATAATACCCATAATTTATCCTAACACAACTAACTTTTTACTGCTCTAAGCTTTATTTAAGCATAAAGCTAGCAGCCTTGTGCTGCCCCAATCCATAAACTAGTATATGCTGTCAATTTGAATTGATCCCAAGGAAATTTAACACTATTATTTGTTTACATCCTTCATAGAACAGCTTTATCTGATGGGAGAGTTGGACAATTTACAACTTCTATAAAGAAATGGATTTATTATAATCATCATACCATTAGACATGGAAACTTGGAAATTTAGTAGCAGTTTCACTTTTCAAGCCTCATTGCCATTATAATTGACCTTGCAAATTATTGCTGCCTCGCTGATGAGCTGGTCATTTTGCTGAGAAAAAACACCTTGATTAATATTGTCCAAATATAGGTGATTCTGAATTGTTGAGGCTGCTAATTACATAGCCTGTACAACCTTATCACCTCTCTTACTCATAGCCAACCACTCATCAGCTTTCAAATTAAAATAATGTAAGATTAACACTAAAACTTGATAATAAGCTAAACCTGAAGAAATTTAAATTGATCCCAAGGACATTTAACACTGTTATTTGTTTACATCCTTCATAGAACAGCTTTATCTGATGGGAGAGTTGGACAACTTACAACTTCTATAAAGAAATGGATTTATTATAATCATCATACTATTAGACATGGAAACTTGGAAATTTAGTAGCAGTTTCACTTTTCAAGCCTCATTGCCATTACAATTGACCTTGCAAATTATTGCTGCCTCGCTGATGAGCTGGTCATTTTGCAGAGAAAAAACACCTTGATTAATATTTTCCAAATATAGATGATTCTGAATTGTTGAGGCTGCTAATCGCATAGCCTGTACAACTTTATCACCTCTCTTATTCATAGCCAACCACTCATTTAGTGTTGATATCGCACCGATACTTTAGCTTAACCCAATTTATCATAATCATCGTGTTGTCGGCCATGGAAACTTGGAAATTTGGTAGCAATTTGACATTCAATTACCCAATAGCTTGGCATTTTATTAAATTAACAGTGTTCTCACCATAGATTAATAACTTTTCATCTTACCCCCAAGGTATGATAATAAGCTAAACCTGATGAAACTTGACACAAAATCATCAGCTTTTAAATTAAAACAATGTAAGATTAACACTAAAATGCGACAACAATATAGTTCTTGCCTTTTAAAATGAAAGGGACCTTTGTGCCTAGCATAATAGAAAAAACAAGAGCATGCAATAGTATTCAAGAGATAACAAAGAAAAATATAATAAAGCTATATGGTAATAAAGTAAGCCCAAACTAGAGAGATTCTAACTTATCAATCTAATTTATCAAAAAAAAATCAAGAAGATAATTATCTTGATTAAGAAAATATTAAATGTGTAACTAATCTAAAATGTGCATAACTTAAGAATAAAAACTACGCCTAAGTAAATCAACAAAAAGGGGTGCATAATTTCTAATTAAGCTTCCTCTAAATTAATACACTACAAAGCCTTGTCACACCAACTTATGGACTCCTTTAAAGCAAGGATAAACATTGCAATGACTTGTTAAGGGGAGATCCTTTCAACCTGAAAACTTGCTTGACAAAACTACATGGAGTAATATGCCACCATGCACCATTGGTTCATATTTATGAGGGCCAAGAAATACCATTTTTTAGCATATATCTTGCATTTATGGAGGAAATCGGTCACAAACCCTTCCCAAGTAAATATACAATGTTTACTCCATTGTTGCATTCAACCATCCAACACCAATAAAATGCTAGTACCTTGTGGAAAACTCAATTATTAATGAAGTTTACATAGGATTTAGTCTAGAGAAACAATTCAACTTCTGAATCAAAACCCTAGGCTTAATAACCAGTTCACCAAATGAAACATTAGAAGGGGGGATCTTCATTACACTTTCATTAGTGTAATTCTTCTCTTTTATAGTCTTGCAAGGAAATATTATAGGGTTTCCTTTTCTATTTCTTGAAACGATTATCCAATAGGTCCTCTCGTCTAACTTTTCTTCTTCAAATGCAAGGTACAGAGCAATACTATTCACCATCACATCAACCTTTTCATTCCCTGTTTCTTGGAGGGAATGAAGCCAGTAAAGTCCATTTGGATCATAATTTCCATTTTTTTCCTTCTTCAATTGCAAGGTACACAGCAATACTATTTACCATCACATCAACCTTTTCATTCCCTGTTTCTTCTATGGAATGAAGCCATTAAAGTCCATTTGAATCATAATTTCCATTTTCCAAATCTTGGGTGGTCGAGAATGAATCCATTATGAGTATCAACACAAGGCCAAAAGACTGGCTCTGATACTGCTTTTTTGTTATAAAACACAATCCCAGTTGTTATAATGGGAAAGACTTTGAACAAAAATCTAATATTTCCGTATTTTGGGCTGATGTACCAAATTAAAATTTATAACCTGTTTTTTATTTTTAGACCAAAAAGTAAGATATTTTGGGGAAAAAAATATATAGATTTGGAACAAAACATTAAAAAGTAAGATAATATCAGTATCCTGATACCAGGCAATAAACAATGACAAAGATAACGTCCAGCAGGCCATGGTATAATGTGTGGAATTATCATCTAAGTTCAGACCCTGCTGGGCATGCTTCATTGTTGAAACTGCCGTATTAATCCGGGCCACACCCATATTATCCAAGTGTAAGTATTGTTATTTAAATATCGACAAGCTATGACTCGATCCTTGAACCTTCACATGACCATCCTCGTCATTCTAAGATGCTACCGTCCCTTTTCTGGTTCTGGATATGGCTTGTTTCCTTCCAAGACATAAGTGGGAAGAATAGAAACCCCTAAGAGGCAGATTTGATGCACTGGATGAGTGCTAGTATTTGCGTATAGATTACATTCCAGATTTATATCATAAGTTTTGTATGCTATTGAATTTGGTAAGGAGCGTTACTCGTATACAGAAAACAATTTGATATACATACATTTGCGAATACGCGCAGCAGGGTATGCACAGGCAGAACATCGACTCTTCTGAATGTGAAAACTGCGGCGGCCACAACGCACGCAAAGCGTGTGCGTCTTGTTCCTCCTCTTACCGAAACTTCCTGTTCCCTTTCCCTGCAACTCACCACAAAAATCAATATATACACACCCACCCCCTCTTTAATTAAAGATAAAGAAGACCAGCGTAGTATATATACCCACCATTGCTGATGTCGTTCCTGCTCTTCTCTACTCTAGATTACCCAAAACTCGTGTTGGCCTCCGCCTTCCTAACCCAGCAAGTGAAAAAATATATTTGCCCTCACCTATGCAACGGCAAACCCTAAACATTGGATTCTTGCATCAAACCCTAAAAACAGATTTATATTAAGGTTCACTTTTTTATTATAAACTATTGTTTTCGCCTCAAGAATTAATTTGTTTGGAAATTCGTGACCAACGACTACAATCTAAAAATGAATCTAATTCCCTAATGTATGCATAGAAAATAATGTTTTTATTTATTTTTTTAATAATTATTATTTACATTGGGTTATTCAATATTCCCAATAGAAATATTTAATTTATAATAGATATAAATATTAAAATTTAAAATAGTCAATCAAAAAAATTAATGAAAAGTTTTAGTAAGGTTTGAAAGTTGCAAAATAAATTGCATTGTTTTGTTTTTCGTTGTATGTGATAACCATTTCAAATAAATTTGCTAAGTAAACATAAGCTCAGGGTAGCAATTACAGGGTAAATGTCAATTTGTCAAAAATCAACATTTTATTACCAATCATATGACACTATTTTTGCACGCAATATAGACAACATCAACCTAAGGATAGTTAAATTTACCATAAAAACATTTTTAATGGATGAAACCAAAATCAGGGTGAAACATATACCATGAATGCTTTGTTTAGTGCTCTGTAGAACTACTTGGAGAACATTGTAAACAAACTTCAATAACTCTATTCTATTTAAAAATTATATATCCTTGTTGCTATAAAAATAATTAATTGCTCAATGTTCATAAAGATAGAATGCTCAGCTCTCACGAGACCCTAATAGAACTCTGGTGACAACAAATGGTTATTACCCCCTAATAATATTGTTGTATAATGAGTATTAGGATTGTGGTCCAACTTAATCCCTAATCTCCTCTGAAATTGCTTTTTGTGGTGGAGCTTGAACGTTGATTTCTGAGGAGGAATACCCACTTCAATCACATTGCTAGCCAATGGATAACAACTCCCATCTGATTTGAACCTTGCTCTCGGGTTATTTTTTTGAGATTTTATTACAGGGATGATGACAGAGATATGTTTTCCCTTTGAAACCCCTGTCAGTTTTTGCACATGCTCCCTAAATTTTTTGGTGTTCATCTTTACAAAGGTAGTATATACTACAATTTGTTTATATGGGTACACTCAAAACTCGCATATCCCATTGTTTTAAATCTACGAGCAAGGCTTGGGATTATGTCATGATTTTCACTTGTTCATAAGATTGAACCCAAGAAATACCGTGAACTCAACAAAACTAAGGCAAATCTATGACATTCATATTTGTGAAGGTCTACGATGGCCCAAAATGCCCCTTCATCCCTATTTTGTTTTCCACTGCTAAACCAATTTAGACAGTACTCGATCATACAATATGTTACCACCATCACTGACTATCAGTGCTTCTCACCTATGCTACATGTTGGCGTCCTCATTAAACTTGTTCATCTTCTTCCCAATTGTCAATTGCATTATTACATGTGACAATGTACATTAAAAGTTAAACTTACATCTTTTACATACATTTGTGGATTATTCTTATGACCTTTGATTTATTCTCCCTCACATTCCATCTTTGCACATAAATTCATTAATTTTTATCCAAGTGTCTTTCTGCCATTTTTTATTTTTAATAATCATTTTAACGATATTTTTTTATTCATATAAGTCAGTCCTCATATTTTATTTTAGAAAAAAAAAATTACATATATTATATATACATCAATATATATTACAATAATAATGTAATATAATATTATATAATAATACATAATATAACATTGTATAATAATATTAATATACATTAATTGTAGGAATATTAAAATGAATACTAAACTATTATTTCTTAACACTTCATGTCCAAAAGGAGAAATGAGGTCAGCAATCATAGGTTTAGTGTGAGGTATGACTTCCAATTTACACTCATTCGCTTCACAAAATCCCACATTACCAAAACAAAAAATTACATCCCTTACAAAATAACTTATAATCTTTAGTATAACATGTCCAACACTCTCAATAAAAGTTATAATAACTAGGGTGTTGCCCAATTTTACATATAATAGTCTATCATAGCGTTTGGAGAGAGTATGTAAAGTCTGGTGTTGATTCGAACCCAAGGCAAATAGGCTCCCCCAAAATGGCAAAATTCATGGTCCTAGTGTAAATTTTACTTTTCCTCCATTCAACAAATAAAAAAAAATGTGCACTTGTTATGAATACAATGGATGTTGTTAGTGTTATTGAACATGATAATGGAAAAAAACTTGGAAATATTTGTATCCATATCTATTTGCATATGGAATCTTGCATCGGTTGACTACATTACATGAGAGCGACCTTTCATTGAAAAAATATTTTCATTTTTTGTCTAATTGGGTTTAGAGTGGTCTAATTAGGTTTTATATAGTTAAACACAGGAAATATTTTCATCTAATTAGTCTTAGACTCATCTAAATTTGATCACCATGTCATCATATTTTTTTCTTAACTACAAAATAGAATCAACTTTTTTAGTAGATCATATCAATTATGAATGAAAAAACACATTACAAAAAAATATGTAACATGCCCCTATAACAACCATGTATAAATAAACCAAACCAATATAATTAACTCATAAGATAACCACAATTGAATATACAAGTACATTTAAAAACAACTTATTCAAAAAAAAGACATACAACAACAAAACATGCTCACAAAAAAGGCATGTACTTATGCCATAACATCCCTTGTTCATTAATTGTCTTTTGATAAATAATGGTGATACAACATTATGCCATTGTCTAGGGATTGTTTTCATTCACTAACATAGGTACCCTTCTCATGAACGATAGGGGTTGTAGTTTGACTCGTGTTACAAAAATGTTTGCTCTCCATGGAGGGTTTTTTTTATTTATCTTTTTTAAGATTATGGAATGTAACCCCAAGGTTGATAAAGAGCTAAGTAATAAATCAGAGAATAAAAGACTGCAGTATCAAAAGCCAATGATTTGCATAATAATTGATGTATTTGAATATTCTATAAATAGCAATGAATTAGGAAATGTGTACTTAGCTAGAAAATATGACTGAGATGGACAAATGGTAGGTAGGGAAGTGATAGAGGAGCAAAGTAGAGTGTCATCAATAGAGAATAGGTGTCAAAACCCTCTTCAGACAATAACACAACCCTCTTTGCCAATAGCGCACTACGTTATTGACCTTCTGCATTGCGCTAATGACCCTGTACAAGTAAAGCAATGAAATTATGGATAGACCTTCATTCTATTTCAGGAAGCCTATGTGTTATGTACCTAGGTATATGATATATTATTGTATATGGGTTGATGGAGATGCTAACATGTGGCACACATCCCCCTTAGTAGTTATATGGGTCCAATATATTATGCTAATGGAGTAACTTGTGGAATTAGTGCATTGGGTAATGGTTGGCCTACATTGGGATTAGGAGGTTACCCATCCATTAGAGGTTTATATAAAGGAGATGATTCTCATTGTAAAGATATGAAGTAAGCATTGAGTTTTTTATTGTAAGAGGATATTGGAGGTTGTCCCCTCGAACAGACATCATGGAGTTATTCCTTCCTAAAAGATTATTGTTGGTGTTGCCCTACCTTAAGGGTATTTTGCATATATTGAGTATTTGGACATCTTGGTCCACCAATATCTATTGTGTTGAATTGATCTTTACATTATTTCTGAATATTGTAAGTGTGGATCATAACACTATGCCTATATGACCAAGACCTAGATCATCATTTGTTTTATGCTTTGACTGATTTCACTATGAAACCATGAGCTTTCATGCTTGTCAGGGTTTTGATAAACACAAGTGGAAGAAGAGTGGCATTAGTAGGGTAGGTTGGGCAAGACCTCATGTTTGAACACTATCTACGTACCAATATATCGAAAAGGGATCAAGCTCGATGTAGTTATCCTAATCTAAGCGTTGATGCAAGTGAGAGTGATGTTAGTATGCTTGAGTATGAATGTCAATTTGAATGCTGTGAGTGTGAATTGAGATTAGAACCCTGAGTAAAACTAAGCTATGAGATGTTGTGCATGGATGTATATAGAAATAGGGTTAAATAGGGATCAATGACCTTAATTTGCACAACTATTTATGAGCTTGTTCAAGAGAATTGCCTTCTATCTGATAAATTAATGAGAGTGGTATTTATATAGTGTTATGATGCTTATCGAGACATGAAATGAGTCTAGGTTGACCCTAAGATGTTTCAGGGAGTGAAAAGATATTCATTAGGGGCAAAAGAAGCTAAGGGTCAATAAAGCTACCCATTTTGCCAATAACGCATTGCACTATAGACTAATGGGGTCATGTTATTGTCCATGTGGCTATAATATGTGAAAAAGGATCAAGGATGCCTAGGTAATGGCTCAATGCGACTCTTGATATATCTAGGAATAGGCTAGATGCACATAAAAGTTGGAAAATGAGTAAAAGAGGCCCTAAGATAGGTCTACGGGTAAGTTAAGGATAGGGTGGTTTTAAGTGACACTCATTACATGAAATGACATTTTATATGGCTATATTTACACCCCCTTTATTCTTGAAATGCAACAACGCAAAATGACTAGGATAAAGGAAAGAGAAATGTACCTGGACTTACTTATGAGGTGAAACCTATGAATGTGGGTTTAAGTCTATGATCCATGCTTCATTATGTGTCTTGTAAATGAAATATATATGAATAAGTCCTTACTTAGTAAATATCAAAATCAAAGACAAGACTAAGTAAAAATATGCAAGAGAAAGGAAAGGAATGATTACACCTCACCAGGTACATGAACCAATGCAAAAACCTAGTGAAGTCTTATGTGTGTATGTAGATGGTGATCAAATGGTGAATAACTTGGATTGGGCTGATAGCTTGCCCAATCCCCATGTGTGGGTGGCTCAAGAACTTAAGCTGGCCTTAACTCTATCATTACCCATCCCTATTCGGTGGATCATAATATGTGAATAACTTGGATTAAATTGATGATTTATCCAACCCTCTTATGTAGGTGGCTCAAGAACTCAAGTAGGTTATGGCTCCTTCATTGCCTACCCATGTGTAGTAGAAGAAGCTCAAATTGAAATTGTGTGGTGTTATGAAGCTGTAAAATATGGCTTTGGGCCACTTGAGATTTTTTGAAATGAAAAATGTCTCAGGGGCCATTCAAGAACTTAAGAACGTAAAATGGCTCTAGGCCACTCGAGAATGACAACCACTACATATGGAATGAGGCATCAATCTGGTGTAATCATGGTGCAAAATTGGTGCATATGGTGTATAGAGCATATAACATGGAAAATGATATGGGGTTGTCATTCCATCTGAGATAAATGGTGCAAAATTGAGCATATGAAAGCAATGTTTCATACACATGCCCCTAATTTTGATATCTATGCATATGGATTCTAGACTGAGTCATAGTAATTTGTGTCTATGCATATCTAAAATTAGAATGGGAGTGATCATGTTGTGCATGATGCTCCTAGCAAACCTGTGTAATTTTGTGTAAAATTGAATATATATTGAACATATCTGATAATCTATAACTGATATTGTGTAAATCTAAACTATACCTATTATACCTTTCTGATAATTCTAAAATTTTCTATTTTTGAGGCTATTAGACAATAGCACAGTGGGTGGACTATAGTACATTACATTATAATCCAAAAGTGTTGTTTATGGGAAAAACTGAGACTGATCTATGTGTGATTATATTCCACTATATTTTCCTGAGTATGGGCTCTATAATATTTGTTTGCATGCTAAAAACTATGTTTTGAGTGCAGTAGGATGGTTTGATCTCTGTGACAAACCCTTGTGAATGCTCCCTATTTTAAGGGGAGTTGTTAAACCTCTACAATAATTGTCCTAAAAATTAAAGCCATGCATGATGTGTGTTAGACTAAAAAATATATGATATCTAAGTGATAAACCAATATAATGTGTATATAAGTTGGCAATGTACGATGTACATTAGGTCTAGCATTCACAAGGTTGTCAAGATATATATAACAACGTAAGCATGTATATGAACAACAAATCCAAATATAATTTGAGTAAACTACTTGGGGGGATGGGGCATTGTTTCCATTAAGGCACCCAAGAAAGAAGGGGAGATGCATGAGGTCCCTCATGGCATTGCAAATTGGATGTAAAAATAACAAACAAGAGATAAGTGTCATGGCCATGATGCACACATAAAAGCATACATATAAACACATGAGGCATGCAAAATAGGCCAAGGGGCCAAAATACAAGGGACATGGGCACATGTTACTAAGTTTGAGAAAATGCACACATACAAGGACATGTTCAAATGTTTGCATATGCAAAAGAGCACATAAGTTTGTCTTAGAGCCACATAGAAGGACATGTTCAAATGTTCACATACCCAATCAAGAAGCATTCACAAAGACATGGACACATGTACAAAGCATAAAAGTAATGAAAGGATGATGGCATATTCAAATGCCCTCGAATAGATGTAGAATCAAAGAGACACAATCAAATATAGACTAGTAAAGCTAGAAATGAAAGTATGAATAATCATGTGGTACAAATCCATATAAGAGCAAAGATGTACATAAGTTGATTCTATAGTAGTGGTAGTCATTAAAAATTAGTGTAATATAGGATGATAAATATCAAGATATAATCAATGCTAAATCTATGATATAGAGTTTAGAAAGATAAAACCTGACAAATCATAAGTTGTGTGTATGATGCCCCCAACAGGATAATAGATCAATGTTGAATTGGTATATATGTTTATGTGCCCCTGATGGGCAAATAGTAGCATATCTAGATCTATGTAGAGGATTAGAGTCCTATAGTCATATGTGAACACTCAAAGGGAACAAGTGAAATTTGAATGTATGATACAACTGACTACACTAACATAAATAACATATGCAGTGCCTAAAAAATAGAAAGAATGTAAACATGGAAATGTATACAATCTGAAATTTGTATTTTATAACCAATATTTGAATGCTTTTGTATTTTTGAACATATTATATTATTTTTTTGTGTTTTATAAGCATAAGATATGTACAAGAAATATGAAAGAGAGACTATGGACAAGTAATACTAGAATGAAAATGAAACTATGTACAAGGAGAGTGCTAGGGATGATAATTTATGTACTGGTGTGGAATAGTGCTAAAAGCCCAACATGTCATCTATGAGATCCCTATATGTAACATATGTGGCATCTTCACTTTCTGAATGGTTTGTACCATAATAATTTGTGTTGTTCCAATCATCTTCTTAATTTTGATTAGCAATGTCTGGATTATTGATTGGGATCTTGCCATCTGAAACTATATCCACTGTAGGTATAACTTGCTTTTGTAGCTCTTGTTGGGAAGAAATTATACCCTCTCTAAAAGCTGTAATAATTGCACTCTCATGTGAAAAGGATATGTAACCTTTGTTTTTGTCAAGTGTTGCTCAAATTATTCTTAACCATGAACTTCCAAAGACAACATTATAAGCACTTGAATTTGCAATAACATGAAAAGTGAGAGAACATTCTTTTGAGGCATATGAAACTTTTAATTGAAGTGACCTCAAACATGAGATATAAGCATGTGTTGTATCTAGAAGTATAGAGTCCTTTCCAAGAGAACTAAGAAATGATAGTGAACAAAAGTTGATTGGTTGATAATCCATAATCTTAACATACATGTATTGCTTGCCATCTATATAAGTTGTGATAGTGAAAGGATTACAATACAAGGGAGGGCTTGTAGTTTCCCCCTTTACATTGACCTTTGAAGATGTATCTTTTGTGTGTGTTTCTTGCTTTGAAGACTCTATTTTTAAAAACCGTATTTCGAGAATGGTTGTTTGCTTAGCATGATTCTTAATGTGCAACTTAAGTTTTTGATATCTTTATAACATCACCTTTGCATCTAGATTATTTGCCTTGATAAATTGTATATGTGAATGATTTGCCTTAGTATGTTCCATAAATCCCAAACCTTGTTGACCAACGTTATCAACTGCTATAGTAAGAGTAGTGATGCCTTGAGCATGCTTGCCCAACCCTTGACCTTGATAATCAAATTGTTGTAGATATTTTTGACCAAACCCATACTGCTTTAAAAGTTGAGCCTCATTTTAGAGAGGTAGATTTGGATAATTTACTTGCTTTACCTATGCTTGTTGTATTTTTTCTTGCTCTGAATTGTCCTTTAATAACCATTATTGCATTGTTTCTGAAGTTGACCCTTTTTGAACTTGTACAGGTGACATTGTACATTATTTGGATGATGTGTTACTTTTTGATTTATCCCTATCAAGTACCTATTGTATTTTCCTTTTCAATGTTAAACACGAATCATTATGGTGCCCATGTATTGATATTCATAATAATATCTTGATCTCCTCACTAGATGTAGAGGAGGTAGGTTGATCAACTTAGCTTTAATCATTTGCCTTAAAAACTCACTTAAACTTCTATTTGATCTTTTAGTACTTTTTAAATCACTAGTTGTAGATGCACTTTTTTGTGATTTATTATTTTGATATGTAACATTGCTTGCCACAAATTGACTAGGTGAAAATGCATATACATGATTAACACTAGTGTGCCCTGGAGACTTTTGTATTGTAATATGATCTTCCAATACTATAATATTTTCATGTAATAACTTATTTTGATTTTTTAATTCTTAAATTAACTCTCTCTACTGATAATTTGATCCCTTAAAGTCTCACAAGTGCAAACCCTAGTTATTTTTTATTAAACATGTAAGCACACACTTTGAAGAGGGAATGTGGGAAGGGAAGGGTTTGAAAAAGGAATTGATTGAATATATGCATTAGGAACAATAGTGTAGACTACCTGACCTTCTGGAGGAGTGATAACATGGATCTGGTTAGAGGGAAAGTAGTTATCATCCTCTTGGAGGAGAGGAGAAGGGGATTCTTGCCTATCCATGAAATATGAAAATGAAACTTGACAAAGAGATACTAGGGTAGAACATATCAGGTCTAAAAACCCTAACACAACCACTAAAAATAGGAAATAAAAGGATTGAAACCCTAATGGCATTTAGGGCTAGGTTTTTTGCACTATTCAAAATAAGTCAGGTTCACCAAATGATTTATCTTTTTTAAGATTATAGAATGTAACCCTAAGGTTGATAAAGAGTTGAGTGATAAATCAAGGAATAAAATACTATAGTATAAATAACCACTGATTTGCATAATAATTGATTTATTTGAATATTCTATAAATATCAATGAATTGAAAAAGGTGTACTTATCTAGAAAATATGATCGAGATGGACAAGTGGTAGGTAGGGAAGTGATGTAGGAGTAGGACAACATGTTGTCAATAGAGAACATGTGTCAGAACCCTCTTCAAACAATAACATGACCCAATTTGCCAATAACACATTGTGTTATTGACCTTTTATGTTGTGCTAATGACCTTGTGCTGGTGAGGTAGTGAAATTCTAGGTAGACCTTCATTTTATTTAAGGAAACATGTAATTGTATGATCGAGACTTATATCATCGTCTATTATGTGCTTTGACTGATTTCACTATGAAACCCTAAGCCTCCATGCTTGTTAGGGTTTTGATAAACATAAGTGGAATACAAATGGTGTTATTAGGGTAGGTTGGGTGAGACCTCAACACTCCATGTGTTGAGCATTGCCTACACACCAATACCTCTAAAGGGGATGAAGATCGATATAATTATCCCAATTTAAGTGTCGATGCAAGTGAGAATGATGCTAGTATGCCTGAGCATGAAAGCCAATTTGAATGTTTTGAGTGTGAATTGAGACTGGAAACCTAAGTAAAACTAAGCTCTAAGCTGATGTAGATAGATGCATGAAGAAATAAGGGTAAATAGGGATCAACAATCTTAATTTGCATAATTGTTTATGATCTTGTTTAAGATAATTTCCATCTATTCATTAAATGAATAAGAGTGGTCTTTATATAGTGTTTTGATGTTTATCAAGACATGAAATGAGTCTAGGACAACCCTAAGATGTTTTAGGGAGTGGAAAGTTATTTGTTAGGGGTTAAAGAAGTTAAGGGTCAATAGCGCTACCCCCTTTGCCAATAATACACTACATCATAAACTAATGGGGTCGTATTATTGTCCATGTGGTTGGAACATGTGAAAAAGGATCAGGGATGCCTAAGTGATGGATCAATGTTGCTCTTAACATATCTGGGAATAGGCTAGATGTGCATAAAATCTGGAAAAGGAGCAAAAGAATCCCTAAGATAGGTCTAAGGCTAAGCTAAGGATAGGGTAGTCTCAAGTGACACTCATTGCATTAAATGACATTTTATACGACTATAGTTTTATATCCACTATTATATCATATTGGTTTTTTATAAATTGAAAAGCACACTTTTATTAATGAGACATAATAGTACCTCTTTAATCATATAAAAAATGGGTGGAGGAAATTAAATCCCAGAATGCGAGACATGTCGAGTTAAAAAAAGCATTGATACAAAATAAAAATCACATCACCAAAATAGTGTCAAAATGAAGGTTGTACAATAGTTATAACCATAATAAAAGTTTGGTTCAATAAAAAAAAGTGATAAAACAAAGGAGACTTACACCAAGGATCACCAATTATAAAAAACAAGGAAACTGGGTAGAAACAATGAACATGGTGGCTAGAGGAGGTGAAGGAGGGGCACTATCAAGTTTACCCCCCCCCCCCCCAACAACTAATGCTTGAAGGATCTGTTATATTAGGTACAAGCTCCCACCCATCATTTTATTTCCCTTATTCAATTTCCTTAGTCTACTAAGAAGGAAAAATGGCAAGATCTAAGTGTGTAAACTTATCTTAAAGAGGAACACCACAACTACTACCACGACTACTTCTAAGACGGTCAAACATGCCACCACTATAAGGAGGCAAAGGTTGATGAGAACAAGGAGAGGAGCTTCATCTTCTCCTAGAGTGGTGATTATAAACACCCTTGTGCTGACCATGAGAAGGAGAATGACATTGGAGAGGATCCAGAGGCACTTGACTAACAACATGTGAAACACTCCCCCAACGGTCTAAAAGAGTTTGGAGGTGCTCAACCTCCAAGCGAACCTCCTCTACTTAGACTTGGATTTGAAGCAAAACCTTGGAGATAATTGTAATTTTATTAATCCCCAAGAAATCTCTTTCATATCTTCATTATTAAAAATAACATGATTTATATCTGTCCATATATAAAAATAAATATCAACACAAAAGTTTTACCAAAAGGTGTTGTACCTGTAGATGATATTTTCTAATTATGTAGCACCTCAGTCTTGTACACTTAGAAAACTCATGACCTTGGCTATTCCTCTTAGTCCTACACATGACTTGCTTTTGTAAGCCTCACATCTACTCTATCTTGTGCCCCTTAGCCTATCTCTTAGTCCAATCAACCTTATATTGATGACACAGACATCCCATGTTGTCCATAATGCTGAAAATGTACTTATCTTACACCTCTACAAGTTTTGAGCCTATGCTTACTCTTTTTTTTCATAGGCACTAATGTCTGGGTCAAATAGTAGCATCAACATTATTGTCCTGGCTCGATGCAAGTGTCCATTACCCTAAAGTCATGCAATTATAAATAAAACATATTATAATGGTCAGCCTAAATGATTTAATGTGAGTTATCTCCCAATAAGATTTGTATAAATACAATATAAACCCTCATTCATTCCTCCCCTAGCAATTAGACTGAAAGAGAACTCAAAAAGCACTCAAGTTAACAAAATCTTTCCTATTTTTACCTATTCTAATATCAGTCAAAGTAACAATGTAGTTACAAGTCTAAAGTACTAAAGGAGTAGTCATAAGGTCATATTTGCCAAGTTACAAGCTAGGTCACTATTGTACTTGATTTGCACATTGCATGATTCCCACACAAGCTAAAATGTAGGGGAAAACTATATGAGTTTGAGGCCCTCTTTTAGATTATTGGCTATGTAGGCAATGCCCTTTGACAGTGAGGTCATTACGGGTTAACTCGACATTATGTGCCTACTAATCCATTTTTTCCCAAGGTCACATTAAAGATAGAAATATAGGGTTTTTTCCATTTCACCAAGAGTGACAGTCCATGACCCAGATCTGAATGCACTAGAGTGAAGGTGAAGCCAAAACCAAAAGCATCCAAGTGGTTACATCCTATTTGAGCACATATTTCTTACAAGACACTAGCGTTGAACCCAGACACTAGCATTGATATAACTATCCTAGGATGACACACGTGTCTAGAGAGCTAGAGGTACCAGATCTAGAATCTAAAAACTGATCCAAAATTATCTTCATGCCTACTTCCTGCTTGTACCAAATCCAACATTTTATTAGCATCAAAAACAACTAAGTACTTTATTTTATGTCATTTGTATATCTATCATAGCTATACTTTTTATTTAAAGCCTATCTCAACATAATAAATTTAGCATATGGCACATCTGAGTTTAACACATTAATTGGCTTATTGTATATCTAATATCTATCTACCTAAGTAGGATAACCTCTTATCCAAATTATAGTTAAAATTTTGGTGAACACGATCTTTGAACATCAAACCCTATGTTAACTAGGGTTTTTTCTAATTTTTTTCTATTGTTGATCCCTGATTAATAAATCTTGCAATCATATTTTTTATGGACACGTCTATCATTTATTTCATGGTCTAATACCTTGTAGTTGTTATGGTTTGCTATGTTACTTATCTTGTCAAAAAATTTAAGCAATTCTATGCCCATAATGAAAGAGTGTTAAAATGGAGACAACATTTGATATATCTTTGTAACTCTTCTTGCAATGCTATAGATTTGGTATCTAGACACCAATGTGACCAATTGAGCAATATGCACACTAAAATTTCACTACTTGAGCTCCTACAACAATCTAATGTTTACAAGGACATCATATATGAGATATTGCATGAAACTCAAGTTTCAAGTGATATTAAATCTACTTATTTTGTAGATATCATGAAATATCTCAAGAACAATGCCAAATTTATTACCTTTGATCCAAATGACTTATTGGCCAAGAATATTATTAATCAAGAGTTACATATGTTCATACAAGTGATGATATAAAATAAGGGCATCAAAAGGGTGCTCATTAATAATGGATCGGGCCTAAACATTTGTAGTATCAATTTTCTAACCATTATGGGAATTAGCACCCATATCCTTCAAAAGTTGAATATGCATACGAAAGGGTTTGATAATTTACATAGCCCTTCAGTTTGTCAAATTACATTGGATGTGACATTGGGAACTAAAACTATTTTGACTACTTTTCGAGTAATGTCTCAATCATTCCATTATAATATACTCTTAGGTAGACCTTGGATACATTCAATGGAAGTTGTCCCATATATTCTTCACATATGTATAAAATTCATACATGATGGGACTTTATTGATAATACTTTTTGATGATAAACCTTTCAAATTTTGCAAAATACAATATGAAACTGAAGGCATTCTTATAATGATACCACCTAAACAATGCATTCTTATTGATCATACACACACTTATGACATAGGTGGGTCAAGTATAATGGCTCCTCCATATCAAGATGTAAATAAAGTACCACATATTGAGGTGCACATAGATGCACATCAAGAGAAAGAACCATTACCAAAACAACCAAAATCCAAAGCTTCCAAACTTGCACTTGTTGTCCATGACAATGATGATACTCATATACCTACATCCAAAAGCAAGGGTGGTTTTGAATCAATGATAACACCCATCTCAACACCACCATTCCCATGGATTATCTTATGTCTATGATGGGCATTATTGGGTACCTTCAAAAACAAGTTTTTATACTTCAAATGCAGTGGATTTCCATAATGCAAATGCACATGTTACCTCATTCAATAATAAACCTCTTGCACAATGTATACTTGAATATCCTTATCTACTTGGTTTTGAATTACCACATTTACCTATCTTTGGGCACCATAAATATCCACTTGAGAACATGATAAATTATGTACATTCTCTTGGTCAATGGGCAAATGATGACAAACTATTATTAATGGTATTCCATATGAGCATTTCTGATGAGGCTCGTAATTAGTTATATAACTTACCAAAGGGTTTCTTAACCACTTTTTCTCCTTTGATGTACCAAAGTATTATACCTTATACAAACAAGGGAGATAAATTACCAAATGAGCATCATGAGCAAAAATGTGGTGTTGCTAATATTTATATGAGTTCTTTGCAAAATTTACTTAATATGGGGCCCATACAAGGACCTCAGTCTATGCCAAATCCTCAATTATAAAAAATAAAAAATCACACACGTCATTAGGATTTAACAATTACCTTATACATGGGTAGTGTTTATTATTGGCACAACCATGTTGATCCTACACAAACCAAAAACACTTGCAACAAAAAGCATTTTCAATAGCTCGATTTTGTTAGAACCCCACTAGGTTTAACTTGAAAAATGACAATTTAAAAAAAAACTCTATTTTAATAATCAATTCAAATGATTACCAAATAAGATTAGTTAATTGATTTTTAACTAAATGCATCTTGCATAATAAACCAATTATGATTCTTTTAGATAATGATCAGATTAACAAAGTCAATAGAATTACAAATTCAATCCATCACATAAGTACATCTACTAAATAATAACTTAGCCAATAACTAAAAGTTAATACATTGATATTAATAAGAGTAACCGATCTGTTATTTATCAAGTACAATAGTATAATGTTTTTATATCATAGTGTATATAAATGAATACAATTTTCCACAAAACCAACGAGTGTTCATAAACTTGTTATAAGTATATAAACTGAAATCATGAGTAAAAGTCTCTATCAGTTGACTGTTGGGGAAGAGGGAGAGCATCATCAGAGTGATTTTACACACCAACCATAGACCATAGATCCCATGTATAATGCCCAACTAGGGAATTACCCTCATTTCATGGATGAGTAGATGATAATGGTGTAGATATCAGGAAGTCAATTAGAACTTGTGTGTTGTAAGATTTTAACTACTTGCAACATATCATAAAAAATTCCATTCTAACATGACATTGTGCATACACGCATATAATCAAATAGGTGAAACAATAACAAATAACTATAAACATTACTTTAGCCAAAGTTTTCATATAGTTTAATTATCCATTAGATCAATCATAATCACACACACACACACACACACACACACACACATTCAAATTTCATTTAATCTAAATATTAATGACTCTAAATATATGCATGAGAACCATCTCACAATAATAATCGTTAGTATCATTAATACCAAATTTACTAAATAATCCATATACAAGAATTCTATGAACTTTTCATATAAATTAGTATTTAATACCAGAATAATTAAATACTATAAATACTTTAAATAATCTCATGTTAAATAAAAACAACTTATTATTAACTAAATATTTCTTAAGTTTAAATGTAGCCAACGTCCATTTTCTAATAGGTAACATTATAATTAAATTATTTTTAACAACCATTATAATATCTAAGAATTTACCAATTCCATGCAAACAACCTGTGTTCACAAGTAATATAAATAAAAGAATACTATTTAAGAATTCTCAATAATTCCTAAACAAATTAACAATAATAAATACAAAATTTATTATTCTAATAAACTATTAATCGATTTCTTCATAATTTTTAATTGAAAAACATATTATAAACTATTGATAAAAATTTGTTGGGCCCCTAACTTTGGTTTGATGGAGTTTTCATGCCAACCTGATATCCACCTCAGTGCATCTAGTTATTTTGGCAAGTAGTTAGCCTAACATTTTTGATATCCAGCTGGAGGATGCAGCACAAAACATGCACCAATTGGCCGATAGCTAACTGAATCCTAAATAATCAGGACATTGATGAAGATATAAAGAAAGGTGGTAAGTGGAGTGTGAGAATTGCAAGATCATTGAGCTAGAGGTTACAATGATATAACTCCAACTTAGCACTCACATGTAGTCTCTACCCTAGCAAAGATGTTCCTAAAGGCCAATATAAAGAGCTCGATCTAGATATAAAAGGGGGAGAGAGAATTGTAGCAAAGCTTTGGTGGAATGGTTTGGAAACACACCCTATAGAGTTTGTTCTAGTGACCATTAATGCCACCTAGAGTTTTGTCTAGGCTTATATATAGAATGGAGGCCACCCTGGCTCCAATTGTATGTGCCCAAGTTTGCCTATGAACTTTTGGGTTGTGGATAATATGGTTTTTATATTTAAACTTTAATTTTAGACTTTGAAAAAATAGTAATGGTGTTGTTTTGAAATGTATTTAGATTTGTCTTGGTTCTCATGTTAATAGTATTGATATGGGGTGCAAGTGAGTTTATGTTTTGTCTCATTTTGGTTAGTTATACTGATATGAAGTTCACGTGTTTCACTAGTTTTGCATATTAATGGAGTCTATGTATTTTCCTGATGTCAACATCATTCTACATGCAAAATGGGTATAGATTTGCATATGTGAACCCAATCTTTGTTTAATTTGCATCTGTTAAGTACGAAGAATAGCTTGAATCAAATTAGTCTTATGACCCACTCAAAGCCTATATGATTGATCCTGGGCTTACCCTAAAATAGGCTTGTGCCTATGGGTCTACCCCTCAAGCTAAGTTAATGTTGCATTGCTTGAGTCCCCCTTTGAATCCTTATGCTATGACACAACTAGCCCAACCACTACAACCCCTCAATTTGTACTCAAGAAAAAGTAGCAATTAAAAAAAAACTAATTACTAACATTCAAACCACTTAAACAAGCTTAACAACTTAACCAAATAACTTAGAATAGAAGTACTTATAAATTCAAATACCAAAAAACTATATATATTATATAATAACTCTAACTAAAGGTATACATCATGACATAGCTATGCCTGGTCCCATAATACAATTGTTATTCAATATATACAAACATAAATTACATCTACATTTCCTTTAGGCATTATGCCTAATATAATAAATAGATATTAAGCTCTCCAGAACTTAAGTCAAACCAACTCGGCTATCGTTGATAATATTCAGGGTGGTCTCTAGGTAGTATTGTTGTGGGAAGGAGAGCATCATCCAAGTGATTTTCTACACCAACCACAGACCAATAATCCCTTATCAATAAATGGCCCTTCCTTTACTGATAGGTAGATAAAATGGTGTGAGAATACAGATAACAAGCTAGTACCCATGTGTGTATAATTTATAAATCTAAACATGTGGTGTATCATAGAAAACCCATTTCTATTACAAGATATTGCACTAACTTGTAAATCATATATACCAAAAGATAATGTCTCACTAAACATCATTTAATCATAAGATTTATACTAAGCACGTTATCCTAGCAATCATATCACATTACATGCTAAACATAAGAGTGAACAAAGTATACTTTTATTCCAATCACACATGAATGAATCATACATTATTATTTAACTCATACATGAAATAAAGCCTATAGTTCATACCACTTGAGTATGTTTCACATTCACAAAAAAAAGTATATTTTAAATCACTTACAAAATATTCAAATATCTACACCCCATGATAACCCATATTACCATAGTCTAGTGTTCTAAGACATAACTACTAGTTTCCCATAGTTAGTCATACTAAAAAGTCATAGATACATGGAAGCATATGCTCTTATTCAATCAAGCATAAATATAACAAACAAGTCATACATATACATAAAAGTCTAACCTAACATTCGTTTACACTCTCAAGATTATATGCATGCATACATATTATCCTACTAACTGCTACAAACATATTGTTTAAGTAATATCTAACACATACATTCAATTAGTCAATGTATGTGAGTCTAAACATACATCTACAATATGTACCATATGGTTATATACTTCTAAGTTGAAGTATCATATGATATCTCATACTATCATAGCTCATGATCACTTTACTCAACATGAACAACTAATCTTATTAAATAAGGAATTACAGGATTATACCACTTGGGTATATCCTCAATAATAATCTGACGAATACACATTCTCTAGATGTCTAACATGATGTACTATTTTTATTCTAGAAATATCCAATCACTTACACATATAATATTCTCACTGATATAATACACACAAAATTTCATCAATACATGACTCCACCAATTCGATCTTGTTGCCATATTGCATAAAATGAATTTATAATCATGCTATTGTTATGTATACAACATATATACATTCCATACTCAATCATACCATTTGGGTATGCTAAACAAAAGACCATAATTACATACATACTATATTAGACATAAATAAGTACAATTTGATAAAATCATACCAACCAAAAATGATAATAAAATGTCTTTAATTACTTACTTATAATAAGTATCTAAGGCACAGTCCAACTTGTTCATACCGAACAAGTATTCTAAACAGAAGGACCTCTCATGTTATTCACTCATAATTGAATTTGGTTCCAAACACCATCTAACTTATATACGCTTTAATAAATAATCTTTCTTGGATTTTAAACACAACTGAGTTTAAATAAGTAACCACCAAGTAATAATATAAGTAAACCCAAAACAATAATCAATCTTGTCTAAGTTATCAACCATTTAAGCCTTCTTTTATTATTCTAGATATAAGTTTTTAATATACAATCTAACTGATCTAGTTATATTGCCCTATTGGGTTCGACTTAAATATTCAAAAGTAAATCAAATACACTAACTAAGACTATAAAACCTTACTCAGTGAAATACACTAGCCCTTGTGATAAATTACACCCATTCCTTCAGCTGCAACTCAGGCTAATTGTAATACGGAAATCCAAGGAAAAATAACATTCCACCCAACATTCGATCTTGCATTAAAGAGGAAAAATAGTTTCATAGGCTACTTTAATTCCTAAGGGGAATTTACACAGACCATTTCATTTTTTAATATTTAATATTTTCAACTCAATGCTTTTATTGTAAACTGTCATGTTTCTTTTTAAAGACTCAACTTATCCTTTTGCAAACTCAACATTCAAGATTATTAATTCAACATGATAACCATGTACTTTGCGTTCTTTTTAGCATGCACAACATTTAAACTAATGGTTTGGCATTTTGCATTGAACAATTACACTCAATGATTTAATATATAAATTTAGCTTTAATAAATGCTTGGCATTTTCAACTATGAACATAACGTATCACAATAAAGGCTCAATAATTTAATTTTTGACTTATGCGTTATTTTCTCATAATTTCAACACTTAATTATAACTCAGCTTGTCAAAGTTTCAATTAAAGACTTGACATTTAATACTATAAAAAGCTCCTAATTTTTAACAACTCTACAAAAGGTTCAACAACTTCCAATTTATTCTTTTATGCGAAACTCAACCATGATAAAATTTACATAGCGTTTACAAATAAAGAACTTGGCATTTTCATTCTAACATGACATTTTAATATCATATAGTAAAACATTTTGATATATACACTATGCATACTTATTTATATACGCATTATTCTATTTAAAATACTCTGGTTCCAATATTTAACTCAGCACTTACAATAAACTCAACGCTTTATAAATTTTAGGCTAAGCATTTTATTTAACAGTCTCAACAATTTATTATTAATACATATTCAACCTTTTATTTTTATCGTATGTTCAATGACTTAAAATTAGACTTTTGAAAATATAATTAGTCATCTACAATTTCTAAAATGACTTCTACGATTTCTAAATTGACTTCTACGATTTCTAAATAGCTTCAACAATTTTTTTATAGCTTCAACGATTTATAAAGTACACACAGTTTCAATTTACATCCACAACCTTTTGTATAAAACCTCAACTAATGTATTATATACTGGGTGTATTATCTTTTTAATCCTCAGTGTAACACTCGAGACATTCAACTTTTTAAACTGTCCACGCAGGGCACTTGACATAAAAAATGAAAATGATTGCCCGTTCTTCATTTCTCCATTAAATATTATAATTATTTTCCCGCATTTGCTTCATATTAAAATATCAAAAAAATAAAGAAGACATTTTACTTATCTACCACACTACAAATTAACTTTCTTACTTTTTGACTTTGGGAATCTGGCAGAAGATTTTGACAAAAGATTTTTATTAAGCATTCTTAGGCATTGGTTTTAAATACTGGGAGAAGCCCACTTGGTGCACGATTCGCAACTCAAAAGAAGAAACAAAGCAGGTATCTGATTTTAAATATATTAATATTACTCTAACCATTTTGAATAATATTACCCAACTTATACACAACGTATTATTAATAGAAGCTCATTGCTTAAATTATAACTATAGCATTGAAATGATACACTTATTTAGCATTCCAATTAAACTTAGTCTAATATTTATTTATAACACAATAATACTTAAAGAGAATTTGACACTATATAGTTATTCAACTCAATCAACATATAGACTTTGAATAAAACACAGGGCAATAAAATCAATATGTAGATTCGTTTGAATAGAACGTAGCAGTAATATAAAGCACAAACCTAGGTTTTAAATGTTGGTCAAAATATAAATAATACATAAGCCTACTAAATTACTATGCACAAAAAATTCATTACGGAACCTATCTCTATAATGCTTCTAAGTTGATGAGGTAAAAACTAGTTGCCTTTCTTTTGTCTCCTCCAAATCTCTTTTTTCTTATTCTACTACCTGCTTATTCTCTCGAGTCTCTCTGTGTCCTTCCTTAAATTTAAAGAGGCTTTATTTATAAAAATAAATCTATCTCTAAAATTTTCACTCTTATTCTTGCATGATATTCATCATTTAGTTTGCTTTTCATGCATAATATTTAAAACATTTAAATTGCTTATTTTAAACCACCACACCTTGATTCACAAGTTATCTTCATCATAAGGCAAAGTTGATTAATTAACTGATAATATCTATTATCTAGTTTTAAATGTAACTTTATGCATGTCTTTAAAAGGCAAGATTTCATTAGGATAACTCAAGCTCTTGAGAGTAAATAAATAAAGGTAATTATTTATTTATCAACTAGATTAATATTTTTCTAATTATTTTCAAAATAAGATAATTGAATAATTAATTACCATTTACACGAAGTAATTAAATATTTATTTTCTTGATTTATTTCCAAAAATCAAGATAATTAAAATAAAAGAATCTAATGCTTATTAATGACTAAAACTACACATAAATATAATCACAAACAATATTTTCATAATTACGTATAGCATCTAAAACATGCTATGCATATAACATTTAAAATCTAATGTGCATGTGTGAAGGGTCACTAGCAATTTCTCCATTGTCTCTCAATCATCCCATCTAGCCCATCCTCTCCGATGATGATCTCCCTCATCAAGCTCTAAGGGTAGGATCAATCTTGCATCCACATCACAATAAGTAGGTAGTTAGTCTGAGTCATCACTAATAAATCAATGATGTAAAATAACAAATATACATCATCAATATACATAATAATAAAATATAGCTATCCGATTTAATAATTTTGAGAATATTAATGTATTATTCTTAATTTAGTTAAAGGGCTTGAGTAGTAAAATTAGTAAATAAATATGTAATAATTAAGCTACTGATTTGTGTAAACTAAATTTCAATTTTAACTTATCTAAAAATAGTAATAAGAGATAGAAAAGAAGACTTAGCTGAAAATTCACTGACACAACTGAAACAAGGTCTGATATTCACTATGTAGGACTGGGACACTATCGTAAACTGAGATCTAGTCTTTATTTTATAATTGGACAAGAGCACTGAAAGTGGACAGGAGTGGCATCGACACTATAGTCCACCTCTACCATTGTTATCTTGAGGATATGAGCTTTCTGGGTTTTGTTCACTAGGTATGTGTGACCCTATTCATGAAGCTTCGATAGCTAGAAGTCTATAGAGATCCTTATAGAGAAAGTTTTCTCTTTAAACCCTATGTTCTATTATGCTTTGATCGATTTTGAGAAAGAGGGGGGGTTAGTGTGTGTAAAATTCACTGGACGTGGATCCACACCCCTTATGTGGGCACGTTGCCTACATACCAATACTCCAAAGAGGGATCAAGCCATATGTAGTTCTCTCACTTGATGTGCTTTGTGAAATTGTGTGTATGAAGATGCAAGATGATAAATTAGATGTGCTTGAGGTGGTTAGGGACTGGTGTAAGAATTTGAATAAGCTTGTAAGTGTGTTGGCTAGCTATATAAAAAAAATAAGGAAGATTGCTTGAGTAGTCTTGCTTGCTTAGTGATAATTTCCAACCCCTTTCCAAATGATCTTTAAATGAGTTTTTATAGGGATCTATTGGTCATGGGTTAAATGTACTCACGTTAGGCTGACAAGGAGAAAGATGGCGAACTGAAAGAAATTTACCATTGGGCCCATAAATAGACTTAAACAAGAGCACTGAAAGTGGAAAAGAGTGGCACCAATGCTATAGTCCTAGTGTGACATTATTGTTCTAAGCAGACGAGACTTGGGGGGATGGGTCTATCATAGAAAGAGGGGTCTGGATCAACTGAGATCAAGTTTGAAAGGCTATGGATGAATGAGAATTAGTGAAAAGATGCCTATGAGGGTCATGAGAGCAAGCAAGAGGGACCTAAGGGTTGGGTGTCATTAACCACACTCAAGTTACCAATTTTCACATTTTATATGACTACATTTGTCCCCCTTTATTCTAGTGATGTAGCAAAAGTGAAATACTAGAATAAAAGAAAAATAGAAAGCATACCTGAACTTACCTATAAGGGTAAAGCTCGTGAAGTTGTGTGATGCTAGGTGTGCATAGAGAGAACACATTGTAAAGTGTAAATTTGCAAAAAAAATAAAGAGTAGATTAGTTCTTACTAGATATTCTATATCTAAAATAAGAACTTATAATATTGGGTAAGATAGAGAGGAAGAAAAAGGAATGAATACACATCATCAGGTACATAGACCAATACAAAACCTATTGTGATGTTGAGTAATGTTGGATGATGTTGTACCAAGAGTAATATCACGAATGGAGTTGAGTGCTTAATTCCCTAAGAGTGGCTCAAGAATGCAAAGGCTAGCCCTTTGGCTCCATCATCACCCACTAAGTGAAGCTAAATGATCATGCATGTGTTGATCGATGTTTGGACTATGTGTTTAATCCATCTAAATAGGTGGCTTAAGAATACAAAGGCTAGCTAGTTCTTTGGCTCCATTATTGCCTTATGAAGTGAAGCTATGAGCTGATACCAATATGAACTATATGTCATATGAGATGGCTTTTGAAGCCCATGAATATACTATGATCTGACAATGTTAGCATGGATACCTAAATGTATGCTGGAAACTAGGCCATGCTTAGCCACTCTAAAAGATGTAGATTAGGTTTATATGAAAGCCACTCTAAAATGAAGAAGTTGCGTCTTGTATGAAAACCAACTCCAAAATGATGCCAACCATCTACAGATAGAATAAGGCATGCAACTATTAAGAATGCCTAGGTAATACTGAACTCAAAAAGGAAAAGAAAATAAATGTGTCATGCACATTGCCCCCAATCATTGGTGTCTAAAACATGGATTCTGATCTAAAAGTTATATCAACTATCGTGTCTAAAATTAGAAGTGAGAGCCATCATGCCACACATGATGCCCCTTATATTTAGATTCTTTGAGCAAAAGTGTACTAAAAACTATTGATTCTAAACCAATCTGATTATGTAAAACTATAGCTGAACCTACTTTTTTACCTTCTTCTAAAAAGTCTAGTTTTTTTACTATTTAGACAAGAGCATTGAAAGTGGAAACTAGTGGCATCAATTCTATATTCTAAGTTGGGTGCTATTGCTCTGAGCTGAATCTGATGATTGTTCTAACATTTTCACTGTCTACTTGGTCTGTTCTAACTAGTTTGATGTTTGGTTGTTGTTCTTGGTGTGCTAAATGCTAATTTTTTGAGTGTTAGGAGCTCCAATATTTGTGACAAAACCCCTATTTGTTTCCCCCTCCTTTGAAGGTAGGAATGAAAACCCTAAAATGACTACCCTTAAAATAAAGAGCCCTACAAGTGTGTTATGCTACAAAGATACATGATATAATAATGATAATCGATAAGATATCTCAAGATATAACATGATTTATATTGAGAGATTGTTAAATCAACAGGGGTATACCTAGATGGATATAACAATGTAATAACATGTGCAATGCACTAAACTAAAAATGAAATTCTGGTTAGTTTTTAGTTATTAGTTAGAGGGATGGAACATGATGTCCATCATGACATCCAAGAAAGCGAGATAATGCATGATGTGGATCATGACATTGCAAATAATGAGAAGCAAACACATAACAAGCACATAAGGCAATAAGTAAGAAGAATATAAGGGTGGCTGAGGGGCCAAATAAAAAAGGGACATGGGCACATATCACTCATAATGGAAGGCAAGCATACAAGGCATGTTCAAATGCCACATACACATACAATTGAAACAAGCAAAGCTAGTGTGAAAGCCACAATCACATAGAAGAGTATAGGTAAAGGACATTGACAAATGTCCTAAGACACACACAAGACATGGAAGCAAAAGACATTGGCAAATGTCCTAAGGCACATATAGGAGACAAACATGAACTATGAAATGCAATCATATCTAGATACATAAAACACGAAAGGAAAACATGTAATAACTAGAAATACAATTGCATCTAACTAATCAAAGCAAGAGGGAGAGTATGCAAGACATGTTAGTACAAGACCAGGTATATGCTAATAAATACACAAGTGTTATATACTAGTGAGATATCGATATAGTAATCTGTGTAAGCTAGTAAATAATGTAGATTAACATAGTATCTAGAGTGTATGGTGTAGGAATGACATAACCTAGATGGTGTAGTCATACATAAGATGCTCTTAGTGGGTATGTATATCGATCTGTGTCTTGATGTAGAAGTAGGATTCCCCCTCCATGGGTAGAGTGAAGCAATCAAAGAGCTAGATGTCACTTCACACACTCAAAGAAGATCAAGTGAAGCATGGTTATGTAGATAAATAAAAAAATAATAACATAGAACAACAATTGTAAGTCTAACATAGTAATAGAAATGTAAAGCATGGATAATGACTACAATCAAAATATTTTTGGTGTTTTTGAGTTATTTGCATGTTTTTATATTTTGAATTATTTGAATGTTTTTGAATTTGTATTGTTTTTGTATTTTGAAATGTCATGAGCTATGTACAATCAATCACATGAAGACTATATACAAGAATTTTGAAGAGAAGCTATATACAAGTAAGGTTGAGAAGAGATGATACTAACCGATGAGTCTCATGGGAGACTCCCTATCATGGTGTTCTGTATCAAGGAGAGGAATCATGCATGATCATGAAGCATGATGGAAATGCTGAGACTATGACTTTGAAAGCTATAAATGCTCTAAAATATTTGAAGTAGAAACCAACTATGGGGTCCCTCTATAACTCTGAGAAGTGGATGCAAATATAGGGCTCTTAGGGACCCATCTAGTAGTAGGAGAAGTTCTTTGAACATGTGCTCTATGAGTAGATGCATGAGATCTCAATGATATTGCCCTAGGTGTGAACACTATAGCTATAAGCTATTTAGAATCCTGATGATGTAGAGGTATATAAACCTTTTATGATGGAGATGGGTGCCTCAACTATGTCTGAATTGAAACTGATGGAGGAACTATAATTGGTGGAAAAATTAAAATTAGAGGTTGAACTGAAACTACTGATTGCAAAGTAAAATATGGCTCTGAAGTGGGGAATGGTAACTCATATAGAACTCTACCAACTGTAACAACCTGATTAACGTGAATGAATTTCATACATCTATAAACTATAGAAGGTACTGCTCAAAGTTTCTAAATTCATGGTCATCCAAGTAGCATATCAAAAACTCCTGCACTAGGAACTATAGTAAATGGTGTGGCCACGTGTGTTGGGCCAACCTGTAGAGGAAGTATGATCTCACCCAATGAACTCTGTATGTGCCCACTGAATCCACTAATAACTATGTCCATTGGGATAATATCTTGCTTTGAATATCCCAAATGATATAATAATGTCATAGTGCACATGTTCACATTAGATCTATTATCTATGAGAACACTATGAATAAGATGATTATGGATGTAAGCTCTAATAAAGAGTGCATGACAATCTGAATCATCTTCAATGATCTCCTACTATAAAAAGGAGATAGAAGGCCTAGCTAGAATTCTAGAACTGTATACACCAATCATGTTACTCAAATGATGTGTCTCAATTGAAGCTGTCTTGTATGTATCTAGTGGTAGATGTGCATGATATGCATGATGAACCCCTGATGTGTCCCTTGTCTCTTATTTATCATGTTGCAAAAAAGTATCTAAGAAGATTATCAAAGCTTTATCTTGTGTTTTCTTTGCCTAAGGAGGCTCAACTGAAGTGCTAAGATCAATATGATTACCATCTATCAAATCCTATATCTTGTGTCTCAGAGTAGTGCATCTATTTGTTGTTTGGCCTGGTGCCTTGTGAAACTCATAAAATACATGCTAGTCATATCCCCATGGAAGAGGCTTTGTCAGGTCAACTTCCTGAATAGGAGGAAGAGATATGATGTTACATTCTAATAGCTGTTGTAAAACTTTGGTTGGAGAAACTGGTAGATTGTGAAGGTTCATCGAGAGGTGTTAATAAATCCACTCACTGAGGGGGCTCAGAAGCTACATTAACTCTCAGTTGATTCTGACTCTTATTATCATTGACCTTGACTTTATATGGGACTTTTTTGTTACTCTTGTTTGTTATGTCTGAGATACTTATGTACTTGAGTTTGCTTATTGAGATTAGTTTGACTTCTCATTCTTTTAGTGTGTAACACAATTCAGTGAAGGAAGAGAATATTTTGAACATGATTAATTCATGCAAATCTGGTAGAAGGCTCTATTTAAAGTGATCTTGTAACTCTTGATCAGCCATGGGGCTAGTCATCTTAACCAAAATAGTCTTATATTGGAGAACAAATTTGTGAGATGCTCATTTGAACTTTGTTTTTATTATGCAACTTGGACATATGAAACCTTATCACTAATGTCAATGCTGAAATGAGCTAGGAACATGTCAACTAAAGGATTGAATGCATTGATTGACTGATTCGATAGATTGTAGAACCATTATAAAGCATAATCCAGTTGGCTTAGTGGAAATAACTTGGTAAGTAGCCAGTCATTGGGTACATAGTCTAAGCATGTTGCATGAAAGGCTCTTAAATGTGTCTCTAGATCACCCTTGCCATCATATAGAGTAAGCTTAGGTTGAACAAAACCTTGTGAGAAGGGTGTAGAAGCAATGTGATGTGCCAATGGTGTATGTAGTAAAGCAAAAGAATACAAAGCCTGTGTAGGTCTAGAAATACCTTGCTCAAGATGTAGCACCATGGATTAAAGAGATTTTATCTCTTATACAAGGACTGCCACATTAGGAGACAAAGATGTTCTAGTTGTGTTGGTGGCATAAAGGTAGGTTGGGATGCTATAAGGGGTTGTTGAGACATAGTTGCTCCCATAGTGTCATTTATAATTGGTTGCTCTGAAGGAATGAAAGATTCAACTTGCTTAGACTTTTTAATTTCTATGATAGATTTCAAGATATGAGTATGATCTTAGAGGTGGTCCCGTAGTCTTTCTCAAAAACTTTGTAGAATCAAATCTTTGTTAAGGACAACTTCATTATCAATAATTGGTGGAAGTGGATCAGTAGTCCAATGTGGTGGAACATGAGCATCGATGTGTACATCATCATTGTTATTTTCATGTTGCTCATTGTCAGAGTTATCTTTATTGAAATTAGTGTAATCTTGATGTGTAAAATTTATAACAAAAACTTGAGTTGGTTGTTTATCCATGGTATATGGTTGAGTTACAAGAATCTGTTTGAATTCAAGAGGATTGCCACTAAGTCTTGCACATCATCTTGAAGGAAAATATGCAATAAACTTAGGTGGCATAAGGAAAACAACTTGGATAATAGTATAAAGGATTAAACAAATACTATCTAAACAAAGAACGAGAATATGCATAAGAAGGATACAAAGTTTGCACACATGTAAGGTGATACCTCAAGAAGCAAATAGGAACTAATATATGCAACTAGGGTTTGAAAGATAATTATTTGAATAATTTACTATAATATTTTGAATTTAAAAGTAAATTTTTGAGTTATAAATGCAAGTTGAAAATTAAAAATTTATTAGAAAATTTGCGATTTAAAGAGACCTAGTAGATGCCATTAGGATTTTGAAAAATAAATGTTTTCAAAAACTAATATTGAATTTTGAATGGATTTTTTGATTTAAATGTGCTGGCAAAAAATTAGAAAATTATTAAAAAATTGTTGGGACCTAGTATGGGCAACTAAGGTTTGAAAAAAAAAATTTTAAAATTACTATGAAATTTTTAAAATTTAGTGTTAATTTCTTATTTTATTATGCAGGTAAAAAATCAAAAAAAATATAGGAAAAATTAGTAAGAAATTTACCCTAGGGTTTCGAGGGTTTTTATGCACAAATGAAGTAAGTCAGATTTACCAAATGATTTAACAATTTTAGGAACATTGGTGTATTATTCATAATTTAGTTAAAGGGTCTGAGTAGTAAAATTAGTAAATAAATATGCAATAATTAAGCTACTAATTTATGTAAAGTAGATTGTAATTTTGACCTTTCTAAAAATATTAACAAGAGATAGAAAAGAAGACTTAGCTAGAAATTGACTGATACGACTAAGACAAGGTCTGATATTCACTATGCAAGATTGGGACACTATCACAAACTAAGATTTGATCTTCATTTTGTAATTGGACATGAGTGTCAAAAGTGGATAGGAGTGGCATTGGCACTGTAGTCCATCTCTGCCACTATTATCTTGAGGATTTGAGTTTTATGGGTTTTGTTCATCAGGTCTGTGTGACCCTATCCATGGAGTTTTGGCAACTGAAAGTCTATAGAGATCCATGTAGAGCAGATTTTCTCTTCAAACCCTATGTTCCATTTTGTTTTGACCAATTTCTAGAAAGAGGGGGGTTAGTGTGTGTAAGATTTAATAGACGTGGACCCACACCACTTATGTGGGCATGCTGCCTACATATCAATACTCCAAAGAGGGATCAAGCCATATGTAGTTCTCTCACTTGATGTGCTTTGTGCAATTGTATGTATAAATATGCAAAATGCTAAACTAGATGTGCTTGAGGTGGTTAGGGACTGGTGTAAGGATTTGAATAAACTTGGAAGTGTGTTGGTTAGCTGTATGCAAAAAATAAGGAAGATTGCTTGAGTAATTTTGCTTGCTTAGTGATAATTGCCAACCCCTTTCCAAATGATCTTTGAATGGGTTTTTATAGGGATCTATTGGTCATGGGTTGAATGTACTCATGTTAGGCCGACTAAGAGAAGGATGGGGAATCGAAAGAAATGTACCATTAGGGATAGAAATAGACTTGGAAAAGAGCACCAAAAGAAAATAAGAGTGGCACCATGCTATAGTCCTAGTGTGGCACTATTGTCCTGAGCATACAGGACCTAGGGCGATGGATCTATCATGGAAAGAGGGGTCTAGATTAGTTGGGATCAAGTCTGGAAGGTTATGGATGATTGGGAATTAGTGAAAAGATGTCTATGAGGGTCATAAGAGAAAGCAAGAGATAACTAAGGGTTGGGTGTCATTAGCCACACTCAAGTTATCAATTTTCACATTTTATATGACTACACTATCACATTATGTATACTAATCAACAATATCACCATCCCATACTAGTATATGTCAAAATTCTCAAATCAAGGCAATGATAATAAGATAATAACCTTATAAATAAATGGATTAAAGGTTTATAAGTCATAAGGTGAAATTGGGATGTGACATCCTCCCCCCCTAAAATTAGTCATCGCCCTGATGACTCTTATGCAAACAAAAGTTTTAATTAACAAACAAAGTTTAATAACATAAAATATCAAGTATCATATCATGCATATAAATTCAAAATTTACTTAAAGAACTTATCATAGTTCTCTCATTTAACACTATTATTAGTGTATTGGTCCCACAAGACCTTGCTCAGTGACATTTCTAATTATGCAAATAAATTTTACCAATGCCACTTATGTTTATTAGTTCTATCATGACCACCCTGGGGTCTAGAACCACAAGACAAACTCATAATAACTTAGTAAAAGTCTTACTGACTTTCTAATAATACATGAGTTCATCACAAAAGTCATAAAAACTAACCAATAAGAGTCCCACAAAACCTTCCATCCCCTATGCACATCTCTTTAACCTAGAGAGTGTATTTCTCATAAAGGAGAAAAGTTTTTAGGGAACTTGGAAAGAATGATGTGTATATGTTAATACTATCAATACACCACATAGCTTCATATAAGTATAACATGTCAATACTATCATTATTCAATCGAATCTATAGATAAGTACAAAGATGAATAGTAACGATAAATATAATGCATACACAAAATTATTGAATATCTATCCACATGGAACACATGTCCACAGTATACATGTGTATCATCATACGACTGAATTTGATAAGTTCTACTTGTCAAATCTTGAATTCAACAAGTCTGTCTGTTAGATCCAACTAAGTACCCACAATCCAAGTTAATGTGAGGCTAAGTAGGAAATCATCCTATCACTTAGTACTCATGTTCCCAAATCACCACTCTTCCTCAGGTCTTATGACTTGATAATCTTCAAAAAATGTACATGAGTTTATGAAACATAAATATGTAGTAACAAATCATAAAAATTAGTACTATATGCTAAATAATTTCAGATGTAATAACATACATACAATAAAAATCATACAATCATCCTGATATTGTATTAAGTTGCTACTAATTAATCATAACTAGTATCATATCCTACAACTTAACCTATAGTATTATATTCATAGTTAAGAAATAATAATTATCATAACATACTAAAGCTAAGGATTATACCGTCCTTATGACCTTATAAGTGAGATAATGTCTCTTTGCTTGCATGACTAGCATACAACAAGTTAAAAGGTTTATCTAAACCCTTTTCGGCTATTAAGATGTTCTACACATCTTATAATTTACTTACTCCAAACAAAGGTACATATATAACTCTTCAAAGCAATATGCTTCAAGAAGAGAATAATATCAGTCTAAACAAAGGTATATAATATCATAATAATTATAATTAATATAAATTCAAGTTTTATAATTCCTTGAGGTCAAGTTAGATAACATAGTAACTCTAAAGTTACAAAGTGAAAAGCAAAGCACTAACATCTCAAAAACAAAACTCCTACATACCTTCATATGGTAGAAGGAAACATCGCAACCCACGTTGCCAATTACTATTCACTTACCAAACTTGTAAGTGTAGTATCATCACCTACTTCCACAACTGGAAAGAAAATATGAACCACAAGGATGTATCAATCCAACCAATCCTACAGATTCTATCAACAAGAATTAGGAAACATTATCTCATAAACTCAAGGGAATAAAATTAAAATAATAATTCAGAAACAAATTTTTGCTTAAGGAAAACTCTAAATCAACATCTTTGCTAGCTTAAAAAGATGTAAGAAGAGAGTGAAAGCATAATAAATCACCTCTAAGATAACTAAGAGAGATGATACTTATTTTCAAGTCCATATAAATATAAGGATATTAATCCACATAATAAACTCCTAACACAAAGGAATATCAAACAAAACATCTATTTTTAACTACAAGAAAATTCCTACTGCACTAGGTGGTGCCAAACTAGAATGGTTTTATAGGATTTATAACTCATAGGATCTGTGTAAATAAGACATAAAACTAAAGCATAATTACTTAAGTGAGAAATACTCTGTGCTTTTAAAACACTCACAACACAAAACACAAATGGTTAAGGTGATTCAAAATAGACATAATCACACTCAAGGTGTTCAATCTAAAGATTGAAAATATGGTAGGAAACTCTTGCTCGCCCTCATGAACTAAGCTATGAACTCATCTACTCCTACACCTTATAAAACCATTACCAACAAGACACTTATAAACCAAACCTTTAACAATTGTAAAGGGGGTATGAATGCTCTAAGGGTACACACTCAATGTACCATATATACTTTCACAATCCTCCTTTCTACTAAACATAAAGGTAAGAAAATGCTAATACACTCATTAGGTCCTAGAGTTCGAGCCACAACTCTGATACCACATGTTACAACCCCTCAAGTTATATTCATGAAAAAATAACATTTAAAATAAAAACTAATTACTAACATTCAAACCACTTAAATAAGCTTAAAAACTTAACCAAACAACTCAGAACAAAAGTACTTTTAGATTCAAATACCAAAAAACTATTTATATTATATAATAACTCCAAGGAAAGTGAATACATTAGGATGTAGCTACAGCTGGTCCCATAATACAATAACTATTATTCAACATATACAAACATAAATTACAATTACATTTCCTTTAGGCATTCTGTCTAATACAATAAATAGATATTAATCTTTCCAGAGCTTAAGTCAAACCAACTTGAGTATCGTTGACAATCTTTAGCGTGGTCACTAGATAAGTAGTACTGTTGTGGGGAGGGAGAGCATCATCTGAGCACTTTTTTACACCAACCATAGACCAAAAATCCCTCACACAATCACATATTAGGAAATGTCCCTTCACGGATAGGTAGATAGAACGGTGCGAGAATCCAAAAAATAAGCTAGTACTCATGTGTGTATGATTTCTAAATGTAAACATGTATTGTATTATAGAAAACCTATTTCTATTAAAGATATCACATTGACTTGTAAATCATACATACCAAAATATAATGTCTCACTAAACATCATTTAATCACAAGATTTATACTAACCACACTCTTCTAGCAATCATATCACATTACATGTTAAACATTAGACTAAGCAAAGTATACTTTTATTCCAATCACACATGAATGAATCATACATTATTATTTAACTCATACATGAAATAAAGCCTATAATTCATTCCACTCAATTATGTTTCACATTCATAAGAAACTAAATATTTCAAATTACTTACAAAAGATCCAAATATCTACACCCCATGATAACCCATATTACCATAGTCTATTGTTCTAAGACATAACTACTAGTTTTCTCATAGGTAGTCATACTAAGAATTCATAAATACATGGAAGCATGCACTCTTATTCAAGCAAAAAAATATAACAAGCAAGTCATAAAAATACATAAAATTCCAACCTAACATTCGTTTATACTCTCAAGATTGTATGCACCCATACATATTGTCCTACTAACTGCTACAAACATATTGTTCAAGTAATATCTAACACATACATTCAATCAATTAATGTAGGTGAGAGTCTAAACATATAACTATAGTATGTACCATATGGGTATATACTTCCAAGCTAAATTATCCTATGATATCCCATATTATCATAGCTCATGATCAATTTGCTCAACATTAACAACCAATCTTATTAAATAAGTAATTACAAGATTATACCACCCGAAATATATCCTTAATAATAATATGAATACACATTCTCTAGACGTTCAACATGATGTATTATTTTTATTCTAGTAATATCCAATCACTTACACATGCTATTCTCACCAATATAATGCACATAAGATTTCATCAATACATGACTCCACCAATTCGACCTTGTTGCCATATTGTATAAAATGAATTTATAAGCATGCTATAGTTATGTATATAATAGATATATAGTCTGTACTCAATCATACCATCTGGGTATGCTAAACAAAAGACCATAATTATATGCATACTATATCAGACATAAATAAGTATAGTTTGATAAGATCCTACCAACCAAAAATGATAATAAAATGTCTTTAGTTACTTACTTATAATAGGTATCTAAGGCATAATCCAACTTGTTCATACCAATCGAGTATTCTAAACAAAAGGACCTTTCATAATATTCACTCATAATTGAATTTGGGTCCAAACACCATCTAACTTATATAGGCTTTAATAAACAATCTTTCTGGATTTTAAACACAAATGAGTTTAAATAAGTAACCACCAAGTAATAAGATGAGTAAACCCAAAACAATAATCGGTCTTATCTAAGTGATCGACCATTTAAACCTTATTTTATTATTTTGGATAGAAGTTTTTAATATATAATCTAACTTATCTAGTTATACTGCCATGCTGGGTTCGGCTTAAAGATTTAAAAGTAAAATAAATACACTAACTAAGACTATAAAACCTTATTCAGTGAAATATACTAGCCCTTGTGATAAATTATGCCCATTCTTTGAGTTGTAACTTGGGCTAACTATAATAAGGAAATTCGAGGCAAAATAAAGTTCCACCCAACACTCAATCTTGCATTAAAAAGGAAACATAGTTTCTTAGGCTAATTTAATTCCTCACAGGAATTTACACTGAGCATTTCACTTTTTAATATTTAATAATTGCAACTCAATGCTTTTATTGTAAACTATTGTGTTTCTTTTTAAAGACTCAACTTATCCTTTTGCAAATTCAGTATTGGAGATTATTAATTCATCATGATAACCATATACTCTATGTTATTTTTAGCATTCAGAACATTTAAACTAATGGCTTGATATTTTGCATTGAAAAATTGCACTTAGTGATTTAATATATGAACTTAGCATTAATAAATGCTTGGCATTTTCAGCTATGAACATAGCGTATCACAATAAAGGCTCAACACTTTAATTTTTGACTTATGCATTATTTTCTCAAAATCTCAACACTTCATTATAACTCAACATGTCAAAGTTTCAATTAAAGACTTGACATTTAATACTATAAAAAGCTACTAATTTTCAGTGACTCTACAAAAAGTTCAGTGACTTCAAATTTATTCTTTTGTGCTAAACTCAATCATGATAAAATTTACACAGTGTTTACAAATAAAAAACTTGGCATTTTCATTCTAACATGGCATTTTAATATCATATAGTAAAGCATTTTGATATATATACACTGCATACTTATTTATATACATAGTATTCTATTTAAAATACTCTAGTTCCAATTTTTAACTCAACACTTATAATAAACTCAGCGCTTTATAAATTTTAGGCTAGGTGTTTTATTTAAAAATGTCAACAAACATATTCAACTTTTTATTTTTATCATATGTTCAATGACTCAAAATTAGACTTCTGCAAATGTAATTAGTCATCTGCGATTTCTAAATTGACTTATGCGATTTATAAATAGCTTCAATGATTTATAAATTACACACAACGTCATTTTACATTCACAACCTTTTTCTAAAAAACCTCAACAAATGTATTATCTTTTTAATCCTCAACATAACACTTGAGACATTCAACTTTTTAAACTGTCCACGCAGGGCACTTGACGTCGAAAACAAATATTGATTGCTTGCTCTTCATTACTCCATTAAATATTATAATTATTTTCCCATATATACTCCGTATTAAAATATCAAAAAGATAAAGAAGACATTTTACTTATCTATCGCACTGCAAATTAACTTTTCTTTTTTTTGACTTTGGGAATCTAGCGAAAGATTTTGACAAAAGATTTTTATTAAACATTCTCGGGCATTGGTTTTGAATACTGGGAGAATCCCACTATGTGCACGGTTCTAAACTTGAAGGAAGAAACAAAGTAGGTATCCGATTTTTAATATGTTAATATTACTCTAAGCATTTTGAATAATATTACCCAACTTATACACAATATATTAATAATATAAGCTCGTTGCTTTAATTATTACTATAGCATTAAAATGATACACTTATTTAGCATTCCAATTAAACCTGGTCTAATATTTATTTATAACACGATAATACTTAAAGATCATTTGACACTATATAATTATTCAACTCAGTCAACATACAGACTTTGAATAAAATGCAAGCCAATAAAATCAATATGTAGATTCATTTGAATGGAATGTAATAGTAATATAAAGAATAGACCTAGGTTTTAGATGCTGGTAAAAATATAAATAATACACAAGCCTACTAAATTACTATGCATAAAAAATTCATTACCTAACCTACCTCTGTGATGCTTCTAAGTTGATGAGGTAAAAACTAGTTACCTTTCTCTTGTCTCCTCTAAATCTCTTTTTTCTTATTCTACTACCCGCTTCTTTTCCCGAGTCTCTTTGTGTCCTTCCTTCAATTTCAAGAGGCCTTATTTATAAAAATAAACCTCTCTCTAAAAGTTGTGCTCTTATTCTTACATGATATTCATCATTTAGTTTGCTTTTCATGCATAATATTTAAAACATTTAAATTGCTTATTTTAAATCACTACACCTTGCTTCACAAGTTATCTTCATCATAAGGCAAATTCGACCAATTAACTAATAATATCTATTACCTAGTTTTAAATGTAACTTCACGCATGTCTTTAAAAGGCTAAGCTTAGTTTTTCCTTTACTCGCTGTTAGTTCATTAAGATAACTCAAGCTCTTGAGAGTAAATAAATAAAGGTAATTATTTATTTCACAAATAGATAAATAGTTTTCTAATTGTTTTCAAAATAAGATAAATAAATAATTAATTATTATTTACATGAAGTACTTAAATATTCATTTTCTTGATTTATTCTCGAAATTCAAGATAATTAAAATAAAAGAATTTAATGCTTTTTAATGACTAAAACCACACACAACTATAATCACAACTAATATTTTCATAATTATGCATAACATCTAAAACATGCTATGCATATAACATTTAAAATCTAATGTGCATGTGTCCAGGGTCACTAATTATTTCTTTGTGATCACCCAATCATCCCATCTAGCCCATCCTCTTTGATGATGCTCTCCATTGTCAAGTTCGAGGGTAGGATCAATCTTGTATCCACCTCACAACAAGTAGGTAGTTAATCTGAGTCATCATCTAATAAACTAATGATGCAAAACTAATAAATATACATCCTTAATGTATAAAATAATAAAATACAACTATCACTGTCCCACACCATTATATGTCAAAATGCTCAAATCAAGGCAATGATAATCAGATAATAACCTTATTAATCAATGGATTAAATGTTTATAATTCATAGGGTGAAATCAAGATGTGACACCAACACAGGCCCTGATTCTTTCTCAACTGCACTTTGGGTGAATGTATAGGGCTTGTGCCTTATATGAATTGATGGTAGCATAGTCAAGTGATTAAATGTTGAACGCAAAAAAAGTTATCCTATGCTTGTGCTTGTCTACAAAAAATCCCTACCAGACCCCAAAATTTTGGTTCAGTTGTTGGGACCCATGTTTTGAATTTTTTTGTTGTGATGGTGTGATAGGATGATGTACTGACTTTATCTTGAGAACATTGAGCATTGAGTGCATTAGATGAAAAATAATTTTGTGTAGAAACATCCAACTTGAAAAGAATAAAAGCCAAGGAAATGGGTTCAAAATAACATCTATGATGATTTATAAAAGATATTTTTTTGTGAGTTACCTGAGCATGTGTACAAGTTGTTGGCTACATATTTAACCCATAGAAGAAGAAGCTATGGATGGTGTAACGAGTAGACAAATGAGTGCCTAGAGAAACTTGGGACCCTAAATATTCCTTGGACTAGAATGGTGGATAAATAGTGGCAAGAAGCTCTAAATAATTATGTGCTTGAGTTTGTAGTATCATATTATTCATGCCCTAAGTAAGTAGAGTACTAGTTCTTATGTGACCCTAAAGGCACATTTATAGAGGAGTTTGACACAGAGCTCAATAAGCTAATGGTTGATTATGATTTTGAAACTTTGATGATGTAAGGATAAAATCCTTTTGTGTATGAGCTACACGAAGGGGAAGAGGGGGATGTGTAGGTGATGCGTGATGGAAGCGGATGAGCCAATTAACCTTTGAGATCTTAGAAGACAAGCTTATAATGAGAGATGACACTGACTGATGGAGGATCTAGAATGTGCAAGTACCAAGAGGGCCCACAACGAATGAGAAGGGCATGGGGAAGGATATCTTGAAGAACAACAATGTGAAGATGAGAGGCTTTATGAAGTGATTGACCAAACTCGACACTTGACAAGTCTAGAGTTGGATGAGTTCTTACATAATTGGATGAGTATAGATATGCTTGATGTGCCTACCCCATTTGAACCTGAGATGCATGCTCATGCACCAGATCCTCCACTTGAAGATAGTATATAAGTGATTGTTGACCCTACTAATGCCTCAGCTTTTATACATTTTGTAGATTTAGATTGTAACTTTGTTATTGAATAGATTATTCCATGCAAGGATGTGAGTGAAATTATCTCTAGTCCATTGAGCACAATCTCACCACAATAGAACTTGAATGCAAATGTACTAATGTAGCTGATTTTAACAATGCAAGGTAGGAAATAGCTCGTAAAAATTGGTCTAGTGCCACAAACAAGTAACACAACACCAAGATAATCTACTGTGCCAGTAGGAATGATGGGACCAATGCCTACCATCAGGGTGGAGGTAATGGAGGAAACCCACAAGGAGGAGGAAGTAACATCCCTAGTGGAACAAGACCATCATCAAAAGGGTAGGGACTGAGGGGATAAGTGATATAAGTAATAGCTACATGCCTGTAATATATCTACTACAAAATTGATATGTACCTCTTAGAGTATTATAACATGGAAAATACTGTAGAACATATGTTGAAGTGTGAATTATAGTGGCATACATGAAGCATAACCCAGTCAGAGTGCAAGGCTACTCAGCTTTTAACCTCTTTACTTGATTGCACCAACCCCTGGTATAATTTTTTTGATCCCAACCAGGGCATGATTGACCATGATACCTTGAAGGATGCATTCCTAAAGGAGTTTAACATCCCAAAGTTTAAACAATAAAACATCACTATGATGAAAGAAATTACCCAAATACTCATGGAGAGTGTGCGCTTATAAGATGCATAGTTCAAAACTTTCTTGTCAAAGTTGCCATATGATATTCATCCTTCTCAACATGCATAGTGGTTTGTTGGGGGGTTGCTCATGCCATTTTGAAGGGCACTTTCCAAGAAGACTTTTACGGACCCTCAAGAATCACTTGAATTCACACTTAGAGTCAAGATAGTCAGAAGTTTAGACATTAGGATCAACACATTTATAGAGGTACAAATTGTATCTATGCAATCTCAGCTCTAAAATCTTATCGCCATCTCTGTACATAACACTCAATGTGGACTATGGTACATCGATTATGAAGTAAAAGGCCATAATAGAACTAACTACACATAGAGGAATGTGTGCGCTCTAATTCTATCCTATGAAGTCTATCGAGAAGTGCATGATGTCCAAAACTACTCTATATTACAGTGTGCCAACCAAGTCAAAAAAATAACCTATTGTCATTTGTGCAATTCCTATACCCATAACACTGTTGACTACTAGATGATTGATGAAATGTGTAAAAACATGGAAAGGGGTGTGCAATAGGCTACAACCATTGTGGGAGGGAAAGCAAACCAAGGGAATGATGGCTAAGACCAAAAGAATGTAAACTTTAGGATGCAATGAGGTACCAAAGGGTAAGTTGAAAGACGTAGTGGCATAAAGTTCTCATTGTGCTCATGTTATCGGTGTGGCTCAATAGAGCATTATCAGCATGACTTCCCTATGCATCCCATTTGTGGGTATTATTGAGGGCCCCATAAAGTTAAAGACTACCCTAACCTTTACAAAAAGTTGACCCAAAGAGGGCCTGATGTAGACAAGGGCATAGGGATGATCAGACATGAACAGAAGAAAAATGGACCCCAAAGGTGCAACCTACATGCACAATGGAAGTCAAGGTGTAGGAAACTACTTGAAGTGGGCTCACCACTTAGTCACCAGCTACACCAGTACCTGAGTTACACCTCAAGTGTGGGGATAAGGGTCAAAATGAATGCATAATGCAACCTAAACTAAAAGCTACACCTTATCCAGACTCAACACACCAGAAAGATATACTATAAAAGGCTATGAACATAATCCAAAACTTGCAAGGGGAGCTCTAATTAGTGTGGGACCTAAAAATGTACACTTCCATGACTTAGAAGAAACAAGATAGCTGAGAAGTTGAAGTACAGGAATTGATCGAGATCCTACAACTCTTATAGACTGAGGGTATGTTGCTCCCATTGAATAACTTACTCCTAGAAGATGCAGTACAAAAGCAAGTTGAGGTCACCACACCATACATGAAGAGGGTGCGAGAAGTATGACACACTCAAAATGCTGAATATGATGAAGAAATTTTGGTGGATGCTATTATTGATGGCTAGTTTGTCTGTAAGGTTCTTATAGACATAGGAGTTGAGGTCAACATTTTGAAGAAGACTACTTGGGAGAAACTGGGTAGTCCAACTTTGAGACCTTCCCCTCACGCGTTATTCCTAGCCAATAAGACCTGGGTATAGCCTATTAGGATTCTAAAAATCATGATTATAGATATCATGGTCGTCAAATTCTAGGCTAACTTTGAGGTAATAGAGTTAGTGGAGTAGAATAACTACCCGATGCTTCTGGAAAGGTTGTGGTGTTATGAAAACAATGCAAATATGTAATTCAAAAGGTGTTACATGACCTTTAAGAATGGAAAGGAGAGAGTGGTCATACCTCTTTCATATGACCAAAGTCCTCCCTATGTCAAGAACATGGATATTCAAGATGAAATCAACCATATCTATAACATCACAACACAAGGTGTTGAGACCCTAGAGCCAAACAATCAAATAATCCTCTCTTGAGAGGATAGACAGTAGGATTTAGATACCATAGATGTTTCTTATGATAGATGGGTTAAGGAAGCATATGAGAAACTAACTGACGGTATCATTTGGTATGAGTAAAGGTGCCAAAACTGATAAAGATCAATTGGATATAGATTAATTTCACTCCTAAAAGATGGATCCCTTATGCCAAGCAAAGGGGAAAAAGAGTGTTTTACATCAATAAGGGCAAGTATACTTCACTCTTAAGGTATGGAGGAAGTAATCCTATAGAAGACTATGTCTGTGATATTGAGTCATGCATACGAAAGGAGGTGGACATAATGGGTGCACTGGTGTACACATTGAAAAGCACTTTTGCTCATTGGTGGGAAATGCAGAAGCCTAACTTGCCAACTTGGTAGGATGTAAAGGTGGCCATTTACACTAGATTTGGAAAAAATAATGAGGACCTAGACATTTCAAGCGACTGTAGCAAATTTGACCTCATAGCACATGTACAAATTTACAAAGAAACATGGATTATTTATGGTGAAGATGCCCCAAGAAATCTATGGGTGCATGCCTTCTATAGAACCTTAAAGACTTGGGCATAAGCATAATACATAGTAAATTAGATGCACTACAAAACAATAGACTGGGATGCACTTAAGGAGCAATTTGTTCATACTTTCTCCTTTTCTTCATAAAATCTTGAACTAATCGAACCATTACAAATAATTCAAAGGTTAGTGTTTGAGGACACATCTATACTGGAAAAGTTCCTAAGGGACATGTTGGGTGAAAAAGGGTTAGAAATCCCAACCTTCTTTGAAGAAAAAAATTTGAACAGTGACTCTAACAATGAAGATGATGACACTTGTAAAACATGCAACTAGAATAATTTGGATGGAGATAAGAAGTTAGTGCACCAAGTTGAGGATGGCACCCCAAAAGAAGAAGACCCTACCCATATTTGGGTAGAGACAATTGAGGGTAGTAGATAGGTCATGGATTCCTACCAGGAGAAGCATGAACATTATTGGGCACTGTTAAAAACTACCAAGGTAGATATCGGCTCAAAGGGGAAACCCAAAACTACCACTCCAGGTGCTTATTATTCTAACATGGAACTAACACATATTATTGATCTACTAAAATAATTCCAAGACCTATTCTCATGAAACTATAAAGGTATAAAAGGCTTCCACCCATCCCTTGAGAAGATGAGCATCAGACTAGTTAAGAAGCAACCTTATAGAATGAACCCAAATGTTCATGCCAAGGTTAAAATTGAGATTGATGGCATGCTAGCCATAAGTGTTATTTACCCAGTGTAGAAGTTTGAATGGGTCAGCCCTATGGTCATCAGCATAAAAAAGGATGGACATATTCAAATTTGTGTTGACTATAGGATGTTGAATGCCACTTGTGTGATTGACCCCTTTCTAACTCCATTCGCAAATGAAGTATATGAAGGTATCATAGGCTATCAGATATACAAGTTTATTTATGGATTTTTAGGTTACCATAAAATCTAGATCTAGGAGGAAGACAAGATGAAAACTACCTTTACGATCAAGTGGGGATGTTTCATGTATAACATGATGCCCTTTAGGCTGAAGAATGTGCTCGTAGTTTTATCCTAGGTGGTGATCACCACATTCAAAAACTTTATTCAAAAGTTCATCCAAGTGTATTTAGATGATTGAACAATGTATGGATTGGTAAAATATCACCATGATAATTTATGCGTAATGTTTGAAAGGTGTTGACAATTACAAATCTCTTTGAATCTCAAGATGTGTGTTTTTATGACATCATTTGGGATATTGCTTGGGCATATCATCTATAAGAATGGTTTGCTTATTGATCCAACCAAAATTGAAATCATCCTTCAGCGTCAAATACCATCAATGTAGAAAGACATCTGCACCTTTCTTGGATATTACAGATATTATAAGAAGTTTATAAGGAATTATGCTAGGATTACGGCACCGCTAGAGGAACTATTATTGAAGGATGGCCCATTCTATTGGGGTATGGTGCATCGGGATGATTTTGAGACCCTAAAGCTAAAGCTGGTAAGTACACCAATATGTAATTTCCTGATCAGCTGACTCCCTTCCATATCTATGTTGACACCTTTAGTACTGTTATAGATCTCATTTTAGCATAACCAAGAGATGAGAAAATGGATCATTCTATCTATTTTTCAAGTAAGAAAGTGACCAAAGTAGAACAAAATTATACCATGAATGAGCATGAGGTGCTTACCATAGTCTATGATAAAAGTTTAGATAATATTTACTAGCAACCCCATTTATCTTCTTTACTGATTATGAGGCACTTAAGTATCTGGTAAACAAGCCTATTTTACATAGGCACATTTACTAATGGATCATATTCTTCCAAGAGTCCCAATTTTTTGTTGTAGTCAGGCCTAGAAAGTAAAACTTAGACCTAGACCATTTGTCTTGCATCAACTCTAGAGGTGTGGCAATGCTAATTGAAGATGATATGCCTAACACGCAATTCTATAGGATCCAACACATCTCAAAATACTTAACAAATATTACAACATTTTTGACCTCCAAATCTGTGCCTCAGGCCATAACAACTAAATAAAAGAAGCAACTCATGATTCATGCCACCTCATTTTAACTCATTGGTAGGGAACTGCATAAATTGGGTCATGACGAGATCATGTACCGATGTGTCCTAAATCATAAATAGGACCAAGAACTATAAGAAGCACACAATGGGATTACTGGAAGCCATTATGCTAGAGATGTTACAATGCGAAAGGTTCTACAATCAAGTTTATGGTGGCTAACTATGTTAAATGATGCAAAAGAATACATGAAAAAGTGTGACATGTCCTAGTTTACAGGAAAACCAAACCACTAAGATGATTTGCCCCTCATCCCTATCCTTACACAATCACCATTTGAAAAATGGGGGATTAATTTTATTGGGCCTATTACTCCCGCCTTAAGGTGAACAAGCACAAGTTACATTCTGGTTGCTACAGATTATTTTACTAAGTGGACAAATGTGATGCCAATGAAAAATTATATAGTCATGATGGTAATAGGATTTATTTGGGAAAACATTATCAGTAGGTATGGGTGCTTGCTCGCCTTGAATAAAGATCATGGCACACATTTCATCAATGAAATAGTTTGGATCATGCTATCTGAGTATGTGGTGGTGCACCATAAAATGACACCTTACCACCCCCAAGATAATGGAACCATAAAAGCATTCAATAAAATACTGGGGACGTGCCTAACAAAAATCTATGATGTTGGTTGTAAGGATTGGGATGACCACATATCAACTATGTTATGGGCCTATTGCATGACATACAAGCACCTGAACAAGGCTACACCATTTCAACTAGTGTTTGGTATAGAGGCCATTTTACCTATGGAGTTCCTAGTTCCTTGATTATGCATCATGCATATTGGTTGATTGGATGATCAAGATTCATTAAGTACATGCCCAAAAGATTTGGAGAGGTTGGACGAGACACCCACCCAAGCACAATGGAGCTAGTAGATAGAGAAGGCCCACTAAAAGACATGGCATGATAAACACATCAAGGGCAAGGTGTTTACAAAAGGTGTATTGGTCCTCTTATATGATTTTAAGTACCTAAGGCACTTAGCAAAATGTAGATCAAGTGGATGGTACCTTATGTAATCCACAACATCTTAGAGACTAGTGCATGTAAGTTGTGCATGTTGATTGGTGAAATGCTCTTTGTGCATTTCAATGGCAGTAAATTAAAATTATACCATCAATAAAATGGTGCTTGTGCCTTCTAACACTGACTTTATGGTTAAAATTTGGGCACTTTGTATTATGACCATAATAAAATTGGTATGAGCCAAATCTTTGCCTAATGTTTTATTTTTTTGTGTTGTTTGAATAAGCATGGTGCTTTCAAGCCCATAGTAGAACATTTATGATGCTTGTACTTACATAGATCCAATTGAGTGAGTCAAGTTTGATCATTTTTTAAGCACCTATGGTTAGACACCTTACTTTTTGGGTGTGGGTTAAGTCTGTCAAGCTAATTAAATTACAAGTACAATTTGATGAGTAAAGTGCACATGAAGGTGTTCGTACATAAGAGACTAAAAAGAGGAGACAATGAAGTATTTAAGTATTAGTGCAAGGATTTGTATGGGGTAGAAAAGGCCAAATCAAGAGACATTAAAACATATAGAAATTGATTGAGACAGTAAGGCACACTTGAAAGGAAGCACAACACCATATAAGAGATAGAACTTGAGAGGTTGAATCACGCCCATGTGAAACATTGCACCCAGGTAACCAAAAGGAAGGTGAGGGTCACACCAATATGAATAAAGCATGAGAAGTGAACATTTTGATACCTGGTATCCACCCAAAAGTTGGTGAGAAGTGATCATTTTTATTGCCTATCACTTCCTTGAAGAAATCATTAATAGAGTTAATGCTACATAATGATGACAAAAAAATATCTACATTAATGAGTAGATGGCAATAAATTTTAGAAAATTTCATGGATTTTAGTAGATTTTCTAGATCTCAATGATGCCAACCATTAATTTGGTAGATGAAAATAGAGTATAAAACCAAATTTGGTAGAGGTAGGTACTTTTATTGTTATTTTTAAGAGATCATAGCAAGGAGCCAAAGCTACCAGAAAGAGAAAATGAGTTCCCCATAGCCTTCCTAAGTGTGATCAAAAGAGAGAATAGGAGATTTCATCTTGACCTATGGTAAACAGGAGGCAAATAGACCAAATTTGAAGGGGAAGCAAGAAAGTAGAGGTTTTGGTAGGATAACCATTCTACCATTAAAGAGGCGGGAAGCTCAAAATTTGAACATGTAGTTGCATTTCCTATAATTGTGAAATGGATCAGACACCAATTTAGGCTTTGGTAGGGATAATTAGTCACGATTTAATAATATTAGATTCAAGATGGGGAAGAGAAGACTAAGAACAAAAGTGCTAAAAGTGTACAATGATGCAAAAAAGCAAAAAGAGTGAGAGAAGTAGTCACCACAAAATCTAAGGCACAAATTATAGAGGGAATTAATGTCACAAAGATTGATCCAATTGCAAGCACAAAGCTCTCCTACTGAGAAATGGAGTACCCACCAAAAGTCATGGTGGGGGAAAAGTGGGTATCCTTCACCCATGTGTGTAAGTTAAAAGACTACAACCACATAATAGGTAGTAATGAACATGAGCTAAATAAATATTGGATGGTGGATACAAATAAAAAGATAAATGAAATCACCATACTCTTTGATGTCTCCATCAAAGACAAGTTGAAGATTACTGGTGTAACACAACTATTTTAGCTACCAAACTTTAACAAGCTAGAAGACCTAGTATATTTCCATATTTTGTGGGTGCATGCTGATTAGTTATATTTTACTGGATGGTAGATGAGAATTTAAGAGAACCACATAAATAAAATCATAGGGCAACCTTACTCAGGTATGGATATAAGGGAGATGATGGATGATGATGTAGAAGTGGAGAGGGTCACAAAGATCCTGGGCTATTTCAAGTCAAGATTTACATTCCCCATAAAATTTATTCAAAACCTAGGCACAAGGGTAGCAACATACCTGGTGAATGCCAAAATTTTCCCTAGCAATCAATGGTCAGACATCAACAAAACCTTCCCTTGCATTGCCCATCACATGGCATAGGGAGAACTCTTCAACATCTCTAAATTTTTCATAAAAGAGATTATAAAGAACGTGCAAGAATGCCATTAGGTGTGTAAGAATTTTTGATAGAGGTATATGATTATCCTAATGGTAATAGAGGAGATAGGTGTGCTAAATGGTGACAACGACCACCTATGGGTATTTCTACCAAATCATGAATCCTTAGTGGTGAAGTACCAAGACTACACTTGCCCCCCTATTTTTCAAGAAAGTACAAAACCAAAGTACAAGGGTGGTTCGACAAGAATGTGGAGGCATTAAGAAAGGAGTGGCACATCCCATAAGAACTCCCTCAAAAACTTGTGGGAAATATGACCTTCGTCATATTGCAACACTTCTATATGGTGTGCCTAGTGCTCATAGATGGAAATCTTTCAGATTGGCTCTGGTTGCCTTATGCATTTTTGGCTAAATACATTATGGTGACACTTAAGAGGATCCCAAATGCATAATAGATTATGATTTAATAGTTTTGGGAATATTGGAGTCTTATTCTTAATTTAGTTAAGGGTCTGAGTTGACTAAATCAATAAATAATATTGTAATAATTTCGCTACTAATTTTTATAATCTAACTGTAATTTTAACCTTTCTATAAATAGTGATAAATATGAATAAAATAAGACAGCTAAAAATTAGATGAAATGGCTGAGATAGGGTCTAGAATTTGCTGTGTAAGACTAGGACACTGTCATAAATCAGGATCTGACTTTCATTTTGTGAAAGGACAAGATTGCTGAAATAGGACACCTTGGGGTCTAGTGCTATAGTCCTCTTCTACCACCATTATCCCAAAGACCTGAGTTTTTTGGGTTTTATTCACTATCTTTGTGTGAGCCTACTTGTGAAATTTTGGTTGTTGAAGGTCTACAAAACTCCTTGTAAAGCTTATTTAGTATTCAAACCCTAGAATTTATTATGCTTCGATCAATCTTGAGAAAGAAGTAGGGGGGAGGGGGTTAGTGTGTGTAAGATGCACTAAACATGTATCCACACCCCTCATGTGGGCACACTACATACATACCAATACTCTGAAAAGGGATCAGGCCATATGTAGTTCTCCCACTTGAGGTGCTTTGTGCAATAGTGTTATGAAGATGCAAAAAATGCTAAACTAGGAATGCTTAAGGTGGCTAGGGACTAGTGTGAGGATTTGGATGTGCTTGTAGTTGTATTGGATGGCTATATACAGAGAATAGGGAAGTTTGCCTCAATGGTCTTGCTTTTATTCTTGCTTGCTTTTTAAATATTTACCAACCCCTTATAAATGAACTTTGAATAGGATTTTATATAGATTTGTTGGTCATGGGTCAAATGTATTCATGTTAGGTTGATAAGAAGAAGGATAGGAACTGGAAGGAAATAATCATTGGAGCTAAAAATGCAATTAGATAAGAGCATCAAAAATAGACACCCTAGGTTTTGATGCTATAGTCCATGTTGGGCGCTATTGTCTTACAGGTGTAGGACCTGGGGGATGGAATCATCATGAGAAATGTAGCCTGGCTAAGCTAGAATCAAGTTTTGGAAGCCTATGGATGACTAGGAATAAGTAAAAAGGTGTTTAGAAGAGTCATAAGAGCATGTAAGAGGGACCTATGGGTTAGGTGTCATAAGCCACACTCAAGCTACCAATTTTCACATTTTATATGACTAGATTTACCCCACTTTATTTTAGTAATACAACAAAGTGAAACACTAAGATAAAGGAAAAATATAAAGTGTACCTAAACTTACCTATAAGGGTGAAGCTCATGAAGCTGGATGTACATAGAGAGAACACATCATGAAGTGTAAATCTACAAAACAAAATCAAGAGTAGATTAGTTCTTACTAGATACACTATATCTAAAATAAGAACATACAAAATCTTGGTAAGAGAGAGAGGAAGAGAAAGGAACAAATACACCTCATCGAGTACGTGAACCAATACAAAACCTATTATGATGTTGAGTGATGCTAGATGATGTTGGATATATGTTAAACTAAGAGTAATATTATAAACAGACATGAGTGCTCAATTCCTTGAAAGTCACTCAAGAATGTAAAGGATGGCCTTTTAGCTCCATTATCACCCACTAAGTGAAGCTATGTGATCATGCATGTGCTAATCGATGTTTAGACTATGTGTCCAATCCCTCCGAGTAGGTGGCTCAAGAACACAAAGGCTACCTAGTCCTTTGGCTCCATTGTTGCCCCATGAAGTGAAACTATGAACTAATACCAGTATGAAATGTGTGTCATATGAGATGGCTCCTAAAGCCCATGAATGTTCTATAATTTGACAATGTGATGTGATAGCCAAATGTATGCTGGAAACTAGGCCACTCTTGCCCACTTACAAAAAGTGGAGATTAGGATTGTATGAAAGCCACTCCAAAACTAGGCAATAACCTTATGTGGAATCCACTAAAAAATGATGCCAACTACCTGTAGATGGAATAAGGCATGTAAATATTGAGAATTCTTGGGTAATGTATTGAACTCAGAAAGAAAATAAGGCAAATGTGTCATGGACATTACCCCCAATCACTGGTTTTTGTAACTGGATTTTGATTTAGAAGTTATATCCACTGCATAATCTAGAACTGGAAATGAGAGCCATCATGCCGTGCATGATGCCCCTTATATCTAGATTCTTTGAAAAAAATGTACTAAAATTATTGATTTTAAATTGAACTATTGCTAAAAAAACTTTAATTGTACTTAATTTTCTATCTATTTTTGGAAGATATAGTTTTTTTGGTGTTTAGATAGGAATGCTAAAATTGGACAACTTGATGTCTGGTGTTGTAATCCAATCTTGATGCTTTTGTCCTGTGCTATTTTTGAAAATTGTTCTATAATTGTCACTATTTGCCTGGTTTGTTTTACCTAGTTTGAAGTTTGGATATTATTATAGGTTTTATAAAATCTAATTTTTTGATAGGTAGGAGCTCTGATATTTATTATAAAACCCTTACTTATTGCCCCCTCTTCTGAAGGTAGGAATGAAGAACCTGCAATGACTATCCTTAGAAGAAAGAGCCCTACAAGTGTGTTATTCTATGAACATACATTATATAGCAATGATAATTGACAAGATATCTCAAGATATAACATGGTTTGTAATGGAGATAAGGCACATTATAGAGGCTCCAAGGGAGGTGAGGCAAGAGGTATCTTAACATGTTTAACAATAACTTTATTAATATCATCCCATATTATGAAAAGTAAGCATGAAATGCAAAGAATGAAGCTTTGTACTAACATATGGTAAACTTCATCATTCATATACATGATAGGACCGAGTATGGTCTCCTTATCATTTTCAAGAAATGCAAGAAATATGTGTAAATAAGTAAGATTCATTTTTATTTTTATGTAGAGTTTGATTTTAGATGTAAGGTGATACCTCAAGCAAACAAAGGGACCTAATATATACAACTAGGGTTTTGAAAATGATATATTTCAAAATTAATAAGGAATTTTTAAAAAGTAATATGGATTTCTAATTTAAATATGCAAGTAAAAAATTACAAAAATATTGGAAAATTTTTTATTTGAAGGGACCTAGTATATGAAACTAGGGTTTGGAAGAAAATTGATTATTTTAAAATTTAATAAGAAAGTTTAAAATTGAAAGTGAATTTTTGATTTAAATATGCTAGTAAAAAAATATTGTAAAAATTAACAAGGAATTTACGCTAGGGTTTCTAGGGTTTTAATGCACAAACAAAGTAACTTGGGTTCATGAAATGATTTAATAGTTTTGGGAATATTAGAGTCTTATTCCTAATTTAGTTAAGGGTCTGAATTGACTAAATCAATAAATAATATTAAAATAACTTAGCTATTAATTTTTATAATTTAACTATATTTTTAACCTTTCTATAAATAACAATAAATATGAAGAAAATAAGACAGTTGAAAATCGGATGAAATGATTGAGATAGAGTCTAAAATTTGTTGTGTAGGACTAGGATAGTGTCACATATTAGGATCTAGATTTTATTTTGTGAAAGGATAGGAGCACCAAATAGGACACCTTAGGTTCTGGTGTTATAGTCCTCTTCTATTGTTATTCTCCTAGAGACCTAAGTTTTTTGGGTTTTGTTCATTATCCCTGTGTGAGCCTGCCTATGAAATTTTAACTATTGAAGGTCTACAAAACTCCTTGTAGAGCTGATTTAGTCTTCAAACCCTAGATTTCATTATGCTTTGATCAATCTTGAGAAAGAAGGGGGGTTAGTGTGTGTAATATTCACTGAACGTTTATCCACACACCTTGTGTGGGCATGCTACCTACATACCAATACTCCAAAGAGGGATCAAGCCATATGTAGTTCTCCTACTTAATGTGCTTTGTGAAATAGTGTTATGAAGATGCAAAAAATGCTAAATTGGGTGTACTTGAATTGGTTAGAGACTGGTGTGAGGATTTGGATGTGCTTGTAGCTATATTGGATGGCTGTATGTAGAGAATAGGGAAGTTTGCATCAATAGTCTTGCTTGTATTCTTGCTTGATTTTATAATATTTTCCAACCCATTCTAAATAAACTTTGAATGTGCTTTTATATAGATCTATTGGTCATGGGTTGAATGTATTCACGTTGGACTGATAAGAACAAGGATAGGAACCATAAGGAAATGATCATTGGAACTAAAAATGCAATTAGATAGGAGCACCAAAAATGGACACCCTAGGGTCTCATTCTATTGTCCAAGTTGGGTGCTATTGTCCTACATGTATGGGACCTAGGGGATGGAATCATCATGAGAAATACAACTTGAATGAGTTGGAATCAGGTTTTGGAAGCCTATGGATGACTAAGAATAAGAAAAAAGGCATCTAGAAGGGTCATGAGAGCATGCAAGAGGGACCTATGGGTTGGGTGTCACAAGACACCCTCAAGCTACCAAATTTCACATTTTATATGACTACATATTGATATCCAGTCCAAGGTTGTGGATTGCGATAGAAAGATGATGATATGCCAATTTGCATGCCCTAGAACTAAGACAACCAAGGATGAGGAGGATGATAATGACATACCTAACATTAGTCCCCTTTAAAGGGTTATAATCAATAGGAAAATTTTCAACTTACACTATGAGATGAAGCTACGCAAGAAGGGCAGAGATCCTAGAAAAGATGATGAGCACCCCTTCTTAGCCGATGATGGAGGAGAATATGCACCAAAATTCCAAGTAAAGTCACTCTAGAGGAAGCAAAGTGAAAAAATAGAGGAAATTACAAAGTTCATACAAATAGCCTTTGAGGAACCAATTGTGTTACCTATTCCAAATAAATGTGTAACATTAAAGCAAGGGGGTGCTTCTTCCAGTAAGAATCCAAGAAAGACCAAGGGACCTATGACATTCCCTTCTAAGACCCTTGTTAACATGGAGAAAGAGGTGGCCCTAGAACCTATGATAGAAGAAGATATTGAAGAAGATAGGGCAGGGACTTATATCTTGTAAATAGAGGAAGGTGAAGAGGAGCTTAGCACTGAGAACATATAGGAGGTGTTACAAAGTAGAGTGGATGCAATACTAAAGACAACTGATGGAATGACAAGCCTTACATCTGATGCAACCTTGCTAAAGATCCTACCAAAGAAGACAATGCTAATGTCTAAAGATAAGGCACCCCAACATCCCCTCAATCTATCAAGGAAAAAAGAGTTGCCTACAAGAAGATGAGACTCAATGAGGAATATATAAACAAGGCTTTAGCATTTGAAGAAAAGCAAAAACTTGATCATGAACAAAAGAAGGCTGAGTTGGAGAAGAGGGCTCCAAAAGTACCCTCAAGCGTAGAAATAGAAGTAGAGGTGGTCAAACAAGCACCAAGTGGCTCTTTAAAAAAAATAGAGGAAGCTTCTAAGGCACACCCAAGTAGTGAAGGGGTGTTTGAACCAAAAGAAGGTGGTGTTGGTTCCTTGAAGCAACAAAAGGAGATAATTAAGGAGCACCAATAGTAACAAGGTGACCTTGACATTGAAGGTTTAAACCTTAAAATAAACATTGAGAAGCCCCAAGATGAAGAAACAGACAAGGGTGAGAAGTCTGATGAAGAAACCCCCAAGTACTAGATAAGTGACTTAGAGGAGGAACACGTCGAAGAGAGCGATGGCATTAGTGAAGCGGAAAAAGTGCACATAGAAGAGAAGGTCATCATCTAAAGGGCAACAATAAACTCAACATCAGAGAAATGATGTAGAAGGATTGGGAGGATGAAGATTTATACTTGCATGAAGCTATGCCCCCAAAAGCCACCATGACAAGTATGCATGAGCAACTTTCATTTGTATTAGACTATTACATGGAGGATACCCAATTTGACTTGCCAAAGGCAATAACTTCAAGCCTAGAAGATACTGAAGAAGGGAATAAATCTCTCTTTATTGACCTTTTGGCCATGAATCCAGTCCAATCTAGAAGTGCATGAATAAGAATGGATATGGAAGTAACATACCAAAATGTCATAAATAATGACAAGGTGTTGAAACTAAAGAAAATCCTCAAAGAAGCAAGGGAAGAAGCACATGCCAAAAAGTTTAAACTATAATAACTTTATGAGTGCATAGAGGCAACTGATCCATCTCGATTGATTAATATCAACACCTTAAACCTATTAGAGGTTAATAAAATTTATGTATTGGTAGAGCAGATGCTCCCAAGACTCCAACCCGAGACAATGCAAGAAGAAGAAGAGGAAGACTCTAGTGTCATGCTAAAGAAGGAGTTATTATATAAGCTCTAATAAGTGGAAGATCTTTTTTCCAAGTTGAATGGAAGGAGTAGATACAACAAATGCAATCTTTTTGAACTTGTCAAACCAAGCCTTAGTGGTAGATGCACACTTGAAGCAAACAAAGGATGAGAAGGAGTAGATGATGATAAAGGTGTATTCTATAGGCAAGGTAGAAAGGTTGCAGATAATGGGAAGCATAAACAAGTGGAACAATTAGATGGCCTATGAGCAAGGGGAGATTTTGGATGGAAGTGTGGCAAAGGCGTAAGCTAACCTAAAATCCTTCCAAAATGAGTTGGATAAAAGAGATATAATTGTGCTTACTGCTAATTTAACTAAAATTAATAGTACTATGAATGAGATCAAGCTAGCCATAAGGGGCTCTATGGACTTCAACATAGAGATCTTAGAGAATATGCCTAAGTTTTATGCTCCTAAAATTTTGATGGCATAGCTTGAGGGTAGACTAGGGTTTTTATATGGGGTAATGTTGGGCCCCCAACTTTGGTTTGATGGAGTTTTTATGCCAACCTGATATCCACCTTAGTGCATCTAGTTATTTTGGGAAGCAATTAGCCCAATGGTTTTGATAGACAACTAGAGGATGTAATACAAAACATGCACCAGATGGTTGATAGCTAACCAACTCTTAGATAATCAAGACATCAATGAAGATCTGAAGAAAGGTGTTAAGTGGAGTGTGGGAATCGTGAGATCATAAAATCGATGATTATGATGGTGTAACTCTATCTCAACACCCACATGCAACCTACACCCTGACAAAGATGCTCCTAAAGGCCTATATAAAGAGCTTGATCTGGATATAAAAGGGAGAGAGAGAATTGTAATGAAGCTCTGGTAGAGTGGTTTTGGAAGTACACTTTATAGAGTTTTCTCTAGTGGCCATTAATGCCACCTAGAGTTTTATATAGGCTTATATATAGAATGGAGGCCACTTTGGCTCTAATTATATGTGCCCAAGTTCGCCTGTAAACTTCTAGGATATGGATAAGATGGTTTTTAGATTTAAAATTTAATTTTGGACTTTGAACAATTAGTAATGGTGTTATTTTAAAATGCATTTAGATTTGTCTTGGTTTGCATGTTAGTAGTATTGCCATGGGGTTAAAGTGAGTTTGTGTTATGTCTCATTTTGGTTAGTTATGTTGATTTGAAGTTATATGTTTCACTGGTTTCACATTTTAATGGAGTCTCTATATTTTCTTGATGTCAACATCATTCTACATGTAAAATTGGTATAGATTTGTGGCTATGAACCCAACCTTTATTTAATTTACATATGTTAAGTATGGAGAATAACTTGAATCAAATTAGTCTTGTGACCCACTTAGAGCCTATATGATCTCGAGCTTACCCTGAAATAGGCATGTGCCTATGGATCTGCCCCTCAAACTAAGTTAGCATTGTATTGCTTGAGTCCCCCCTTTGAAGCCTTGCACCATGATGCATCTAGCCCAATATAGGCCCTAGTTCCTTCTCAACGACACTTTGGGTGAGTAGATAGGGCCTGTGCCTTATGTGAATAGATGCAATGCAAGCAAGTGATTAAATGTTGAGCACAAAATAAGTTATCCTATACTTGCACTTATTTGGATAAATCCCTACTAGACCCCAACAAAATTCTAGTTTTCATATGAATAAATCCATTCACTATAAATAAACATCTATTTTCATATCAAATTATTTGCATAAACATGTTTATTAAGTATGTCCACTTATATCTATATACATTTAAAACCCTTAGCCACTGATTTCAAAATGGCATAATATATACATATAAATGGTCATACATATATACATACATACATATGTGTGTGTGTATGTGTTTGTGTGTGCACACGTGTACGTATAATATATAAGTGTTAACTTATATATGTATGTATATGTGTTTTTGTGAATTATTCATAAAGAATATTATTCATCTGTATGTATAATCGATAATTACATATATATGTATTTATATATGTTCATATTCCAAGTACCCTACTTAAGGAATATAAATTCATATTTAATTAAAATATAAATCACATTAACCCACACAACATTCAAAACCTGAATTTAATGCATTAAACACAAACACATAGTATAAAATATTTTGTTACGTACCATATGATACATTGACTCAATGAAATCATTCATCTATTCATATTTCACACAACCAATTAATATAAGGAAATAATCCAACTAATAAAATTATATCCCTATCTTCATTCTTGTCGATTATTATATTGTTCAAGACAAAATAGACAACAATCATATTCAAAGAGAATTATTAAAAATAATAATCCAACCAATCCATATAAACTAACTATATTTTATATTTTGACTCAGACTTGTTATGAAAACCCAACTTGAGTATATACACTAATATATAATTAACACCAAATAATCTTAACCTCGTGGTAAAGGTAATTGACTAATCACACTCAATAAATAATCATTATACATAGTCCAAACATCCTTCTTTATACACAGTTGACCTTCAATAAATTATACACAGTCATCATACAAATGTTTATACTCATACGTCATAAAGTCCTCTAAACACAATTGATTTATAATAATATATTCATAATCATCTATAAACATGTATAAATAATCAACTTGATATAACATATTCACAAACAACTATAATTTGTATACACAGTCAACTTAGAATGATACTTTCATAAATAGCTATAATTTGTATACACAGTCAATTATCTAACCTAGATATATCTTATAATAACTTCTAGCTATTTATATTGACTCAAGCTTATAATGAATACCAATTTCACATATATATGTCATTATATATCCAACATCAAAAATCTAAAACCTATGTTATGTCAATCAATATTATTAACTCATGACCAACACATATCAAATGAACACAAAAAACACACAATCCCTATAACAGTTGACACATAAGAATTCGCACTCACTCGACTTATAAACCATCAACTTACTAATCTACTAAGGTCGAATAACACACATAAACAAGTGATAACAAGTTATATTACTCAACCACTCCTTAACTGAAACAAAATAAAACTCACTAGAATCATATCCAACAAACCCAATTTAAACCCAAAGTCTAAAGTAATATCCTAAGCCATATGGATAAATGTACACATAGTTATTTCATTATATTATAACGAATCATGTAATACATAGACCTTTCACTATATTATAATGAATCCAAGAAACACACAATCACTTCTTTCATATAATAAATACGATTAACAAATAAACATTAAAACCTTGATTCAAACTCTGTCTAAATAATGTTTTGAACCCTTTCATTAACCTACAGTCATTTTACTAAAACTAAGCCATAACTAAGAGAATAACCATTCTTTTGTTTAAACAAATCAATACATAGTCCATATAAATATCAAAACAAATCCATTCACAGTCAATAGACACACAATGACTTTATTTTCATTTCAAACCCTAACCATTTGTACACATTTTATACATAGCTAAATCATGGATTCAATTCTGTGGGGAATTCCTTCTCCCAAAGGGTCGAATCCTTGATTCTACCTAGGGTTAAAACTTTATAAACAACCATTTTTTAAACCCCATAACAATTTCATCAAATTATATACAATGAATACAAATTTTTAGTGTGTACCAAAATAAAACCCTACCTTTGTATTACCCAAAGTAGTCTGCCCTTGTCTTCAATTAAAAGTTATTCTCTTCCTCTCATTCTCCTCTATTTGCCATGGCTAACCTCTAAAATCCAAAAACTCCATTCCCCTTTATTGTTTTTATAGTCTCTTAAATTTTTTGAAAACCCCTAATATCATGGTGACTCGTTCTATACCACTCCAAGAAAGACTCATCATCAAACCAAAGATTCTGGCATGCTTCCCATATCTCCCAATTTGACTACCACACAACACAATCTCTCCACCATTTCCTTCCAACTCGTAGTCAAACCCTCACCATGCCAAGTTTACATGGTTTGAATGACCAAGGCAACCAAAACCAAATGATGATTCGAGAATTAGGGTGGACATCTTAATATAACGTAATAATTATGTTTTAATAATAATTCAAATTCTTATCCATTAAATAATTAAGAATTAATACCTAGATAACCATTAGGTAATTAAAACCTAAGTCACCCTAGGTACCCACCTTAGGTCTAGGTTAGATATAATTTAATGAAATCATTTTGTCATATGATCAAAATGTAATTTCATTATTTGCCTTGTTTATATATGTTTTAATGATGTTTTTTGTTGTTGAATGTTGTATAATGGCAACACATCATGCTATATAATGGCAACACATCATAATGTAGAAAATATTAACAAATTACAATGAGACTGATTAACATCGAAACACGAATCTAAACCATATCAACTCATCCAAGCATAAATAAATCAACATAATAAAATTAAAACAATCATGCATTTATTATTCTATGTGGTGTGTGTTGGGTTCATTATCGAATCTCTACACCTCCAACGTATTCATCTGTAGCACTCTCCTTGATGATACTCTCCTTTTATATTTGTCTAAAGAGTAGACTTTTTCCTACACCCCCCTCATAAATACAAACAAAAATTAGCCTATAACCATGATAATCAATACAAATGATACTAAAGCACAATAATACTAAATAAAAATAATCCACATGCATTTGAAACTCATGTACAACCAACCAATCAAGTAATGAGTCACACAAGATAATCATTATATGTCTATCCATATATTAACATAAATGATTTTTTTTTTTTTTAAGAAGTAATTGAACAACATTAACCCCCATAATATCTATTTAATAATCAAATGAATTTTGTGAAGAAATTAAGATGTAACATCCTCCCCCCTTAAAACTGGTCATCGTTCTAATGACACTTATTTCAAACTAAAGTTCTAAAATCAAATAACATATAGTATCAAAACAATAATAATAGTAAATGATGTAAATAAATAAATGTGGAAACAACCTATATAACTCATTGTAGTCCTCCCAAGTGGCACGATCCTCATAATATTTGTCCCACTAGAACCTTGCAATGTAACACTTCCATGTTACGTAAATTAAGTTTATGAGTGTCAATTATTTTGACTGGTTCTATTGTGACCACCTCAGGATCCATAACCTATAAAGCATCCTAATATAATACATGAGAAGGATCAACTACATATTTATTAAGATAAAACACATGAAAAACATTATGCAAGATAGCTAAAGCTAATGGCAAGGCAAATCTATATGCAACAAGATTGGTAACTTCCAAGACCTCGAAGTGTCCCACATATCTTGGTGAAAGCTTTGCTAATTTACCAAACTTAATCGAGCTCTTATGAGGTTTAACCCTTAAAAATACTTTATCACCAATAACAAATTATCTAGTTATCTTTTTTAGATCAACATAGCTTTTTTATCTATCATTGGCTTCAACCAATCTTTGTTTGATTAACTTGACCTGCTCCTCTATTTCTATAAGAATTTCAAGACCAAAGACCACCCTGTCTTTAAGCTTGTCCAAACTGGTTGGTGTTAGACACCTCCTTCCATACAATGCTTCAAATAGAGCCATCTTTAAAGTTGATTGTTAAGAATTATTATAAGCAAACTCTACTAGTGTAAGATACTCTTCCCACTTATATTGCTGATTTATGCAATATATTCAAAGATCTTCTAGAATTTGTTTTACCCTCTTTGTTTGTCCATCTATTTTTGGATGATATGTAGCACTAAAATTTAATTGTGTGCCCAAATTTAATTTAGAGTCAACCAAAACCTAGATGTCATCCTCTAATCTTGATCTAAAATTATCTTCTTTGGAAACCCATGTAACCAGTATACCTCTTTCATAAATATTTTTGCAAGCATTGATGCATCATCAGTCAAATTATATGGTACGAAGTGAGCTACCTTGGTTAGTTTATCAACTACCATCAAGATCATGTCATGCCAGTTCCATGATAATGACAAACCTTGGACAAAGTCCATACTAATTACCTACCACTTCCATTTTAGTATATCATGAGGATACGACAATCCTATCGGATGCACATGTTCAAATTTCACACATTGACACTCCAAACAATGAGACATGAAATCTATTACATCCATTTTAATTTTTTTCCAAAAATAAAGAGGTTTTATCTTGACCATGAGCTTATTCACTCTAGGGTGACTTGAATAAGGGGCATTGTGCAATTCTTTTAGCATCGTGCTCCTCAAATTATCTCTATCAGGTATATACATTCTATTATTATACCTCAAAAGACCATCATTATCTAACTTGAATCATTTAAACTTAGGGTTTTAAGCATCCTCTATCAAAAATTTCTTAACTTGCTCATATAATTCATCTCCAAGGTAGAATTTAACAACTTGATCATGAAAAGTACTCGTGATAGAAGCCAAAGCTGCTATATACTTTCTATGACTTAAGGCATCAACAACTCTATTTTATTTTACCTTGATGCAGTTAATATCAAAATCATATTCATATAAGAATTCTAACCAATGTCTCGAATGAGCATTTAGGTTCAGTTGGGTGAAGATATATTTGAACCCTAAGTTGTCAATCTTGAGCTCAAATAATTTTCCCAACAGATAACATCTCCAAACTTGCAAAGCATGCACAAGTGTTTCAAATTTATTATTGTGTGGATCATAATTTGCCTCATATAGTTTAAGCTTCCTAGTATCATATGCTACAACTAAACCATCTTGCACAAGAACTCCTCTAAGACCATCCCTAGATGCATTAGTGATTACTGAGAACTAACCATTAGAATCGAGAACTCTTATCACAGGTGTAGATGTAAGCCTCCTTTCAAATCTTAAAAAGCTTTATCGAATTTGTTTGATGAAAAATACTATGATTCTTCCACTGAAGAGAGGTAATTGGGTTAGCTATTCTTGAGATATTTAGAACAAATTTCTTGTAATACCCTACTAGTCCCATAACACTTATCTTGTGCACATTTTTAGGTGCTGACCACTCCATTATGGCTCTTTTATTCATTGAATCAATTGAAATTCTATTTTTAGAGATAATATGTCCCAAATATTTCACTTTACTTTGTAAAAATGCATATTTGGACAACTTACCATAAAGTTTGTGCTTCTATAAATATTGTAACACCAAGTCTAGATGTTGTAGATATTCTTCCTCATTCTTAGAATAAATGAGGATATCATCCAAAAAAACTAACACAAAGTGATCCAGATGATACCTAAATACATTTTTCATGAGATTCATGAATGATGCCAGAACATTTGTTAATAAGAAAGGAAACACTGTGAACTCATAGTGCCCATACCAAGTTATGAATGTTGTTTTAGTAATATCTTATTCTTGAATCCTTAACTGATGATATCTCACTCAGAGATCTATCTTCAAGAAAACTATAGGCCCACACATTTGATCAAATAAATCATCGTACGAGGCAATGAATACCTATTCTTGATTGTCACTTTATTCAACATTCTATAATCAATACATAGGTGAAGAGTACTATCCTTCTTCTTGATGAACACGACTGGTGCACCCCATGGTGACACACTTGGTCAAATCAATCCTTTAGATAAAAAATCCTATAGTTAATATTTCAACTCAACCAACTCTAGAGTCATCATCTTGTAAGGTGCCTTGGATTGTATTTCTAAACTAGGTATTACGTTAATTGAGAAATAAAAATCACACTTGGGTGGTAATCTCGATAATTTCTCTAGAAACACATCCTAAAAGTTCTTAATAAAAGGGTAATCCATAATGAATGATTCCTTTGTTTCCTCCATATAATTTATTTTAACAATAAATGTCTAACATCTTTTCCTATGAGCCTTCTTAATTTGAATTGTAGAAATTTTCTTAAGTTTCAACTCCTTTTTTTCACCTTGAATATGTGTCTAATTGCTAAAATCATCCTAACATTCTACCTTCTTCAGATAATAATATTCTTTATCTTTAAGCTTAGTAAGCCAATTCACCCCTAGGATTACATCATATAACCCTAGTGGAGCTACATAAAGATCTACTATAGTGGTAAATTCAGAAAACTCAATCTCAACTTCTACTAAACACCTATCGACTTTGACCTTAACATCATTCTCATAATGCACTGACCATGCATTTTCCATTGAACTAGCGTTCTTAGATAACTTAGAAATCATACATGGAGAAATAAAACATTATGTAGATCTGGTATCAATCAAAATGGAAATAGGTTGACCAAAAAGATTACTTAGAACCTCAATATGTGAAACTTAAAAATTAGTTTGACGATTATCAACACTTGCACGAATTCTCTACTAAAATTTGCCTTGATATGTGATACCCTTAGCTTTTCCTTAAAAATTTCCTTGAGTATACTACCTAGCATAATGATCACCTCCAAAAATGAAGCATCCACCAGGGGGTCCTTTCCTTTCTAACCACTAGTTCCCTTTGAAACTAGATTTGAATCGACCATCAACTTTCTTGCTACCTGAGAACTTATTGAACTTAACATTCTAATTCCTAAACTAATTCTTAAAATTTCCATTCAATTTCCAATTTTTATTCTTAAGAGTGGGATGGAACCTCCAAACTTATTCTTAAACTTCTCTCTGACCTGAGTATGAGACCTTATTTTTGACTCCTACTTAACTACCTTCTCAAAGATTTGATCCATTGTAGATGGCTCATGCACATCTACCTCACATCCAATTTGGGGTTTTAATCCCATATGAACTTTAAAATGTGAAACCTTTCATCTGTTTGATACCGAGGAATAAATTTTAGGAGCTTAGTGAACAATTTGCAATACTCATTCACTGAAAGATCTCCCTATTTTAGATTCTAAAAATTTTGTCAACTTTTGGTTAAAATATAACTGGGGCAACCATCATGATCTAAAAAACCATAAAATACTCCCAGGTGGTAGTCATGGAGTCGATGTTCATCTCGAGCTTCTTATTTTCACATCACATTATTATTTCTCCAACAAGCTGATATGCTACCCAAACTACCTTAGTAACTTTTGAGTAGCTACAAATCTTGAAGTACTTTTTTATTTTTGTAAACCAAGCTTTAGCACCACCCCCAATTATAATGCCATCGAACTTAGGAGGATTTACCTTTTTCATGTCCCATGTATGTTTTGTAGCTACAAGATCCCTCATGTTCTATGGCACCTCACCATGCTTATGCTCTTGTTGAGCTTCTTGCTAAACATGGTGCTATTTAGCCTCTTCCTGATTGACTTCCTCAACATGTCCATGCACTTACTATTCTAAGGTTGTGATTCAGTCCCTAGTTTCATATATGGCAGTGAGAATCTGATCTAAATTTGCAACTTATGATGTGATAAATTAGTTTAGATCTACTGAAGGGTTGGTGTTTGAAGTACCCTCACCTTTAGGTCTACTATGCACCATTTTTTTCTGATTAATAGGAGAATATGAATACGTTAGTGGACTCATTAAGTATTAGAGTTCATGCCTCAGCTTTGATACCATAGTGTTAGAACCCCACTGGGTTTAACTCAAAAAATGGTATTTAAAAAATATAATACTTTAATAATCAAATCAGATTATTCCCAAATAAGATTAGTTAATTAATCTTTAACTTAATGCATCTTGCATGATAAACTAGTTATGATTAATTTAGATAATGATAGGATTAATAAAGTCAACAAAATTACAAATTCAATCTATCACATAAGTACATCTGCTGAATAATAACTCAATCAACTATTAGTACATTAATATTATACAATAAGGGCAACTGATCTACTATTTTTCAAGTATAATAGTACCATATTTTTATATTAGAGTGTATATAAATGAATAGAATATTCTATGGAACCAATGAGTGTCCATAAACTTGTTATAAATATATAAACTAAAATTATGAGTAAAATTCTCTATCGACTGGCTGCTGGAGAAAAGGGAGAGCATAATCAGAGTGTTTTTCCACACCAACCACGAACCTTAGATCCTCCACACAATGACCAACTAGGGAATGGCCTTCCTTTCATGGGTGAGCATATGATAATGGTGCATGTATCAAGAAGTTAACTAGAATCTGTGTTGTAAGATTCTTACTACATGTAACATATCATAAAAAATTCTATTCTAACATGACATCATGCATATATGCATATAATCAAACAGGTGAAATGATAATGTTTAACTATAAAAATTAATTTGGCCAAAATTTTCATATAGTTTAATGATCCATTAGATCAGTCATAATCACACACACACACAATCAAATTTCATTTAATCTAAATATTAATGACTCTAAATATATGCATGATAACTGTCTAATGATAATAATCATTAGTGTCATTAACACCAAATTTATTAAATAATTCATATACAAGAATATATAGATTTATCATATATATTAGTATTTAATACCATAATAATTAACTACTATAAATAATCTCATGTTAAATAATAACATATTATTAACTAAATATTTCCTAAGTTCAAATACAAACAAAGTCCATTTTCCAATAGGCAACTTCACAATTAAATTATTTTTTAAAAACCATTATAATATCTAAGAATTTACCAATTCCATGCAAATATCCTATGTTCACAAGTATTATAAATAAAATAATACTATTCAAGATTTCTCAATAAATCCTAAGCAAATCAACAATAATAAATACATTTATTATTCTAATCAACTATTAATTAATGTTCTCATTATTTATAACTGAATAACATATCATAAATTATTGATATAAATTCCAATTTGCATATGAACAAATTCATTTACTATAAACAAACATCTGTTTGCATAGAAAATTATCCACATAAACATGTATATTAAGTATGCCCACTTATATCTATATACATTTAAACCTCTTAGCCACTAATTTCCAAATAGCAGAATATATACATATAAATGGTCATATCGATATATATATATATATATATATATATATATATAGAGAGAGAGAGAGAGAGAGAGAGAGAGATATGTGCATGTATGTATATATATATATATACATATACATATATATATATGTGTGTGTGTGTGTGTGAGTGTGTGTGTGTGTATGTAATAAATATGTGTATATGTATGTATATATATTATATATACATATATAGATATAGATACATATACATATACATATATGTATATGTATGTAATAAATATGTGTATGTATATATGTAATATATATATATATATATATATATATATATGTATCTATGTATATATATACATATATATATGTATGTATATATTATATGTAATATGATGAAATGATGGACTTGAGGAGTGGAGCAGGGATTAGGGAAATGAAGGCACATATGGTTTCATCCGACCTGTATGCATTGAATGACACCAAACATGTCTATGACCCTGATCATGGGGGGAAGGTTGATGAGAACATTGGAGAAGTGTCGATCACCCACATGACATAGTCAGAGAAGGAAGGAACTTTTCTGTTTGGTAAAAACCTCAACAGCTGGAGAATGAAGGGCTTCCTTTAGTGGATAAAACAAATATGGGGGTGCCGACCAGAACATGTTGGTGGGAATATTGATCCACCATAGCATTATGAGCCAATGTTTACACAGAGTGAGAGGGTAAAGTCATATGGTATGGTATGAAAATGTGTCCAAAGCTATGGCAACAAGAATATCGACCAAGTGTTTGACAAAATGAAGATAATGGAACTTGACCAAAATCAGAGGGCACCCACTATTATTCAAATCCAATTCAGAACCATACGAGGTAACACTCTTTGTTGTATGGTAAATATATCAGATTATGTCATGATTTTGAAAAAATAGGTTGAAAAAATCATTGGAATCCATACACCATTCCAATGCATTATCTATAAAATGAAAAATTTGGAAAACATAACCAAGATGTCTGAATATGATTTATCCAAGAATTCCCTTTTATCCTTAACCATAAAAGGTTGAGAGGTGGGGTAAATGGTAATGGGAAGGCACCAGGATTCTCTTACAAAGATGCTACAACTTCCTCTAGATCAGAGGGAATTTTCAAGAATGTTGAAAGCAATAATGCAGCAAAATTATGTCAAAAACCCAACCCACAAGCCAATGCCTATATAATGGAACAGGTAGAGGTGGTCCCAATAGTGGAAATAGCAGAGAAAGAGGTGAAAGCATACATAGAAAATTTGGAGTAGGAGGCAATTATATGTATATTCAATAATTTTTGGCTAATCACCAAGGCTCTATTTTCAATAATGTTACAAGCAAGAATGCAACAAAATTACATCAAAAACCCAACCCATAAGCCAATGCCTATATAGTAGAACAAGTAAAGGTGGTCCCAATAGTGGAAATAGCAAAAGAAGAGGTGAAAGCATACATAGAAAATTTGGAATAGGAGGAAATTATATGTATATTCAATGATTTTTGGCTAACCACCAAGGATATATTCTAGTGGGTGCATTCAACATGGTAAAAAAATTATGAAATCTCCCTCTGCTCTAAGGGTTTCTTTATAGTACATTTTTTTGATGAGGAAACTTACCTAAGAGTTTTTTCGATGGACCTTGGTTTTGAGGGACAATAGGTCTATACCTCACTCCATGGTTTCTAAAATTTGACCTGAACACACAGTCTATCACAATTATGCCAATCTAGGTAAGGCTTCCTAACCTCCCCATATATTTTATGAGTACTTTCAAATAAATAGGAGATAGTCTAGGTAAGTTTGTTAGAGTGGATATTGACAGAATGCAAGTAGGCCTATGCACATATATGTGTGGAAATAGATCTCAATAAAGGTATACCTAAAACGATGATCATTAGATGTGGGAAAACCCAACATACCCAGTCCCTAGATTTTGAGAATATAGCCTTCTACTACCATATATGCAAGCTTACTAAACATATCTAGGCAGCTTGTCCACAAGCAAAAAACTCACCAACACAAAAAAGGGCAGAAACCTACTTATAAAAGGTGGTCCTTTCTTGTACAAGAGGAAGAGGAGGAAGTATAGGAAAATCAAGAAGCAAAATGTCAGGTTGGGACAGAGGTAGAGGAGCAAGAAATTAACAAACAAAACATACGCATTGAGGAAACTACTCCCATAAATGGGGGGAACAAATAGAATAATAACCAAACCTTGGAAACTGAATAGGTTGGGACCAATCTAGGAGGAATGAAGAGATATCATGAATCAGAGATCTCTGATTTGGATAAAAAAATAGTGCCCTCCATAAATCCAACCCTAATGTAAAATCTTCCTCTCATAGAATACCAGAATCTAGATTTACAAATAGTCAGTGTGGAACATCCATGCGAGGTATGGCAAGAAGCTAAAAAAAATAAAGGTAACAAAGGAAAGATTGAATATGGAATAGGATCTCTGTTAAACAGGTGTATTGGTCTTTTAAGTTCAATACTTTTTACTTTTCTTTTTTAGATCATGTTGTTTTATCTTCTATCCATTTTGGGATCTATATCTACTTTAACGCGAGGCAACGTCTCCCTGATCTTGGCTTGAGTCTATTTGACTCAAATTTACTTTGCCATCCCTTTGGCTTGCTGGATGTATCTTTTTACCACTATTTGGAATAAAATGTGTCGACGCTTTTTCTTTTTAAAAAAATAATATTATATGTAATATATATACATATACATATACATACATATATATATATACACATATACATATACATATACATATACATATACATATACATATACATATATATATGTATATATATTAATTATATATACATACACATATATATTACATATACATAAATACACACACATACACATGTATATGTATATATATATATGTATATACATATTATATGTATATATGCATATACATATTGTATGTATATGCATACAATATGTATATACGTATATACATATATATGTATACATATACATATATACATACATGTGTGTGTGTGTGTGTTTACCTATCTATATAATCTGTATGTGTTAGCTTATATATGTATATGTATTTTTATGAACTATTCACAAAAAATATATATTCATCTTTATGTATAATCCATAATTACATATATGCATTTATATATGTTCACAACCCAAGTACCCTAATTAAGGAATATAAATTCATATTTAAACAAAATATAAATTACATTAACCCACACAACATTCAAAACTTGAATTAAATGCATTAAACACAAACACATAATCTAAAATATTCTATTACGTACCGTATGGTACATTGACTCAATGAAATCATTCATCTATTCATATTTCACATAACCAATTAATATAAGGAAATAATATAAATGATAAAATTATATCCCTATCTTCATTATTTTATATTATTATATTGTTCAAGATGAAATAAACAACATTCTTATTCAAAGAGAATTATTAAAAATAATAATCCAACCAATCCATATAAACTAACTGTAGTTTATATTTTGGCTTGATCTTGTTATGAAAACCCAACCTGAGTATACTCTAATATATAATTAAAACCAAATAATCTTAACCCCATGGTAAAGGTAATTGACTAATCACACTCAACAAATAATCATTTATACACAGTCTAAAGATCCTTCTTTATACACAGTCGACCTTTAATAAATTATACACAATCTTTATATAAATGTCTATACTTAAACGTCATAAAGTCCTCTAAACATAGTTGATTAATAATGATATATTTATAATCAATAACAAACATTTATACATAATCAACTCAATATAACATATTCAAAAATAACTATAATTTGTATACATAGCCGACTTAGAATGATATATTCACAAACAACTATAATTATATACACAATCAATTAACCTAACCTGGATATATCTTATAACAACTTCCAGCTATTTATATTGACTCAGGATTATAATGAATACCAATCCCATGTATATATGTTATTATATATCCAACACCAAAAATCTAAAACATGTGTTATGTCAATCGACATTATTAACTCACATCCAACACATATCAAATGAATGCAAAAGACACACAATCTTTATAACAATCGACACACAAGAATTTGCACTTAGTCGACTTATAAACCATCAACTTACTAATCTATAAAGGTCGAATAACATACATAAATAAGTGATAACAAGCTATATTACTCAGCTACTCCTTAACCAAAATAAAATAATACTCAGCTGAATCATATCCAACAAACCCAATTTAAACCCAAAGTCTAAATTAATATCCTAAGTCATATGGATAAAGGTACACATAGGTATTTCATTATATTTCAACAAATCAAGTAATACATAGACCTTTCACTATATTATAAAGAATCAAAGAAACACACAATCACTTCTTTTGTATAATGAATACAATCAACAAATAAACATTAAAACCCTAATTTGAACCCCTATCTAAACAATATTTTGAACCCTTTCATTAACCTACAACCATTTTACTAACACTAAGCTATAGCTAAAATAATACCCAGTCCTTTGTTTAAACAAATCTATACGCCATCTATGTAAATATGAAAACAAAGCCATTCACTGCCAATAAAAACATAATAACTTTGTTTTCATTTCAACCCTAACCATTGATACACATGTTATACACACTAGAATCATCGATTCGATTATGTGGGAGAATTCCTTCTCCCACAGGGTTGAATCCCCAATTCTACTAGGGTTAAAACTTCATGAATAACCATTTATTAAACCCCATAATAATTTCATCAAACAATATTATAGGAATACAAATTTTTAGAGTGAACCAAAATAAAACCCTATCTCTATATTACCCAAAGTAGTCTGACCTTGTCTGTAATTAAAAGTTCTCTTTCATCTCATTCTCCTTTCTCTGCCATGTATAACCTCTAAAATATAACAAATCATTTCTCATTTATTATTTTCATAGTCTCTTGCATGCATTTAAAAAACCCCTAATATCATGGTGATCCATTATCTACCACTCCAAAAAAGACTTACCATCAAACCTGAAATTCCTGGCATGCTTCCCATATCTGTTAGCCCAACTGCCACACAACACAATCTCTCCACCATTTCTTTCCAACTCATAGTCAAACTCTCACCATGCTAAGTTTTCATGATTTGAATGATCCAGGTAACTAAAACCAAATGATGATTCTAGAATTAGGATTGACATCATAATATGTCAATTAACATAATAATTATGTTTTAATAATAGTTTGAATGCTTATCCATTAAACATTCAAACATCAAAGCTAAATATTAAACAATCAAGACTTTATACCTAGATAACCATTAGGTAATTAAAACTTAAGTCACCTTAGGTACCCACCTTAGATCTAGGTTAGATATAGTTTAATAAAATCATTTTGTCAAATGATCAAAATGCAATTTAATTCTTTGCCTTATTTATATATGTTTTAATGATGCTTTTTTGTTGAATGTTGTAGGTATACGCTTGATAGGGTTATGCATTAAAAAAAATTATAATCAAAACAAATATACCACTATCATACTATATAATGGTAACACATCATAATTCAAAAAATAAGAATAATTACATTGAGACTGATTAGCATTGAAACACAAATATAAACCATATCAACTCATCCAAGCATAAATAAATCAACATAACGAAATTAAAGAAATTATGCATTTATTGTTTATGTGGTGTGTGATGGGTTCATTGTCAAATCTCTACACCTCCAACGTATTCATCTACAACACCTTCCTGATGATACTATCCCTCCATATTTGTCTAGAGAGTAGACTTTCTCCTGCATCTACCTTACAAATGCAAATGGTAGTTATCCTAAAACCATGATAATCAATAAAAATGCTATTAAAGCACAATAACAGTGAATAAGCATAATCTATATGCATATGAAACTCATGTACAACCAACCAATCAAATAATGAGTCACCCAAAAGAATCATTATATGTCTATCCATACATCAACATAAATGAAAATAGTTTGTTACAACAATAATTAAATAACATTAACTCCATAATATATATTTAATAATCAAATTAAGTTTAGTGAGGAAATCAAGATGTAACAAGTTTTAACTTACAATAACTATAAAATAAGGTCACTTGGAAGGACTCCTTGGGCAACATAACAAAATAAATTGATCGTGGTCCTAAATAATTCAAACACGGGTTTGGGTTATGCCTACCACATCTCCATATGCATTTACACTTGGAACTCTTTGACTATATCAAATGGAAGGGAAAATTGACCAAAATAAAAAAGGAATTTCTTTTTCTCAGGAAGGTAATTAATACATATTTCAAATGATAACATTACATCTTCTACTATACATGAAAAACGTGACAAGGAACATGCTATATCCCTTTTCAACCTAGCCAATCATGATGTACACAATTTAAAAGATCCAACTTGAGGTAGTAAGGTTCATAATGGATGGAGAAATATATGATCATCCATGGGATGGAATCATAGGATGATCTTTTCTCATCATAAAAAATATGCAAAAAAAACACATTCAAAAATACAAAAACACTTTTGGCACCTACATGTTTTATTGGCTCCTTGGCATCTATATGGTAATTGCTTGTTGAGGACTACCATATCATTTAATCTTACATACATATACATAGGCATACATATATACATGATACACTTATGGGTGTTGGGCCATCCCTCTACTCATGTCATCAAGATGTTGGGGGCATCCATCTTTTATGATCTTGATACATAGGTTATATGATTCAATGATCACTCTACACTATCATGCTGGAGCTTACATATGTACTTACACATGCATATTATCCTTGATTATATATTACATAAGGTACTTTCTATGCTCTATACTTAACATTTATTGCTAACAAATTCGATCCATGGGCTACTATGACATGTTTATGCTAGTTGCTTATGCTTTTCCTTTTGATTTAAATTTTAAGGGTTATGGAATTTAAGCCTTAGGTTGTTAAAGGGTCTGAGTATAGTAAATCAATGAATAAATAAGCAATAAATATAGCCACTAATCTATATAATAATTGAATTGATTTGATATTTCTAAAAATTACAATGAATGACACAAATAAGTAATTAGCTAGAAACTAACTAAGATGAAGGATCTAGAAGCTAACAACTGTTCTAGGAGCTGGTATGAGTATCGCAAATAAGATCCAAGTGTCATAAACCCTCCTAGACAATATCATCTTACCTTGGATAGTAGTGTTGTGACACTAGTGTTCACTTTTGGTGCTAATGTCCTTTGTGAAAGAATTGATATGTACTTTTGAGAGTATTTGTATCTGAGTCCACTAAGCCTGTTCCTACACATACAAATCTTACTTCACTATGTGTGACCTATTTTGAATAATTTTGTATGCAAACCCTAGACTTCCATGTGGTTAGGGTATTTGATTCGAACAAGTAGCAAAAGTGTGATGTTAGTTGGGTAGGTTGGACATCCTCAACACCCTATTTTGATGAGAGTTACCTACATATCGATACTTTGAAGAGGGATCAAGCTTGATGTAGTTATCCCCACCTAAGTGTTGCTGCAAGTGTAGGTGAAGCTAGTATGAATGTTAGTTTGGGTACTTTTATTAAGGCTTGAGACTGTATATCTATTTATTCTAAGCTTAAGATGGCTGTAGATGACTGTATGTAGAAGTAAGGCAAAATAGGGATCAATAACCTTGATTATGTACAACTTGTTTTGAGCTTGTTTATATGTATTTGCATCTAATTTCTATATAGTGAATAAAGGGATAAAATTTATGTATATATATTAATTTGGTGCTTGTGTGGGGTTTGAAATAGTTTTAGGCTGACCCTAAGTGTCTTTGAGATTGAAAAGATATTAGTTGGGGCTAAAAAGAGGGAAAAGGACAATAACACCAAATTGGGACACTAACATGAGGTGATAGTGTCCAAAGTATGGAACCAATGTCTAAGTGGTAGAAACTGAGGCACAAGGGGCCTAAATCCCTAAGGGAGGATCTCAGACTGATTTTGAGAGTTCTAGGGATGTGCAAGGACCATATGAAAGTTAGATAAGTGTCTATATAGTTCCTAATATAAGTCTAAGGCTAAGATAGGGATGAATGGTCTTAAGTAATACTCTTGTCACTCAAGTGACATTTTAGATGACTACAATCCCCACCCTTTATTTTATAAATGCAAAAAAGTGAAATGATTAGGATAAAGGAAAGAAACTTACCTATACTTACCTAAGAAGTGAAGCCCATGAATCTGGATTTGAGTATGGGAAGCGTGTTCCATTGCATGTCTTGAAAATTAAATATGCATAGATCAATCCTTAATTTAGATATATCAAAAGTAAAGACATTATTGAGTAAAAAGATAAGAGAGAGGAAAGGAATGAATACACCTCACTAGGTATGCGAACCAATGCATAAACCTCATTATATCCTATATGTGTGTAGTTAGTGATCAATTGATGAAAAGCTTGGACTGAGCTAAATGGCTTGCTTAATATCCATGTGTGGGTGGCTCAATAACTCAAGATAGCCTTGAATCCATCATTATCCACCCTTGTTCACTAGATCATAATCTATTAATAACTTGGATTGAATTGATGTCTTGCCCAACCCTCTTATGTAGGTGGCTCAAGAACTCAAGTAGACTATGAATCCATCATAGCCTACCCATGTTTAGTAGATGCATCTGTAATTGAATTTGTGTAATGTAATTGAATATGTATGATTGTAACTAAAAATGTATATAATGACTCTGTGGCTAATCGAGAACTCTAGAATAAAAATCATCTCAGGGGCCTCTCAGGCACTTAGGTACATAGCTCAGGGATTAATTAATAATGTCAATTGCTACAGATGGATTAAGGCATCAAATTTGGTATAAAATGGTACAAATGGTGTCTAGATTAAGAATATAAATAATGACATAGATATTGTCATCCCATCTGATCAACTAGTGTAAAAGTGAGCACATAGAAATAGTGTGTCATGCACATACCCCCAAATTTGATATTTGAGCTTATGGATTTTGGATTGAGTTGTAATAATATTTATATGAGTATCTAAAATTGAAATAGGAGTGATCATGTCAAGCATGATGCCCCAAATCTAAGCAAACTAATATGATTTAATGTAAAACTGAGGAAATGCTGATAATTTGTAACTGAATCTATGCAAACCTAGACTATACCTACTACAATTTTTTGGAAAATCTAGATTTTCCTATTTTGGGTGTTACTAGACATTAATGCCATACCTTGGACAATAACACTACATTATAGTGTCCACTTTTGGTGCTAATTTTGAATTATGTTATCTTCCTACCATACTGATTTTGATCTCTATTTGACTATTTTCCATAGTGTTTTCCTGATCTTAAACTCTATAATTAGTGCTTACATGCTGAAAACTATATTTTGAGTGCATCTAGATGGCTTGATCTCTATGAAAAACCTATGTGAATGCCCCTTATTTTAAGGGGATTTGTCAAACTTATGCAAGAACTATCCTTAAAATAAAAATATCTGCATGATATGTTTTATCTTAAGCATATATACTATCTACATAATAAAATAATATAATGTGTATACATGACATAATAATGTAAGATAATTTGAGCATAAGTCGGTAAAATCTGATGTATGTTAGATCTAACATTCACATGGATGTCAAGATAGATACAACAATGTAAGCATGTGTATGGATAACAAATATGAGTAATAAAATGAGTAACTAACTATGGGTATGGGGCATGATGTCCATAAAGGAACCTAAGGAGGAAGGGGATATGCATGAGGTCCCTTGTGGAAACTAAAATTTGAGTGTGTAATAAATAAGAGACAAGTGTCATATCTATGACACATACATGAAAGCATACATACAACACACATGAGGTACCCAAATTAGTCCAAAGGGACACAATACAAGGGACATGGGTACATACCACTAAATCTAAGAAAGCAATACATATAAAGACATGTTCAAATGTCCACATAAGTAAAGAGCAATCAAGTTGGCATCAAACCACATGGAAGGACATATTTAAATGTCTATGTACTCAATCAAGAAGGCACACAAAAGGACATGGGAACATGTCCAAAGCATATATACAATGAAAGGAAGTGACATATAGTCATAGAATAATGGCATATTCAAATGCCCTCGAATAGATGTAGAAGCATTGAGACACAATCAAGTCTAAACTACTAAAGATAGAAATTATAATATGCTTGAACATGTGGTACAAATATATATAAAACAAAATTTGTACATAAACTAAATCTAGAGTAGTATTAGTCAACAAAAAAATTATGTAGTGTAGGATGATCAATATCAAGATATAAACAATGTTAAATATGTGATATAGAGTATAGAAAGCTGTAACCTAACAATTAGAATTATGTATAAGATGCCCCAAAATGGGTGAATGTGTTGAATGAGGAACATGTGTATGTGCCCCCAATGGGTAGATAGTAGCAAATATGGATTTGTGTGGTGGACATGGGTCCTATAAGCATCTATCTATAAACACTCAAAAAGAACAAGTGAAGCATGTATGTATGATAAACTTGACTACACTAACATAGATAATGAAATCACCTAGAACTGGTATTTGAGTGATAAGAGTGCTAATTTAGACTACATATCCCTAAATTATCCTTAGACCTATCTTAAAGCCTATTATCACACTCATCTAGCCTTTGTATGGGTCACAAAAATACCTAGTCAGCTCAAATGCAGTCATGTCTAGTGTTTTGCCAGCTGGATAGTAGTGCTAGTGTCCCCAAAATGGTACATATGTCCTTTGACCTAAATTTCCTAAATGAATATATTTTCAAAAACAAAAGCCTCCTAAGGTTAGCCTAGACATATTTTATTATCTACACAAGCAATAAAACACTATAAATACATGAATTTTAGCCCTTTATCCACTTGATGGAAATCAGATGCAAAATACCTATTCAAACATAAAAAAATTTGAACACAATTAAGGTTATCAATCCCTATTATACCCTAATTATACATGCCCATCTACAACAACCTTAAACTCAACTTTTCTAGATTTCCAATCTTAAGCACACTCAAGGCACTCAAGGACACTATCATACTATCATTAGTTACACTTGCACTAGCACTTAGGTGGGGAGAACTACATCGGGTTTGATCCCTCCTTAGAGTATTAGTATGCAGACAACTCTCTTCACAATAGGGCATTAAGGATGTCTAATCTATCCTACTAATAAACACACTTTTAATTGCATACCCTAATTACATGGAAGATTACGGTTTGTACCATAAATCAATCATTACAGGCATAATACAAAGTTATAGAATTAGTGCATGCAAGAATAGAACCCAAAAATCTAGACACAGGTGGACCCAAAAGTTCAGGATAGTCTTACACAGAGGATACTAACACTAATATCAGGACACTAGAGCCACATGACGCTATTGTCTAATTATGGAATTACTATTCAAGAGGGTTTTTGACATAAGTATCTAGTTGATGACACTCATATCAACTTCTATCTCAATTTACAACACTTAGATAATCTATATTAGATGTTTTCTAGATAATTCTTTATTTGCACTATTTATTACTATTTTAAGAAAAGTCAAAGGAAGTCAATTTTGTTACAATTAGTGGCTATATTTTATGCATATTATTTCCCTAATTTAGTTTACTTAGTGCTTTAATAAAACATAGGATTTACATAATCTAAACCCTAAAAGGTTAAAATATTTGGTGAACCTAACTTAATTCAAACATTGCTCAAACCCTAAACCCTGAATGCTCCTAGGGTATGTATCCTTATTTTTCTTGGTTTCATTAGGTGCTTTAATTTTTCTAGATTCCATATATTTTGATTTAGTAGCTTTATTCAAATTTGTTTACTATATGCCATCTAAAAAATCTATCTCTCTTTCATTAATAAAAAGTGCTAGGCTAGGTGGTAATCCTATAGAGCATATTAAAATTCTTGCTATTCAAGCTTATAACATGGATAAGGGACATGTTGTAACTCCTATTATTGATCCTTCACACCCTGATTATGTGGATTTCAATGATATTGCATCGAAATATGAAGAATATAGTCAAGAACAAAATGATACACAAATTGGGAATCATGATACTCTCCTTCCACTTAACAATGATAAGATAATTGTCAATAAAGATGAGGTCTTACATAGATTCAAAAAAATAATTTTGGAATAACCCCTTGAACATGCACAAATTTTACAAGCCATAATGGAAATTAAGAACAAATCAAACAATGGTCGATCTTTAACTCCCCCAATTAATAAAATTATTACACCTACAGTGGGGCCATCTTAGGTAGCATAACCTACAATTATAATTCAACAACATTTGGTCATAACTACACCTCTTATGGCTAGTTCTTCCACTCCAATTGTACAATCTCTTTTGCATATGGTTCATACTCTTCAGACTAAGGTGTTACATCTTGAGAAGGGAGCTACTAATTCATCACATGACTTAGATTCTAATATTCTCTTACATACACCTTTGGCACACCATGTAGTGGAAACTCCCTTTCCATATAGATTTGTGACACCTAACCTTACATTATATGATGGCAAGGGTGACCCAGAGCACCATCTTTGATCTTTTCACACAACATGTTTGGGCTAAATGTCCAATAATTAGCTTCTCACAAAGTTGTTTCCATGAAGTTTAAAGGATTATGACTTAAAGTGGTTTTATGACTTGCTGAATCAATATATCACAACATTCAATCCTTTGACAGACATGTTTTTATCACACTTATCCATAAATATTAGTGACAAGATCTCATATGCTCAAGTTTCACTATTGAAATAAAAGTCAAATGAACTTATCACATAATATTTATTATGATACAAGACTATATTAGTTAAATTAACTAGCCCCATGGTAGATAAAGAGATTTAGGACATCTTCAAATAGAGTATTTTACCAACATTACATGAAGCTATCTTGTTTAAGAAGTTTCCAACATTCAGTTAAGGAGAAATTCAAGTGTTCACTACACATATCAGGCACATCCACCACGAACTTCATATCATATTATTATAGAGGAGGCACACCCATTGTACAATATCATTGGTATGTACCACACCACAGTTTCAACTAGATCACTTATCACCTTCTTAGAGTAGGAGATTATTGATGATGATACAGATTTACATGCACTCTTTATATGAGCTTATATAGTTCATCATCCTATCCAGAGTGTTATGTTTAACAATGGGTCAAGCATTAACATGTGCAATATGACACTTTTACAACATTTAGGGTATTTAAAGTAGGATATATTCCCCACATACAGTTATTAGTGGTTTCAGTGGTCATGTTTAGAGCTCCATTAGGGAGATTATGTTTCCATTATAGGTTGGACTAGCACATATAGCCATTTAGCAATTAGTAGTACCTAGTGCATGCATGTTTGATATGTTATCATTTAGGTCATTGATACAATAAATACATGCCATACCATCCATATTGCATGTATTATTTAAATACATACATGTAGATTGTGTGGTCAACATTCAAGGTCTTCCATACGAGTATCCTTTACCTATTCCACAACTAGTTACATCACAGTTACCAATTATCATTACAATATAATTATTAGATATAACACAATTATTACTTACATCTCAGAGCATGGTTCATGTTGATACACCATAGAGTTCAGTAGAGCCACCAGTGTAGGTGATAGTTAATCCTATAGTATTGACACTACACATACTCTCCTATGGAGACCATTATTAGAGATACCCTTGCATCAGAGATATGTCACAGATTTTAGAGGGCCTTCTTCCACTCACTTTGTGCCAAGATTAGTATTATTGCATTCTCATGGTTATCAACATAGGACACCTTTGTCACCTATGGCTACTTCTACCATATGGGTTCTCAAGACCCCCAAAATTTATATAACACCAAAGCCAGTGCCATATATTCCTAACACCACTATAGAGGTAGATACAAATACATATATAGATACACATTTCTTAGTATAGTATATTATGGGACCATAATTGCCTTTTCACATAGTACACACATGATCATAGTTCCCTTATTTGACACAAGTCACACTAATAATGATTCTCCCATGATAATCATCAGTTAGTATGGTTCATCCCTTCTTGTACATACTTTCCCTCTCTTTTGTTCCATGTACATAGTTCATTTTCATTTTAATTGTACATAAATTATATCCAAAAAATATAAAAACAATATAAGATGTCAAAAACACAAAAACATTTTAATACTTACTCATAAAACACAAAAATTACAAATTATATGCATTGCTATGTTTACATTTCTTATATTTACCAGACTCTACAAATGCTAGCTATCTTAGTATAGTTAGTTTTATCATACTACATGCTTTGATTGTTCTTATCGAGTGCCTTTAGATTGCTTACAAGACTCAAGTCCATTAAACTGATCTAAAATTGCTATTATCTACCCACTGGGGGCATATACACTAATACATGCATCTTCACTTGACACATTCACCCACTTTGGGGAACCCTATACACAATTTTGATCACTAGGTTTTATCCTTACATATCTACATTCCAGATTTAGCATTGTTATATCTTGATCTTGATCATTACTACTCATACACATATTTTTTGTTGGCTATTACTACTTTAGACTCAACATATGTACATCCTATCTCTTACACAAATTTGTATTGCATATTTATGCATACTTTCATTTCTAGCTTACCTAGTTTATACTTGATTATATTTCTTTACTTCTATTTGATGGAATTTGAATATGCCATTAATATTTGGCTTTTCAAAACTTCTATTCATAGTATGTATGCCTTGGACATGTGCCCATGTCCCTTGTGTGTGCTTTCTTAATTGTGCATGTGAAAATTTGAACATGTCCTTCTATGTGGCTCCAAGCCAACTTATTTTGCTTGTGTATGTGTATATTTGAACATATCCTTATATGTTTTACTTCTTAGATTTAGTGACATGTGCCCATGTCCCTTGTATTATGTTCACTTGGCCTAATTTATGTGCCTTGTGTGTTTTTAATGTATGTTTTCTTATATGTGTCTTGGTCTTGACACTTGTCTTTACTTGTTACACACTATTTTTTGATGCCATGAGGGACCTCATGCATCTACCCTTATTACTTGGGTGTCATGATGGACATCATTCCCCATCCCCCTAAGTAGCTACTCATTTTGTTCAGCTTTATTATTACATACATTTATTGCATCGATCTTGACAACCTTGTGTAATGCTAGACATGACATACATATTACATTGCATACTTATGCTCAAATTGTCTTACATTTCAATTTTATGTGTGTACATTATATTGGATTATCACATAGTTATCTTAAATTATCTAGCTAACACACATTTCATAGAGATTTTTCTTTTGAGGATAGTTCTTCCACATGTTCAAGAACTACACTTAAAAGAGGGGGGATTCACAAGGGTTTATCACAGAGATTATGATCCTATATTGCACTCATAGTAAATTGTTCAACATACATTCTTAGTTTCAAAAAACATGACACATGTAAACACAATGGAAAAGTAGCGACTCAGAAAGTAGTATAGTGGCACATAATTTAGACTAGAAAGACATTAGCACCCAAATAGGGACACTAATGCCATGTGGTGCTATTGTTCAAGATATGGTGCTAATTTCTAGTAGCCTTAGTTTTAGAACAACTCAAATTGGCTAGAATAATATAATAGGTATAGTATGGGTTTGTACAAATCTAGTTATTGGTCTATCAGTTATACTCAATTTTTGCTTAAATTCATATTATTTTACTCAGATTTGTATCAGTTTTATCATACTCATATCAATTTGTTTAGATTGGGGGTATCATGCATGGAATGATAATTCTCATACTCAATTTAGATATTTAGATACAATTTGTTGAAACTCAGTCCAGAATCCATATGCTCAGATATCAGATTTCGGGGCATGTGCATGACACATTATTTCCATATGCTCAGTTACACATTGGTTTATCAAATGTAATGAAAACTTATATGTCATTCTCTACATTATATACACCCAACATCATATTCTAGGTTATCACCAATTTTATGCCTTACTCCATTTATAGTGCTTGACATTCTCGAGTGGCCCAAAGTTGCCTAATGCACCTGAGTGGCTACAAAGTTAACATACACAATTATAAATTTACAACACTTCATGCAATTTAGTTTCAGATGCATCTACTACACATGGGTGAACAATGATGGAGTCATAGCCTACTTGAGATTTATTATCACTCTAGAGTGTACCCTGTTTGAAGATGTGAAAAGCACACCTTCTCTCTAGCTAATACAATTTGAACTTCTCAGAGTGTGGGTGACTCTGTACTGAGAGGAGCCTCTAGAGAGGGCTGGTTCCCTTAAGATTTATCTATAAAACTAATCTACTTTTGATTTTGGGATGAAAAAGGGAAGGAAATTGAAATGGGAAATCCCATGTAATGGGGTAATGCACCTGAATGATTGGTATTCTCTAAAATATTTTTGAAACTAAATAAGACACACATATGAATATGAAATAAAACTTTGCATTCAAACCTAAACATTAGTGTTTCAAAAGAAGGCCTGAAAGAATTTTGTAAAGCAAATTTATAATCCTAGCTCTTTTAATGACCTGTAAAAGATGGGATTTTCATAGTAGGTGTGGAAAGGACCTAAAAATAGGAAATTAAATACCACTTGTATGTTGGTATACATTCAAATTACACTCTAATCTGAGTCAAAATCATATGCAAAAGATCTTCTTTATTTGATAAAATTGATGTCAATTTCAATTTCTTCTCTCCCTTCAAGAATTAATGAATAATCACTTGAAAAACCCAATATATATGTTTAAAAATAACCTTAATCCAAAGTGTAATTGATTTTAGATAAGGATTAGTCTTGGTTAGTTAACTCAATACCTAATCCTTTTACAATGCTAAAACAATTTATCGAAATCCCCAAACTTTATGAAAATTTGCATAATCCTCAAATTTTGGGATATAATTATAGGTGGTGGGTCCATGTTAACTTCTGAAAATCCTCATGTATTAAAATCCATGCCATTACTCAATAATAAATTCATTTTAAAAAATTAAAAAACAAAGTCTTCAATTCTTCAAGTTTTCAAAAATTTACATGACCTTTACTTTGGCATTGAATTGAGATGTGGTGGGCCCATGTTGACTTCCCAAATTTCCTTGCATGAAAATCATGCCATAAATTGGAATATAAATCCATTTTTAAAGTGGGTTTAAGTCCTTTAATGTCCTTATCTTTCATGAAAAGCATGGGAGATGCATGAAACTAGTCAAACTAGTCAACTGAAGAGATGTGGACTCAAAGACTAGTCAACTTCCACTTGAACTCAAATTTGTTAGGTTGTGGAGCTAAAAGCTTCATTGATGCAGACATGGAGGAGGTTGCTAAGTTCCAGGGATACCAGCGTTGGTAGCGCAACTAAAATCGGTCATCTTTAGTGTAAAGGGTAACTGACATCGACAGGAGTCGGCTGACATCGGTCACCTCCAGTCAAATAGGGACCGACATCGGTCTCCTGTGCGGTTCCAAAACTATTCATTGCACGAATAGTTAGTTTGTTGAACCGATTGTTTGCATGTAAAGACTATTTCGAGTCTTGAGCTACGTGTCTAATTATTATAAATTAGGAGTCTAAGTTATTGTTTAGTATGGGATCTATTTGTAGACTCATTGGCATGTATTGTAATTAGAGCAAGAAGGGGAAGGCAAGGTAGATCCTTCCAATTGTAAGAACAGGTTGATCTGCAGGTGGCAAAAAGATTAGGAGGAATTTCTACCTGGTAAGTAAGATCATTTGAGTTGCAGGTTGTTGCAAGTTCATGGGAGATCTACTTGAAGTACTTTGAGTACTTGGTATTGGCAGTGTTATTACTGACTGGTTGGAGGTGAACGATAGCTCTGTGTTTGAATTGTTTGTTGTGACTATTTTTAGTAGGAGAGTGAACTCTTAAGGGAAAGAGATCTATACATCTAAGAGGTGTGGAAGAGTCTGGCATCTTCATTATATTTCCTTCTGGCATGAGTATTAATACAAGATTGTGTATTGTCTCTCATATTCTGTGTCATTTTTGAATTCTAGTTACTTGTTAATTCTGGTATAATTCCGCGATTAGTTGCTTATACAAGGTAATCATATGTACTCTTATTGAGGAGTTGGATCCTGACAAGTGGTATCAGAGCTTTTGGTTGAGTTACTAACAGGTTGTATCAGATCTGGTTAGTGTTTGTTGATTACAGGTCACTCACAGGGGTTTCTGTTTGAGTGGGAGTATAACAATGGCAGAAGAAAGTAAGCTATGAATGGAGAAGTTTAATGGCAAGAACTATTAATTATGAAGGATGCAGATAGAAGATTATCTATATCAGAAAGATTTGTACTTACTGTTGGGTGGGGTTGCATGCAAGCCCATGGATATGAAGGATGAAGAATGGGAGGTTCTTGATCGGAAGGCTCTGGGATCTATAAGGTTGAGCCTTGCATCGTCTGCGATTTCTAACTTATCACAGGCTAAGACAACGGTAGAGTTGATGGAATCTTTGGAAAATTTATATGAAAAACCCTCAGCTTTGAATAAGGTATTTCTTATGAAGCAATTAATTAATTTGTAAATGTTGGAAGGTGGATCTGTACACAGTCATCTTAGTGATTTCCATGGTTTGGTAAACTAGTTAAATTTAGTCAATATTATTTTTAATGATGAAATTAAGGCTCTCTTAATCTTATGCTCATTACCTAAAAGTTGGGAGAGTTTGGTAATGATAGTTAGTAATACTGCATCTACTTCAAAAATCTTAAAAGTGGATGATGTTGTGAGTGTAATCTTGAATGAAGAAATTCGTAGGAAAAGCACAGGTGAATCATCAAGGAATGCTTTGAGTGTTGAAAGCAGGGGAAGGCAAAGAGAGAAGATAGAGCATGGGAGATCAAGGTCAAAGATAGGCAGGAGATCCAAATCCAGGTATGGCAGAATAACCTGTTGGAATTGTGGAAAGCAAGGGCATGTAAAGAAAGATTGTTGGTTGGTTGAAGATCAGCAAGAAGGAAATGAAGAAGCAGATGTTGCAGATGTTGTTGCACAGGATGCTCTGGTATGTTCCTTGGATAAAGTAGAATCTTGGGTTTTAGATTATGGTGCCTCTTTCCATGCACCCCCAAATAGGGAATTTTTTCATGAATATGTCCAGGGAGACTTTGGAGAAATTTATTTAGGGGATGGTAAGCCTTGTCAAATGGTTGGCAAAGGGAAAGTGAAGCTGAAATTGCAGACGGGCAACACATGGGTGTTGATGGAGGTCATGCATGTCCCAGTCCTAAATCAGAATTTGAAAATTGTTGGAAAGTTAGGTGATGAGGGTTGCACAGTAACTCTCACAGCGGACTGTTGGAAAGTTTTCAAGGGTGCACTTATTGTAGCAAGAGGTAAGAAAGTAGGTACACTTTATCTATCTACTTGTATTACTGATTCTCCTTCTAGTTTATCTACTTCAGCTGTAGATTCAAAGATGTGGCTTAATAGGCTTGGTCACATGAATAAGAAGGGGATGCATGTTCTTGAGTCAAAGGGGATGCTTTCAGATTTGAAAAGCATGGATCGAGATTTCTGTAAGCAAAAGAAGAAAGTGACATTTCTTGAGAAATCTGATGTTCGTGACAAGAATAGGAAAGCCTTGGTTTTCAAGGAGAAGATGACGGATAGAGATTAGCCCAAGGGGCTAAAGAATTCTGAGCAAAGCAAGGTTGATATGGACAAGGGTTTGATCCAAAAGGAGCTCATGGTAGAAGTCATCACTCACAAGTAAAACATAGAGACTGATGTCAGTTAAAAATTGACGTCAACATTCAGATAGGGACCGACATCGGCTATGTGCAGCCCGATGTTGGTGACTCTAGAAAAATAAACACCAACGTCGATCAGGGGAACTGATGTTGGTGATGAGGTAGTCACATGGAATTGACGTTGATCGGGTGCAGACTGAGATGTGACTGACATCGGTCACTGAGACAGATTTTGGGCAGACAACAAGCTGTCAAGGAGTCTCAAACGTCCATATGGAGGATTGAAAGGGTAAGTAAGCCTCAAATTCATCATTTCCCTTCTTTACACTACTTGTTGCTCACTGATGGTCAAGAATTAGGAAGTTATTAAAGAAGCAGAGTAGGTAGAATCTAGGAAATAGTGGGAGCTTGGCATGGATGAGGAATGTGATTCCTTAGAGCAGAACCAAACATGAGTTTTTTGATAGAGTTGCCAGCTGGAAGAAAGCACTGAGAGACGAATGGATTTTTAGGATAAAGAAGAGCGAGAATGGACACGTGAGATAGAAGGCCAGGGTATATGGTCTTGAGTAAGCTGCAGGACAATGGAGGTTTAACCATTGTGTTTTCTTTACCAAGTTGAATAATATTAGCTACATTATCTTGTTACTGTATGTTGTGCTTGTTGCAGGATCACATATGCAGGGAGTTGCTGAACTAAAGGTAAAGTTAGTTCAGAGGTGTGTCATGAGGAATCTAGGAGCAACAAGATTCTTTGGCATGAGTGTGTTCTAGAGACATGGAAGGTCACAAGTTGATTTTGTCTCTAGATGATTGTGTGAAATCAGTTAGCATGCCGATGGTTGGCTAGTTTTATGAACAGTGTCTTGATTCACATGATGAGGTTTAGTACATTTGTACTAAACCTGAGTTTGCCCAAGTAGTGGGAGCTATTAGCAAGTGTGGAGCCAATCCAGGAAAGAAGCACTGGAGGGCAGTTTAGTGGATTCTCAAATATCTGAGAGGGACCAACAGTAGCTGCACATGCTATGCAGGGTCAAGTTCTTTTCTACATGGGTTTGTAGATGCGGATGTGGCAAGTGATTTAGATGACAGGAGGTGCACCATAGGATTTGTGGTGGTTGGTCTTCAAGATTGATCTTGAAGAGGGATACAAAGCCAGAAAACAAACTAGATGATGTACAGGTATAGGTATAGTTGCAGTTGTTTATCTCCAAGTGGGAGATTGTTAGGTTGTGGAGCTAAAAGCTTCATTGATGCAAACATGGAAGAGGTTGCTGAGTTCAGGGATACCGACATTGGCAGTGCAACTGACGTCAGTCATCTTCAGTGTAAAGGGCAACCGACATCGATAGGAGTCGAGCTGACGTCGGTCACCTCTAGTCAGACAGGGACCGACGTCAGTCTCCTGTGTGGTTCTAGAACTGTTTGTTGCATGAATAGTTAGTTTCTTGAACCAGTTGTTTGCATGTAAAGACTATTTTGAGTCTTGAACTGCATGTCTAATTATTGTAAATTAGAAGTCTAAGTTATTATTTAGTATGGGATCTATTTATAGACTCATTGGCATGTATTATAATTAGAGCAAGAAGAGGAAGGCAAGGTAGATCCTTCCAATTGTAAGAATAGGTTGATCTATAGGTGGCAGTAAGATTAGGAGGAAGTTCTACATGGTAAGTAAGATCATTTGAGTTGCAGGTTGTTGCAAGTTCATGGGAGATCTACTTGAAGTACTTTGAGTACTTGTGTACTGGCAGTGTTATTATTGACTGGTTGGAGGTGAAGAATAGTTTTGTGTTTGAGTTGTTTGTTGTGACCATTTTTGGTAGGAGAGTGAACTCTTGAGGGAAAGAGATCTGTACATTTGAGAGGTGTGGAAGAGTGTGGCATCTTCATTGTATTTCCTTCTAGCATGAGTATTAATACAAGATTGTGTATTGTCTCTCATATTTTGTGTCATTTATGAATTCTAATTACATGTTAATTCTGGTATAATTTCGTGATTAGTTGCTTATACAAGGTAATCATATGTACTCTTATTGAGGAGTTGGATGCTGACAAAATTGCATGAAGTGGCACTTATAGATTGAGTTTAAAATCATATATAAACTTAAAATATATATATGGCATGTGGGAAACTCCATTATAACTCTAATATAAATATTCCAACTCGAAACTTCGAGTTGACTATTTGACCAACTAAGCCTATTAGACCAAATAGGCCTAAAAGCCAATTTGTGCATTTAAACTCCATTAAACTTGAAGAAAGATGCCATGAAACTTGAAAATATAATGAATAGACTTTGAAAAACTTTCTTCATCATAATATATGTGATTTTGATGAGAAAACACTCACCATTCAAGCAACAGGGTTGATAAGGCATATTTTGCTCCATTTTTTTGTAGACTAGCCATTTTGATCGAGCTAGTTGGGATACTTCTGGGATGATTTATAACCAAATAAAAATTTTAGTATTAATAAAAAGTCTTAATATTTGATCTTCATTGATTATATTTCATTGAACTATCTTGTACTTCATTTTACATGCTTTTTACCACAAAAAACATCTTCATTGATTATATTTCATTGAACTTATCTTGTACTTCATTTTACATGCTTTTTCCCACAAAAAACATGATTTTTTCCCTCATTTGTATAGCTCCAAGCATAAAATTGAAAATTTTGGAATCCTATCTAAGTTTAATTGAAATTTTAAAAGGTTTTAGGTTGATATAATATTATTTATGGCAATAAAATCAAATTTTCACAAAACTAGTTTTTGAGGGTTTAAGAGGGCTTTGAAGCTGAATCTTCAAAATGATGGTTCATGAAGTACAAACCTCAAGATATAAAAATATTTATATTGATATTTATCACACTAAACCCTCTAATATCCCTTAAAACATTGGGTTTTCATGCAAAATATATTAAAAGTGACCATGTGGAGAAATCTGCTTGTGGGGTTTTGATTGCATTCTAGGTTACCTACACTCTTAACGATTGTTCATAAATCAAATCCCCTCAAATGATATAAAATTTTAATTAATTATAATTATGAAGGGTACTCAAAACATACTAAGAGTGTTTATCTAAACTCCAGATGGGGTGAAATATATGAGCATTTGAATAGGAGGCTTGGAAGGGTGTCTAGAACTGCAAAAAATGAAAAAATTACCAAAATTAAAATAAATATTCACCTACTTACCAATGATTATAAAATTTTTCATTGGACCTATACCATTCTATCAAAATGCTCTGAAAGTCTTCTTTACTTGAAAAGCCAAAAAATGCTTTTTTGTCCTATATGCCTGTTTGCTTGTAAAAGCTTGTATGAGCATGGTTTGCTTAAAAATTGGAGTTTTGAAACTCTTTAAAGGTCTGATTATGATGTAAAAATATCATCCAATTCTTTTCAAACTTTTACCTAGACTTAGAAACCTCTATGAGACTCCAGAATGATGCCTACTCCAATGGTGATCTCCAACGGACATGTTGAGGACTATTACAAGAAAGTGAGTATCTCCACTCATAAAAAGGTCATAATTTTTTTTTATAAGGTTTATCAAGTCATGATTACTTTGTGTACAAAATTTGAAGTCTTGAAACCACCTGTAGCTCCTAGAAAGCTCAGTTTTCTCTCAAATTGACCCCTATGCATGGATTGTCTACATATTTGAACTTGACAATGCTCTTTTAAAATAAAAATGACCCATTTACAATAAATTTTTGACATTTTTTGACCTAAATTATTTATTTAAGGCCAAAAATGACTAGTTTGACCAGTTACAAAGGGTTAATGACCAATTTTAGGAATGCTTTGAATGATATGGGTAGTAATTTGGCCTTGACAGGTCAAATTACTATCAATTTTGGTGAATTTTAGGGATTAACCAGATTTTTGGTCAAATAACTTAGAAAATCTATCTAAAACTGACAAACTTGGATATACATTGAATATTAGAAGTCTTTTTACGATAAAGACACAACAAGACAACTGATACAACAACACACATGTGCACTTAGAGGAACGGACAATAACAACTAGAAAGGGAAAAAAGATACTAAAATCATGTGTGTATATGCACTTAAATAAATGGAACATAAGGATTCTATTATGCACAAACTAACCTCTAACTTTTTTGTTCTCCTAGATCAAAAGGAAAATTTGATAATTCACTTCCATGATGAGATGGATAATGGTACATCACATGTTCCTTTGCAAGCTTGGTTGTTGAGAAATCAAGTATCTTCTTTGACAACTCCTTTGGCATGATCATATGTGTAATAGTAGGAGAAAATTAACCTCTAATGTAAACATACTCACTTAGTGGCTCCTTCTCTTTATCAGGCTCCATTTCTACACAATTTGTCTGACTAGGCTGAGCACAAAACATACTTGTATTACCTTTTGGAAGCACATCCATGTCAGTAGGCTCATCAAAGAGATGATATCCCATTATGAAGATCTAAAATAAGTCCAAGTCAATAATGAAACCTTGAGGTGGTATAATTTAAGGACTACACACTCTTTTCTCTTTGACTTGCTTGACAAGGCTGCTCTCTTTGGCTACAACCAGACCATAGTCCCCCTAGAGAAGAGTATATCCTACTCCCAAAACTTCAAAAAAGTCCTCCAATTAGATTTCTAGTTGATTGGTAAACTCTAGCTACTCCATTAATTGATCAGCTATTACATTAATTTCTTCATTCTCTTCACAAGATGGTAGCACTGCTTCCTCAACTTCTTCATGAACATTTGCATCCTCCTTAGCACGTTCTTCTTGAAACTCATTTGAATCTACAATTTCCTGCTCCTCTTCCTTCTTTTGCATGCTGCTCTAGATGGATTTAGAATATGGAAATGAGTTAGATTCTTGAAGAAGGAGGGATAGTACTTGAGTAGCTTTGGATTGGCTCGACTGGATGATTTGGTTTCAAGATGGGAAAGATAGAGGCTCTTTTTTGACCTTTTGATTTTTGTTCTCCTCCTCTTTCTTTGTCTTTAACTCCAATACTCTGATCCTCTTATTAATATTCTCTTGGAATATATTCTCTTTAAGGTGGTCAGTGGTCTCAATAGTAGGCTATCCCATAACAATCTCCTTCTTTCTTTGACAGTTCTCTTGGATAGATCTCCAAGAAGGAAAAGTCTGAGAAACATATGAGTAATTTGGAAAACTCAAAGGAGCACTTGGAATGGTCTCTTGAGGAGAAATATATGGCATATAAGAAGAGTGAGGCTGATCCTATTGTCCCTTAAGTCCTTTTAGTTTGTCCTTAATACTCTAAATGTAACCACCTACATCCATCATCTCACTAGTTAGATTACCCTAATTTGCCCTCTCAATAGGTGTCCATTGCTCTTTTATTTTCTACAATAAATCTCTCAGATGATGAATTAGATGAATAGGGGTATCTTGACCATAATAGCTCTATGAGTACAACTCTAGTTCATGCTTGTCAAGGCTCACTAATGTTTGTTTAAATGTTGGTATGGATTGGATAGCTACAAAATGGCCATGATTAGGTTGGTTAAATGGGTAGGATGGCTCATGATAGGTTTGGTAAGGGGTAGTATTATGATGGAATGGTTGTTCATAGGGAGGATCTGGGTAGTAATCTTGCATATATGCTTGATATAGATCCTCAAACTCCTAGTGAGGATCATAAGGTGGCTGGTCATACTGATCATAGTGAGGATTATATGGATCATATTGATCATAGTGAGGATTATATGGATCCATATTGAAATAAGACATTTGAGATCATTAGTAAACCAAGTGATGAAATTAGTTAATATTTGAAATGATCCTTGATCTTTTGAACCGATATTGAATATCTAAAAGTTGCACTGATATTTTGAATGCCGCTAAAGGCTAGTGTGTAGAATGAAAGTCCCACCAAGCATGCCATAAATTATTATCACTCTAGAGTGCACCTTGTTTGAAGATGTGAAAATCACACCTTCTCTCCAATTGATACAATTGGAACTTCTCAAAGTGTGGGTGACTTTGTACTGAGAAGAACCTCTAGACAGGGCTGGTTCCCTTAAGATTTATCTATAAAACTAATCTACTTTTGATTTTGGGATGAAAAGGGAGAAGGAAATTGAAATAGGAAATCCTATCTAATGGGGTGATGCACCTGAATGATTGGTATTCTCTAAAATATTTTTAAAACTAAATAAGACACACATATGAATATGAAAGAAAACTTTGCATTCCAACGTAACATCAGTGTTTCAAAAGAAGGCTTGAAAGAAGTTTGCAAAGCAAATTTTTGATCCTAGATCTTCTAATGACCTGTAAAGGATGAGATTTTCACAATAGGTGTGGAAAGGACCTACAAAAAATTAAGTAAATGCCACTTGTATGCTGGTACATAGTCAAATTACACTCTAATCTGATTCAAAACAATATGCAAAAGATCTTCTTTATTTGATAAAAATGGTGTCAATTATAATTTCTTCTCTCCCTTCAAGAATTAATGAGTAATGGATTAAAAAAACAAATATATATGTTTAAAACTAACCTAAAGCCAAAGTGGCATTGATTTTAGATAAGGATTAGTCTTGGTTAGTTAACTCAAGACCTAATATTTTTATACTGCTAAAATAATTTATCAAAATCCCCAAACTTTATGAAAATTTGCATAATCTTTAAATTTTGGCATAGAATTGGAGGTGGTGGGCCCATGTTAACTTATGAAAATCCTCATGCATGAAAATACATGCTATTCCTCAATAATAAATTTATTTTTAAAATTAAACAAAGTCTTCAATTCTTCAAGTCTTGAAAAATTTGCACGACCTTTACTTCAGCATTAAATTGAGAAGTGGTGGACCCATGTTGACTTCCCAACCTTCCTTTCATGAAAAACATGCCATAAAATAAAAAATAAATCCATTTTGAAAGTGGGTTTAAGTTCTTTAATGTCCTTATCTTGCATGAAAAGTATGGGAGATGCATGAAACTAGTCAAACTTGTCAACTGAAGAGATGTGGATTCAAAGACTAGTCAACTTCCACTTGAACTCAACTTGCATGAACTGGTACTTGTGGATTGACTTGAGAATTATATATACACTTAAACAATAGATATGTCATGTGGGAAAATGCATTATAACTCTAATATAAATATTTCAACTCCAAACTTCAAGTTGACCATTTGACTAACTAGGCCTATTAGACCAAAAAGGCCTAAAAGCCAATATGTGCATTTGAACTCCATTAAACCTACAACAAGATTCCATGAAACCTGAAAAAATAATGAAATAGAATTGGAACAACTTTCCTCATCATAATATATGTGATTTTGATGAGAAAAAACTCGCCATTCAGTCAACATGGTTGACTAGGCCTATTTTGCTCTATGTTCCTACAGACTGGCCATTTTAATCAAGCTAGTTGGGACACTTATGGGATGTTTTCTAACCAAATAATTTTTTTAGGATTAATAAAATGTCTTAGTATTTGATCTCCATTAATTATATTTCATTGAACTATCCTGTACTTCATTTTACATGTTTTTTCACAAAAAATATGATTTATGCCCTCATCCGTATAGCTCCATGCATAAAATTGACGTTTATGGAATCTTCTCTAAGTTTACTTAATGTTTGAAAAGGTTTTAGGTTGATCCAACATGATTTTATGTCAATAAAATCAACTTTTTACAAAATTGGTTTTTTGAGGGTTTAGGAGGGCTTTGAAGTTGAATCTTCAAAATGATGGTTTATGAAGTACAAACCTCAAAATAAAAAAATATTTATATTTATATGTAGCACACTTACCCTCCTAACATCCCTAAAAGTATTGGGTTCCCATGCAAAATATATGAAAAGTTACCATGTGGAGAAATCTGTCTATGGGGTTTTGACTGTATTTTTGGCTACCTATGCTCTTAACAATTGTTCATAAAGTAAAGCCCCTAAACTAGTCTAAATTTTTCATTAATTCTAAGTACATAGGGGTACTCAAAACATTCTAAGAGAATTTGGCTAAAATCCACATGTGGTGAAATATACGAACATCTGAATAGGAGGCTTGGAAGGGTGTCTAAAACTCTTCACCTAATTCCCAATGAATAAAAAAATCATCATGGGACTTGCACCATGATATAAAAATAATTTGAATGTCCTCTTTGCTTGAAAATTAAAAAAATGCCTTTTTAGCCTATATGCATGTTTACTTTTAAAAGCCTGTATGAGCATGGTTTGCTTAAAATTTAGAGTTTTAACACTCTTTAAAGGTCTAATCATGATGTAAAAACATCATCCCATTTTTTTAAAACTTTTAAATAGACTTAGAAACCTATATGACACTCCAAAAAGATGCTTACTCCAATGGTGATCTCCAACGGACATGCTGAGGACTGTTACAAAACAACAAGTATCTTCACTCATTCAATAGACATAAAACTTTGTCAGAAGGTTCCTCAAGTCATGATGACCCTGTGTACAAAATTTGAGGTCTTGAAACCACCAATAGCTCCCAAAAATCTCAAATTTCTCTTAAAATTAACCCTTATGCATGGATTGTTTGCATATTTGAACTTGACAATGCTTTTTTGAAATGACAATGACCCATTTACAATACATTTTGACATTTTTTTAGTAAGATTATTGATTTGAGGCCATGAATGACCAGTTTGACCAGCTATAAAGGGTTAATGATCAGTTTTAGGTAAGTTTTGAATGATGGGGGTGGTAATTTGGCCTTGACAGGTCAAATTACTAATAAGATCTTGAGCCACCTATATGAAAGGGTTGGAAACACTATTAGTCCAATCCAAGCTATTCATAAGTCATGATCCACTAAGCAGGGGTGGGTAATGATGGAGTCAAAATCAGATTGAGTTCTTGAGCCACCCACACATGAAGATTGAACAAACTATTATCTAAGTCCAAGCTATTCACTAATTAATCACTATACACACACACATATGTTGTTACCAAGTTTATGTACCTAATGAGGTGTATTTTTTCCTTTCTTCTTTCCCATCTCTTTACTCAGTTTTACTTCTTTACTCATCATAGTCTTTTGATTTTGATATCTCTTAAGTAAGGAATGATCTATGCACATTTCATTTTTAGGACATGTATTAGATCATGCTTCATATATAGAGACCCAACTTCACATACTCAGATCTAGCTTCATGGGCTTCACTTCTTAGGTAATTCCAGGTACGCTTCTTTTTCCTTTATCCTAGTCATTTTGCTTTGTTGTGTTTCTAGCATAAAGGGGTAGGGGACAAATGTAATCACTTAAAAATGGTATTTGAGTGTTAAGAGTGATAATTGAGACTACCTATCCCTAGCTTAGCCCTAGACATATCCTAGAGCCTATTATCACACTTATCTAGCCTTTGTGTCGCTTATAAGCATCCCTAGTTAGCTCAAACATTGTCCCATACCCTCATTTCTTGATCTTGGCCCTTTGTGTCTAGTGTTTTGCCAACTAGATAATAGCACCATAATAAGGTCACTAGAGCCATGTGGTGCTAATTTTCTCAAAATGATGCCTATGTCCTTTGCCTTAACTTTCTTGAATGAATATGTTTTTAAAAACAAAAGCCTCTTAAGGTCAGCCTAGACATCTTTTATTATCGACACGAGAAATAAAACATTATAAATACATGAATTTATCCCTTTATCCACTAGATGGAAATTAGTTTCAAAAACCTATTCAAACACAAAACAAGTTGAACACAATTAAGGTTATCAATCCCTATTCTACCCTACTTCTGCATACTACCATCTATAACAAACCTAAGCTCAGATTTTTTAGATTTCCAATCTTAATCACACTCGAGGTACTCAAGGATGCTATCAAACTAGCATTACTTGCACTTGCACTAGTACTTAGGTGGTGAAAACTATATTGGGCTTGATCCCTCCTTAGAGTATTGGTATGTAGGCAACTCTCTTCACAACAGGTTGTTGAGGATGTCCAACCTATCCTACTAATGAGCACATTTTTTAGATCATTCCCTAATTTCATGGAGGATTAGGGTTTACACCATAAATCAGTTATTACATGCACAATACAAAGTTCTAAAATTCATGTGCATAGGAACAAACCCCAAAAATCTAGACACAGGTACACCTAGAAGTTCAGGACAATCCTTTACAAAGGACACTAATGCTAATATTAGGATACCAAAACCACATTGTGTTACTATCTAATTATGGCACTACTATCCAAAGAGAATTTATGATAAAGATATAGTTGGCAACACTTAGACCAGCTTCCATCTCAATTTCTTGCACTTAGATCATCTATATCATGCATTTTTTAGATAAGTCTTTATTTGCACTATTTATTACTATTTTTATAAAGTTAAAGCTAGTCAATTCTATAATAAATTAGTGGCTATATTTTATGCATATTATTTCCCTAATTTAATCTACTCAACCCTTTAATCAAACATAAGATTTACATAAGCTAAACCCTAAAAGGTTAAAACAAATAACATATGTGGTACCTAACAAGTATAAGAAATGTAAACATGGAAATGTATACAATCTATAATTTATATTTTCTGAGCAAATATTTAAATGTTTTAATTTTTTTGACATATTATATTATATTTGTATTTTCTAAATATAAGGTATGTACAAGCAACATGAAAATAAAACTATATACAAGGAACTAAAATAAAGGAAACTATGTACAAGTAGGGAAGAATATACTAACCGATGAGTCTCACTATCAAGGTGTCATGTATCAATCAAAGGAAACATGATTATGTGTGCTATGTGAAAAGGTATCTAAGGTCTAGGAGCCAACTATACTAAGTGATCTATAGTTGACATTGCTTATGGAGTGGGGATAGGAATTTGTGAAGCTGACTTAATTGGCTTATGAACTGTAGGGTTCTTAGGGATCTGACTGGTTGAAGATGTTGTTGCTACTATGGATGCTCTATGCTGAGAACTCTAGGAACTCAATAAAATTAATCTTAGAATGGAATGGGTGGAGAAAGGCTCTATAGAATCTATAACATGTATTTGACATAGGGTTCTATCTAATAAGGGTCTCCATGGGAGAGTATGTGTATGTGGTAACGTGTTGAAGTAAACCTCACCTACACTAGTGGCTCAAATAAAATTTATGGTGTGCTAATGAAAACTATATTTGGAACTGTAACTAGTGACTACTATGTAATATCTTATGGGATTGGTAAAAGATACTCATAAATAAGTCCCTCAACTATAACCACCCAATTAGCATGTTGATTTAAAGTTTTAAGGTTTCACTATGAAAATATTATGATTGGTTAAGGGGTTGAGATGCCTAAATCAGTCAAATAAAGATTCAATAATTAAGTTATGATTTTGAATTTGTTTGAATTTTTAATAATATCAATAAATAGGCATAAATCGAGACTTATCTAAAAAATGACAATCATGGATGATTCGGTTCTAAAAGTTGAGATCTAGGTAGTAGTATGTGTTGTCAATAAGATTCTAGTATTTGTCTACTCAATAGATAATAACACCTAATAAGGATAATATTTACATCTCTATGTAGTGTCCTTAATGAGATATTAATGTCCCTTTTGAGGGATTGTTCCTATTTTTTAGGAGCACCTACACATGTGTCTGTTTGTCTTATTCCTATGTTGCCAAAACTCAGAGCTCTATGTTATACCTGGAAAACCTGATTTGATGTGCAAACCCTAATATCCTTACACGTATGGCATGAACAATAATTTTTTTTGTGTTATTAGGATGGACTTGATATCATCAACACCCTATTGTGTAGAGAGTTTCCTATATACCAATACTTTGAAGAGGGATGTAGTTCTCCCACCCAGTGCTTGAGGTATGTGCAAGTGAATGCTAGAATGAGAGTGGCCTTGGATGCCTTGAATGTGTTTGAGCTTTGAAATATTTGAAAATTGGGATTAGGGCTGATGTAGATTATAGCATGTATAAAGTAGGGAAAAATAGGGATCAAATGCCTTAATTTTTCTCAAATTTGTCTTTGGTTTGACTAGCTTTTGTATCTATTTTCCATCCAGTGAATAAAGGAAGATTAAACTTGTATTTATAGGGTTATGTTGCTTTTGTGGATAAGAAAATGAGCTTAAGATGACCTTAGGAGGGGCACACATTTGAAAAAATATCTACTATTAAGATCTAGGGCTAAGGACAATAACACCTAGCTGGGGACACTAGTGCCATGTGGATGTCCCAAATGTGGTGCTAATATCCTCTTTGTAGACTACTAAGCAATTTAGATTAGGGTCTGAGATGATAGTTTTAGGACTATGTTCTAACTAGCTATAGGTTATCGTGGTCTTCTAAAAGACTAAAAATTTAAGTCTAACATTTAATGATAGGTCTATGGTAAGCCTAGACATAGGTTAACTCAAGTGACACTCTTATCATCCAATTACCACTTTTAGGTGATTACATTTGCCCCCTTTATGCTAGTAACATAATAAATTGAAATGAATAGTATAAAGGAAAAAGAATCATACTTGGACTTACCTTGGAAGTGAAGCTTATGTAACTATGTTTGAATATGCGAATCTAGGTTTATGTATGTGGAACATGATCCAAATCAATGTCCTACAATGAAACATGCAAAAATCAATCCTTAGTTAAGTGATGATCAAAAGTAAAAGACTATGCTAAAATTAAATACCTGAGTAAATTTGAATAACAAGAGAGGAAAGGAATGAGTAAAACTAATTGGGTAAGTGAACCAACATATGAACCTGATGACAACATGTGTGTGAATGTGCATAGTGATCATATCATCGAATAACTTGAACTATGCTGATGTCTTGGTTAATCCTCAAATGGGTGACTCAAGAACTCAATCTGATTTTGACTCCATCATTACCCACCCCTATTCGATGGATCTTGATCTTTATGAATAGCTTGGATAAGACTGTAAGTGTGTCTAACCCTCTCATGTAGGTGGATCAAGAACTCAAGTAGGCCATGAATTCATCATTGAACCTAAGTGAAGTGGATGCATCTATAATTATATTGCATTAAGTGCTTAAAGTATCTAACTGAATAAATCTAACTCTATCTTTAGCTTCATAACTAATTAGGTATATTAGATGGCTTTGGGCCACTTGGGAATGCCAACCACTATAGATTGAGTAAGGCATGAATCTGGTGACAAACTAAAATGTGATAGCAAGTGTATATAATGTAGAAAATGACATGGAGTTTGCCATTCCATCTGATCAACCTGTCTGAAGTTGAGTATATGGGAATCAATGTGCCACACACATGTCCCTAATATGGTATATGAGTATATTGAATCTAAATCAATTATATAATAGTTGAATCTATCTAATTTATTTGAATGTATGAGTGATCATGCTACACATAATGCCCCTAAATCTTAGTAATTGTTATGAATTTGAGCTGAAATGAATATATCTAAGCTAAATCTAAACATAACTACCAAACTTGTGACTATATCTGTGTAAATCTATAATGTATTTGGTGTACTATTATGAATGATCTAGACTATCTTGAAGTTAGGGTTACTAGACAATAATGCCCTATAGTTCATAATAGCACCCTTGGTGAAAGTGTCCCAATTTTGGCACTTATGATTGCCTGGTATAATTTATGTGTGATCTAAATTGACTACTGAGTCTTTATTTTATTCTCTATCTACCTTGAGTCTGATTTCTAAAAATGAGCCTGTGTGCTAAAATGTATCTATGAATAGCAAAGTAGGAGCATGATCTCTATGACAAACCCTTGTAAATACCCTCTCTTTTGAGGGTATTTATGAAACCTATGTAAGAACTACCCTCTAAAGAATTAGCTCTACAAAATGTGTTAGTTGAAGCATGTACATGATACTCCAATATAATATACAAACATAACATCAAAATGTAGATCTATCTGAGCATAAGTAAGAAATGTAATATGTATGTTATAATCTAGCATTACACAATGGTGTCAAGATAGATGTAAGCAATGTATATAGCAAAAAAATTTGAGTAACTACCTAGGTGGATGGGTCACAATGTCCATCAAGGCTCCCAAGTAGGAAGGGTAGATGCATGAAATATCTCATGACATCGAAAACTAGTGTGTGTGTAAAAAATAAAAGCAAGTGTCATGATGTAGAAGCATACAAGGAAGAAAACATACAAAAACATGAGGAATAAAAGGTAGGCAAAGGGGATACAATACAAGGGACATGGGCACACGTCACTAAATCTAAGAATAAAGACATACAAGGACATGTACAAATGTCCACATATGCAAGCAACAAGGAATTTGGCATAGAGATAAAGAGAAAGACATGCTCAAATATTCTCATAAATGAGCATGAAAGATCACACACAAGGGACATGGGCACATGTCCAAGGCATATGAATAGATAAGTGGTTTAGAATCCAAATAAAATGGCATATTCAAATGCCCTTGAAGATGGAAGAAGCATAGGAAACACAATCAAGTCTAATCTAGGAATCAGAAATGAAAGCATGCATAACTATATAATACAAATCTATGTAGCTGCTAGGATGCATGTATACTGAGTCTAATTAGTGATAGTCATTAACAAATTTGAGCAATGAGGAGCAATGATTAATATCAAGATACATCAATGCATAAATTGGAATGTATAGTATGTAAAGATAAAACCTAGTTATAACAATTGTGTAGGAGATGCTCTTAAGTAGGTGGATGTATCAATGTCTAGCCTAGATTGGTGTAAATGCCCCTAATGGGTAGATGATAACTAGTTTGGATTAGTGTAGTAGACTAGAGTCCTATCTAGAAATTGCAAGCACTCGATAAGAAAAAGTGAAGCATATGTGTATGATAAAATTGACAATACTAGGATAGCTAGCAATATGTAATATCTGACAAGTAGTAAAAATGTAAACATAAAAATGCATACAATCTATACAATTTCATATTTTTGAAATATTTGAATGTTTTTGTATTTTGACATGTTATATTATTTTTGTGTTTTCTAATTATAAGTTATGTACAAGCAAATGAAAATAAACTATGTATAAGAGTGAGAAAGATAAGGAAGTATATACAAGGGTAGAAACCATACTAACCAATAAATATCATGGGATACTCACCATCACCATAACATGTGTCGAATAGGGTACTATGATCATGTGTGTAATGTGAAAGGAAAAATATGAGCCCATGATCTGGTGTGTTATATAATCTAAATCTTAAGCTGCCTGAGTAATGATGTGATGATGTTGTGGCACTATGATGCCCTATGAATTATAGGGGTATTAGGGACCCATCTAGTAGATGTAGATGATTTAGGTGATGTAGGTGCCCTATGTAGAGAACCCTTAGACCCTAATATAACTTAGCATAAACTATGTAGAGGAAGGTCCTCTAGAAGCTATGTCATATCTTTGATGCAGTGGTCTCTCTAGTAATGGTCTTTGAGGGAGAGTATGTGTGCATGTATACACCATATAATTAGACCTAACTTGATCTTAGGAATCTATTGAACACTATGATGTATGCCTAAGAGGTGTACTCTCTATTGTAGCTAATAACCACATAATATTTGCTAATGTAGGAATTGTAATTGGTGTTTATGTTAGAAGTGTGACTAGAATCTATGCTAGACTTCCCTGTGGGATGGGAAGAGGATATTCATATGGGACTCCCTCAATCTTAACCACCTAGTTAGCATGTATATAATTCAAGAATTAGTGTATTATAGATGAGATGATGTGGAGTTCCTGTCACCATGTCTTGCCTAATAAAATGTCAAATACACTTGCACTAGGTATGACTAGGAACCAATTAGCTATGTGTGTAGGTCCAACCTATAATAACAGCACAATATCCATGATAGAACTCTAAACATAGACACTAAAACCACTAATGATTATATCTATGGGGAATATATCCGTCTCTGTGTAGCCCAAGTGATATAAAAGTGTCATGGTGCACATGCTCATGCTTGACACATTGTTAACCATAAAACTATGAATATGATGGTGGTTTGTGTGCTTGTATGAAGAGTGCATGTAAATTTGTGTCATTGTCTACAATCTCTAGCATTGAAAATGTGATAAGTAGTTTAGGTGGCACTGTAGTGTGATACATGCAATAAATGTTATGTAGTGGATGTGTCTCCTTTGTAACTATGTGAGAGGAATTTGGTGGTGGATGAGCCTAATATGAATAATGAATAATTGATGTGCCCCTATCTCATTAGTTGTATGATTTGGGAAATGATATGAAAATATCTTAAGTGCCTTTGATTCTGTTTGTTATTTTGGTACCTCTGTAGGTGTTCCCACATCAATAATGTTAGCCTCAATGAGATATTGTATCTTGTGCTTTAGGCTAATGCATTTGTTTATCATATGGCCTAGTGCCCTATGATACTTACACAATGTATTTGAATCATAACTCTTTGGAAAATGTCATTTCATATCAACCTCTTTAATGGGAGGGAGAGATATGACATTGCATTCCAATAGTTATTATAGAACTTGTGCTAGTGACTTTGGTAGATTAGTGAAGACTCTATACTAAGGAGTGGATAAAACCAATCTAAGAGAAGGCTCTGAAGCTACATTGACTATGGACTTTTGATCACTTTTGTTTTCTATGGATATTACCTTATATGGAGGTTTTTTTGTACTCTTAATAGTTGAATCTGATCCATTTGTGTATTTGAGTTTACTCATTGCTAAGAGCTTAACCTCTGTTTACTTGACTGTGTGACACATATCGATAGATGTGGGAAACTTTTTGAATAAGATTTCTTCATGTAGGACTAGTAATAGACTATATTTAAAGATATCTTGAAGCTCTCTATCTAAATAGGGCTAGTCAATTTTGATAGGATTGTCTTATATCATAAGACATAATCAACTATGGGCTCATTTAAATTTTGATTTACCTGTGCCACTTGTGCATATGATATATTATTGTGGATGATGATAGAGAAGTGTTCTAAGAACATATATGCTAAAGGATTGAATTCCATGTTAGATTTGTTGGAAAATCATAAAACCACTGTAGGGAATAATCCTTTAGACTGCATGGAAATATCTTCATAAGAAGCCAATCGTTGGACACATAGTCCAAGCATTCTATGTGAAAGGATCTAAGGTGATGCTATGGGTCACCCTTGCCATCATATAATGTGAGCTTGGGTACCAAAAAATTGGATGGAAAAGGAGTTGATGCTATGTTATGTGACAAAGGTGTATGCAAGAGAAGGCTTAACTGCTCGCTGCTCAAGATGTAACACCTTAAATTGTAGAAAAATAGCTTATTGCATAAGGGATTATACATATGGAGGATAATAACTAGCCAGAAGTGGTGTGGATATCATTGATGGTCTAATAACAAACTTGGGTTATGCTATTTGAGTTGGTTGACTAGGCCCTACTTAAGGTGTAACATCATTAACTGGAGGGGTTGAAGATTGACCATTGTTGTTCTTATTCTTGGTTTCCAATATGCCCTATAAAATATGTGCATGATAATGGGGCTATTCCTATATTATATCTTTGAAGCCCTATATTACCACATCCCTTTTCATAATTATATCATTATCATTAAGTGAAGGTAGTGTGTCTTGATCCTCAATATGGACCTGATCTTATTCTTGGTTATATTGTTCATCCTTAGATGCATTGTCATTGAATTCTACATAATCAAGGTGTAAAGGATATATATCTAGAGTTAAAATAGGTTGCTTGTCCTTGTTATAGGTTTGGATAGCTAGAAGCTAAATATAATCTATAAGATTACCCCCTAGTCTAACACTTCTTCTTAGGGGAAGAGAGATAGATTTTTCAGATGGCATATAACAAATAAATTGACACAGAGATACTAAAATAGAATATATGAATTTTGAATAATTTATAATATCTAATGAAAATATGATAAAAATGGATACAAACCCTAAGAGCATCTAAGTTTAGGGTTTTGGAAGCTAGGGTTTCTTTGCAACAATTTTAAATTAGATGTAAAATAAATTGAAACCCTAATGTAAAATGTGATTTTAATTATCTAGGTCATGTAAATAAATGCAAAAAATTATGATTATTTCACCCTAAATTTATTGGATAAAATTTGGATGAATGTAAGCTAAGGTTTGATGCAATGTTTGAAGTAAGATGGGTTCACCAAATGATTTAACTTTTTAAGGTTTTTATATGAAAATATTATGTTTGGTTGAGGGGCTGAGATGCCTAAATCAATCAAATAAATATGCAATAATTAAGTGCTAATTTATTATGTCTTTTGACTTTGTTTGAATATTTAATAATAGTAATAAATAGGCATAAATAGAGACTTATCTAAAAAATGATTATCAGGGATGATCTAATTTGTGAAAGTTGAGATCTAGGTAGTAGTCTATGTCATCAATAGGATTCTAGTGTTCATCTTCTCATTAGATAGTAGCATTAGTATGGAAAGTAGTGCCATCTATGTGTAGTGTCCTCAATGTGACACTAATGTCTCCTTAATGGGACTATTCTTATTTTTTGGGAGCACTTACACCTATGTATGTCCTATTTCTAGTGATCAAAACCTGGGTCTCTGTGTTGTACATAGAAAACCTGATTTGATGTGTAAACCCTAATCTTCTTACAAGTATGGCATGAGCAATAATTTTTTATGTGTTAGTAGGATGGACTAGACATCCTCAACATCTTGTTATGTATAAAGTTGCCTACATACCAATACTCTAAAGAGAGATCAAACCTGATGTAGTTCTCCCACCTAGTGCTTGATGTATGTTCAAGTGAATGCTAGAATAAGAGTGGCCTTTGATGCCTTGAATGTGCTTAAGCTTTGAAATGTTTAAAAACTAGGATTAGGGCTGCTATAGATGGTAGTATGCAAAAATTAGGTAATAAAGGGATCAAATACCTTAATTTTGTTCAACTTTATCTTTGGTTTGAATAGCTTTTGCATCTATTTTCCATCTAGTGAATAGAGGTGAATTAGAATTATATTTTATAGGGTTTTATTGCTTATGCAGATAAGAAAATGAGATTAATCTGACCTTAAGAGGGGCATAAATTTGAAAAATTATCTATTGGGAAGAACTAGGGCTAAGGACAGTAGTGCCCAGTTGGGAACACTAGCACTATGTGGTTGTAGTGTCCTAAAGGTGGTGTTAATGTCCTTTTTGTAGACTGCTAAGTAATTTCGATTGGGGTCTGAGATGATAGTTTTGGGACTTTGTTTTGATTGGTTATAGGTGACTGTGGTTTGATAAAATATTGGAAATGTAAGTCTAATGCTCAAGGATAGTTTATGGCTAGCTTAGGGATAGGTTAACTCAAGAAACACTCGTAGCATCCAATTACCAATTTTAGGTGATTACACATGTATATACTTGAGGCATATATGTAGATGGATGGAATGGATTAAAGCTATTATATCCATGACCTACCCAATAACATGTCAAGTGTGTTTGCACTAGGTATGATTAAGAACCTAGTGACCACATGTGATAGCCCAACCTATAATGAGAGTACAATCTCCCTAATGGATCTTTGAACATGGCCACTAAAACCATGAAAAACTATATCATTTAGACAAATGACATGTTATTATTAACCCAAATTTTGTAGAAGTATAATGGTACACATGTTAATGCTTGACCCATTATCAACCAAAACACTTTGAATAGGATGATGATCAATGTAGGCTATACAAAGAGTACATATAAATCAGAATCATCATCGATAATCTCCTACTCTAAAAAAGTGATGAAAGGTCTAGTTAACATTATAGTATGATATAGACCAATGAAATTATGTAGGGTGTGTGTGTCTTCTATAGTAGTATGATAGGATGTTGGTGGTAGATATGCTTGATATGTATAGTGAACACTTGAAGTGCCTCCTACCGCATTAACTGTATGTTTTAGAAATGAATCCAAAAATATTTTCATTGCCTTAGCTTTCATTGGTTGAACTTTAGGTGCCTCTGTAGGTGTGCCCACATTGATGTTATTGGCCTTTATCAAATCTTGTATCTTATGTCTTAATTGATGCATCTATTTGTAGTATATCCTGGTACTCTGTGATAGTCTTAGAATACATTAGAATTATAACTCTTTAGAAGAGGCATAGTCATATCAACCTCTTTTATGGGAGGGAGAGATATGACATTGCATTCCAAGAGTTGCTATAAAACACGTGCTGGTGGTTTTGGAAGAGTTGTGAAAACTATCTATGGATGAGCTCATAAAACCATGAGAGGAGGTGGCTTTGAAGTTATGTTAACTATGGCCTTTTGATGATTTTTGTTTTTAGTGGGCCTTACTTCATATGGGGGATTATGATAACTCTTATTAATTGAATCTAATCCAATTGTGTACATTAAATTTCCAATAGAGAGAAGCTTGAATTCCCTTTCTTTCACTATATGGCATAAATCTATGAATGTTGGAAACTTATTGAATAATATAGCTTCATGAAATTATAGTAGTAAACTTTGTTTGAATATGTCTTAGATTTCTCTATATGACATTAACTAGTCATATTTTCCAATAAAGTTTTATATCATAAGACATATTCTGCTATAGGCTCATTATATTTTTGGTTAAGTTGAGACACTTGAGCATATGAAACCTTATCACTAATGTTGACTAAAAAGTGTGACAAAAACATAACTACCAATAGATTGAATGCTGTTATGGATTGATTGGGAAGATCATAAAACCACTATAAGGCATAGTATTTTAGACTACATGGGAACAACTTGGCCAAAAGCCAATCATTAGACACATAGTCCAAACATGCTACATGAAAAACTATTAGATGATGCTCTGAGTCACCCTTACCATCATATAAAGTAAGCTTGGGTGCCACAAATATAGATGGAAAAGGATTTTCCACTATGTGCTATGCCAATGGTGTATGTAAAACAACATGCGAATCTAAGGCATGTGATGGCCTATTAGCATCTTGATCAAGATGTAACACCTTAGCCTACAGAGAATGGATCTCATGCATAAGGGATTGTACATCAAGAGAGGAAAAGTGTGTACTAGCCATAGGAGGTGTTGCTACTATTGAAGGTTATTATGTCAGAATAAGTTATGGTATAATTTGAGTTACCCCCATAATAGGTGTAACAATATTAGCATTTGGGGTATTAGAAGATTAACTAGTAGTGGTTTTGCTCTTCATTTCCATTATGGATCGTAAATGCTATGCATGATCATGGGGTTGTTCCCAAAGTCTATTTATAAAACTCTATAAGACCTCATCATTATTAATTATAATATCATCTATATCAAGGGGAGGGAGTGTGTCCTGAGTCCCATCCTATGTTTCATTATTATCCTAATTGTATTACTCACATTCAAATGAATTATCATTGAAATCCACATAATCAGGGTGTGAAGGATCAATTAAAGGAGTTGTAACTATTAGTTTTTCCATGGTATACATTTAAGTATAAGCAATTTGGGTATGCTCAATAGGATTTCCACTAAGCCTAACACTTCTTAAGGGAGATAGAACTTTTTAAGGTAACATATACAAAAACCAAGTAAAAGAAGGATATTAAAATAGAATAAATGAAATCTAAAAAGACTAACACAACTAATGGAAATAGGAAAAATAAGGATACAAACCATATTATCATTTAGGGTTTAGGTTTGATTAGTACTAAAAGTAAGTCAGGTTCACCAAATGATTTAACTTTTAAGGGTTATGGAGTTTAAGCCCTCATTTTTAAAGGGCCTAAAGATAGTAAATTAGGGAAGAAATGAGAAATAAATACATCCACTAATTTGTGCAATAATTGACCTAATATGATATTTCTAAAAATAGCAATAAATTATGCAAATAAGTACTTAGATAGAAACTGACTGAGACGAAGGATCTAGAACCTAAAAAATGGTACAAAAGTTGGTCTGAGTATTTTAAATAGAATACAAGAGTCAAAAATCCTCTTGGATAATAACACCATGCCTTAGATAGTAGCACTGTGGTGCTAGTGTACACCTTTGGTGATAATTTATTCTATGTAATAACTGATCTATAATTCTAGGAGTAATTGTGTTTGAGTCTGCTAAGCCTGTTCCCATGCAAACAAACTCTACTTCACTATTTGTGACCTATTTTGATTAGTTTTGCATGCAAACCTATACTTCCATGTGGTGAGGGTATTCAATTGGCACACATAAAAAAAGTGTGATGTTATCTAGGTAGGTTGGACATCCTCAACACCCCACTATGATGAGAGTTGCCTATATACCAATACTTTGAGGAGGGATCAAGCCCGATGTAGTTCTCCTCACCTAAGTGTTGGTGTAAGTGCAAGTGAAGATAGTATTCATGTTGGTTTGAGTGATTTGAGTGAGGCTTGAGATTTGAATTTTGTGTATTCTAAGCTTATGATGGCCGCAGATGATTATATGCATAAGTAGGGTAAAATAAGGATAAATAACCTTGATTGTGCATAACTTTTTTTGAGCTTATTTGTATGTATTTTAATTGGATTTCCATCTAGTGAATAAAGGGATAAAATTCATGTATATATAAAGATTTGGTGCTTTTATGGGGTTTGAAATAGGTCTAGGCTGACCCTAGGTGTTTTTGGGATTGAAAATATATCTATTGGGGCTAAAAAGAGGGAAAATGATAATAGCATTAAACTAGGACACTAGTACGGGGTGCTAGTGTCTAAAGTATGGCATTGATGTCTAGGTGGTATAACTTGAGGTACTAGGGGATTGGATCCCTAAAGGAGGGTTTGAGACTAATTTTGAGAGTTTTAATGATGTGTAAGGCCTACAAAAAAGATGGATAAGTGTCTATATGGGTCTTAAGATAGGTCTAGGGCTAAACTAGGGATGGGTTCTCTTAAGTAACACTCTGACACTCAAGTGACATTTTAGATGACTACACCTTTACACTCTTGAGTATTTTCCCTTGATTTTTCCTTACTTTTTCAAGCATTTAAATATACTCCATTGTATGAGGCCCCTATGCCTATGTTTGGCTTCTTGGACATTTTAATATGTCATTTAAATTTATGGACATATGAATATGTCATTCCTTGATTCTATGGAAATTTAACTAAGTCATTCCATTCAATTTTATGGCATTTAAACATGCCCCTTATTTGTAGTCTCCTAGGACAATTTCCTTTTAACTTGCTTTTGAGTGATCTTGTGTGTGTGCTTGTTTGCTTGTTGAGATTATATTGTTGCTATCTAGATGTTTCCATGATATTTATCATGTATCTTAGGCCTAAATGTGATCACATTAGTTTTATGCACTTCAATGTTACATCTACTTAGATGTATTTCCTTCTATATGCTACATGGTTACATTCATAGATTTACAACTGTCTTACCCTTTTGAGGTGAGCTAACTACTAGGTACTATTTTTACCTCACCTTAAGGAGGGGAATATTAGTGGGGGCATGTTATGGTGACATGGATTCCACATTTTTCATAGTTTCTATATTATAGTGGGGACATGCTTTGGAATCATGTTCTCCACACTCACATAATATATGGTACTTACACCAATTTGTAAAATTAGTGGGGGCATGTCATGTTAACATTGCTTCCAAATATTAAAAATTTCAAATTCAGTGGGGGCATGCTTGGGAAGCATGTTCTTTACAGAAATTTAGTATGGTACTCATAATTCACATATTCAGTGGGGGCATGATTTAGAAGCATGTTCTCCATAGCTATTCAATTTTGAACATCTCTAATTTATAGTGGAGGCATGTTTTTGAAACATATCCTCCACATTGGTACTTATATTAGTTTTAAAATTCTCCATATATAGTGGGGATATGCTTTGAAAGCATGTCCTTCACACTTAGACAATTTTCCTAATTGGCCAAAACATAGTTATATGATTTTGATACACATTTTTGATTGAATTATATACATGGTATCATTATTACATAGTTTTATCATGAGACAAATATAAGGTGCATATGTTATGCAACATGTGCCTAATATTATAAAATCCAAATCAAATTCAGATTTAAAAACTATCACATGTACTGATACCCAACAAACTTTTATGAACTTTAATGAGTTAATCTACTGTAGTGGTTGGTTCACCTTTTGGTATGGTTAGGGTGATTAAATTAGTTAATATTCCCATCTTTTTAAGTTTGGACTTGATCATTTAAACTTACCATGTTACAAGTATCATTGGGTTGCACAGTTGAGCTAATCTCAACCGCCGAGTGGCAACTCACTTTTGATCCAAAGTTGGGGGAATGTACCTTCTCTCTCTATCTCTTTAGATATATGAATTTTAAAGAATTATCTCTATTTATCCTAATATTAGTTTTAAATCTTTACAATGATACATCTTTTGTAAAAATAACTTACCAATAGGCAAAGTAGTTACATTGACACACGGTGTACCCCTAAACTTTGCTCTTTCAATTTTAATTTATTTCAAGTACTTTTGACCCAGATTATATTTACTAATTATACAATGTAACATGATCTTGGTTGTAGGTCACTCACCACCAAAGCATCAAACATTTCTCCAACAAAACACTTGAATTAAACTCAATCAAAGACAAGGTGCGTATACACACTCAATATTTATTCCTTTCCTTTAAACTAGAACTTTCATTAATTGATTAAAGGGGGGGAAAATGTTGATGTTATTTTGTGATCATGTAGCACTTTAGTCTTATACACTTGGAAAAATCATGACCTTGGCTGTTCCTACTAGTCCTACGCCTTACTTCCACAAGCCTCACATTTGCTTTTGATTTAAAATGTTAAAGGGTCCGAGTATAGTAAATTAGGGTAGAAATATGCAATAAGTACAACCAATGATTTATAACAAAATTGACCTAGTTTGACCTTTCTAAAAATAGTAATAATTGATGTAAAGAAATATTTAGCTAGAAACTAACTAAGACAAAAGATCTGGAGGCTACAAATTGGGACATGAGTTAATCTAAGTGTCATGGATAGGCTCTAGGTGTCAAAAACATTCTTGGAAAGTAGCACCCTAACTAGATAGTATAACAAATGGTGCTAGTGTTGGATGAAGAATGGACCTTACGAAAACCATGAAGTATATAAAATAAACACATGTACAAAGTGTTTGATTTGTCTTTTGTATAATTTTATATGTATTCAGCCTTGAAAGTCTAATTTGATAATTAGAGAATGTGAAGAGTATTTCATGTTGTATATCAAAAGTTTAGAAGGTGAAGAGACAATAGGATTAAAATAGGCTATAACTAGTACTTAAATGTAATAGAATCTGATTCAATGTGTTGATAGAGATTAATATAAATTGTCCTGTTATGGTTTCCCCTTATTTTATTTTAAGTATGGTGTGTGCATAATTAAGTACTCAATTTTGATTTTTTATATAATCATATGCAATATGATTTATGGTTCCATTCTATTATATATATGCTCCATCCTAATTTTTGATCCAATTGAAGATGCTGTACATGACCTATACTATTTCTATCTTTTTGACACCTTATAATACTCTCCACTACACATGCTATCCCTATAATTAGCATATTCTAGTGTAATTCCCAGAACCTCTAATAATAATGGTATGGTGAGTATATAACCAAATTGGATGAACTATGCTGAGAGGTTTTCAGGGCTCAGATATGTAAAAATATGGCTAGATGAGGGAATTAAGAATTTTATAGAGGAAGAAGTGTTAAGAGTCAAAAAGACTATAGAAGAAATTATCCAAGAACACATCTATGATAAAATCTATGAAAATTTCTAGTGTGAATTGCCTGGATAGTTAGCTACATGGTTAGATAGATTAGCATACTATTGCTTTAGTCTAAGGAGAACACAATTTATAATTTGGACTAAGGATAAACTAGAGATTTTGCATAACCTAGATACTGACTTTTCTCAAACAGTAGATTACTAGATGAAGACTAAGATTGATAGCATATCATAGAGTTTATAGTATAAGGATACATAGCTTTTGAGGGAATTAGAGGGAAATTTTTGTAATGACTACCCCTATTGATCAATATGTTGGTTATGGAAAAGGTTATGGTGCCTACTCCAACCAACATGGAGTAGTCATTTTGTGTACCAAGGGGGTGCATGGGAGATAAAGTGGATGATGAGGATTTGAGTAAGAGGAACTTAAACCTAATTCTATAAGAAGAAAGGTGAAAATAATTTGAGAAAAAATAAAATTCTAGAACTTGAAAAAGAGTTATGATAATAAATAAGATGGAATAAGACAAATGAACTTGAAGAAACTACGAGTAAGACTAGGAGTAAAGTAGAAGTTGCTAGAGCTAGAGATTTGCAAGGTAGAGATGCTAAAGAAGAAAGGCTGCTAAAAGAAGGTGCAAAATCTACTAAAAGAGAAGGGTATGTAGAATATGAGAAAATTCCTAATGAGAAATAAGCATTTGGAAGTAATGATGTTGAGGTAGATCAATTAGGAAGTATAGGTAGGTCATAGTTAACTGTGGGGATTTTTGATGGAACTAGGAAGGAAAGTTCTTAGGAAAATGTTAAATTTAAAGGTAGTAATATTATAGGTTCAAGTTCAAAGTAAGAATAAGTTGGAAATAAGCATCATTCATTTCAAGTGCGTACGCATCCCCCAAGCCCAATTTATTTATAGAAGGTATAAAAAGTACATAGAGAGAAAATGATTTAGGTTGGTTTGATTCCTTTATCAACAAGTTTGGAAGGCTCAATATAGAAACCAAACAAGCATTATAAATAAATAAGTTATAAAAACTAGAATTTCTGGTTACTCCTAAAAATAATAGTGTGAAGCATCCTATAGATATGGTAACCACTACATAGTCACTAAATTATGCAACAACTAATGCACAAACACCCTAGTTATATTTATTAGTATTTAGACACTTGCAACAACAATTAACAATCCATAAAATATGGCACTTCATGTAGATATGTTTGTACCTTTAAAGTCATATGATGGATTATTAGATCCTGAACAATACTTAGTTACATGAGAGATGAAATAGGTCTTAAAAGGGGTTACATCAGATGATGTGAAGAAATGTGAACTAGTAGGGACTTTGGGAGGACATGCTTTGGAGTTCATCTGTAAGAAAAATATCAATAACCTAGATTTAAAACAAGTCAAATATTTTTTGATAGTAGAATTTAAAATAAAAATGCTCCAGTCAAGTGATTCAAGATCTAAAGGAGATTAGGGAAAAATTAAGAGAAACTATTGGAGAATATGATCACAGGTTCTTTAATGTAATGAATAAAATTGATTTTATTCTAGAAGATAAAGATAAGGCTGCTTGGTTCATAGAGGTCTTACGGCCAAGAATAAGGTTCATTATTATGTAAACTCAGTTATCCACCAAAGCTAATGCTTTATGTACTATCATCAGGGTTGAATAGATAAAAGACTATGCAAATATTCCCTCAGTAGGATCAAAAGTAGAAGCTACGTTAGATGCTTTTATGAGGAGGATAAATTAAATTCATGAGAATGATAATCCTAAATTAGGTTTATGGTGAGTAGAGTGTGGTCTTGAGGGACATCATAGGAATGACTGCCTAGCAATCAAAATAGTTTTTTATGAAATCTATAGGATAGTCAGACATCCTACATCCAAGTGCCACCTCTTCCAATAATATATTCAAAAATCACATAACATGTATTTTGAATTTTGCAAATATACAAATCATGATGAGATGAGTTTATGTGTATTTTAGGAGTTAAAGCAAAATATAACAATGAACATCTTCATAGTAATGGCCCAACAAATACCCACTATGAAGCAAATAATTCCAAGAATAGATGTGGAGATGAAAAATGTGACTCAAGGTAGTCTAGGATGGGTGCCTTTATCACCATAATATCAGATGCCATCATCACCATAGTACTAACCACAAGGTTTGACCAGCTAGAAGAATAAGTCATCTCCCTCATATCACTATTCTAGTCAATATCCACAACCATGGAATAACACAAATATTCAACAATAGTAGGAAACTTGGACCTCAAGTTCTCCTCAACATTAGTATGAGGGATATGATGTGCAGATGAATCAATAGGGATGATATAATGGATAATAATCCCAAAGGTGGGGATATCAACAAAATAGAATAAGCTACAAAGGAGGATATAATGGTGGGTATCAAGGAGGTCATAATAATGATAATTAATAAACTCATCTACCCATGTAATGCTATCTATGCAAGGAATTTAATCATTACATGAGGAACTATCCCACCAATCCCCAAAGGCAAGTTTATTGCATATATTATAGGACCAAAGGTCAACATCAAACATAAGACTACCCTATTCTAGAGAAACAAAGAAAGAAGAAGTCAGTGTGAAATGTAAACATGATTAATGCACAACCAAAGGAAAATTCATTTGTGTAAGTCATCACAAGTCAATAAAGGGTTGAACAATTGATACCTCCATTAGAGATGCCTCAGGATCTAGCCATTAGAAAAGTTTAATGAGATAAATATCCTAACCTTACAACCAAAAATAATTTAATGTATCAATTTGAACATGTATTATAGTAAATATAATAAAAACTAGTTTTTGATGAGGATAACACTGCTATTGATGCTCAAATATATGGGCAAATTATTCACATCACGTAACAAGAAGGCATTGTGACCACTTTGATAGATATAATGAAACTACTATTGACTATTTTTTTCCCTCAAGATAGAAAGGAGTCAACCTAACTCTTGATTACTGTAGTCCACCTAAGACTCTACCCTTCTCATACCTCTTGATGAGTTAAGGTAGTTCAAAGGAAGTCATTGATTATCATGTCAAGGACATCAGGTCTAGTGTTTTGTTATGCCAAGAAAACATTATGGTGGTTGTCTTTAATCCCTATTTCAATTTGTGTCAAGTGTTTTTCTTATTATTAGACATGTGTAAAGATCCATAGTAGGCTTTAGGGTGATCTTAGTGGTTCAAGTCTACCCAATATGAAGATGACTAAATATGTCAGCTAATGAATCATCATGAATCTATCTAGTGTGTTGAAGATATGAAAGGTATGGATTGATCATAATTATTAGGAATTTTGTGAAGGTATATGGTAACCTAATTTATGTATTTAGAATGTCCTAAGGTCTTTTATTAGGCATTGAAGTGATATCCATTTGAATACCTCACTTGAAATCATGTCTATTATTTTAAAAGGGGATGTTTGACCTTAAGGTGATGCTAATTTGACTTTGAAATTCCACTAAAACCATCAAGTATGCCTTTAAAGACCCTTATGATCACCACATTTCCATAATCAAGTGAGTTCATATGCTAATGATGTTTTCCCATAAGTCAAAAACCTTCATTTGCCACTAAATGGGCCCCACATGTGTGAAAACATGTCTCTTCAACTTCCCAAACCATACCATGCATTTTCAAACATTTTTTAACCCCTATTTTCCTTCCTACCTGCCAATGGTGATTCATGATCTCAAACATGAGAAAATGTAGGAAATTTATAGGTTATAGAAGGTTTTAGGTAAATACAGATCCATATAGTATGGTTTTGGTTAGATGGAGTTAGGTGTATTCAAAGGGAGTTAAAAATAGGCATCTAATGAAGGAATCTAGGTGTTTTAGATCTAAAAGAGTAAAAAACTGACCTCTTTCCTCCATCGAGCTCTTTGGCAACTTTGTAGAGCCCTTCAGGTTTGTGCTTAGTTTGTATAGGAGATATCAAGTGAGAGCCCAATATCTTAGCCAAAAGAAGGATGTATAATGGCCTTCCAATAATGGGCATTAATTTAAGGATTATTCTTTTATGTTGTATAAATAAACACTAAGAAGTTAAGCAATTTGGTTACCTTCTTCATCTGCACAGGGCCAAAAAAGGGGAATGGTTTCAATGCATTGTTGGATTGTTTGATAAAATTAGTGATTATTAATGTATTTCTAAAATATTTTAGGGTCCTTATATGGCATCCTCCATCCCTAGTTCACACGTGTGAGCCTATAGGATCAAGAAACATCTAAGCTACCACTATTTGTGAGAAGGTATGTGCAAGTAACATGGTAAAGTGAGTGAGATTAAGTATATGATAAGTTGTTTGGAATTATATGGGATTTATATTTAGTTGTATAAGAATTAATAAGTTTTGAAAATTAGGTCTTTAAGGATAAGTTATTAAGAAGCAAATCCTTGTGTCAAGTATCAAAAGCTTAAGGAGACTTGTCATGGCCTACTCATGGCATGAAGAGAGATGAGTGGTCTCATACATGTGATAAGAATGTTTAATAGTGGTTAAGATTTATAGGAGGTTTTATATCATGTAAATTATGTTATAAGATCCTATAGAATGGTTATAAGGTTAGTTTCAAGGCCTAATATGACTTACAAGTCAAGGTCTAAGTAAGGAAAGAGAGAGAACATGGCTTAATGAGGTATTAAGTTTAGTTTCTAAGATATGGGTGAATAATTAATAATTTAAAAATATAATTCAAGTTTTTTTAAGCATATGTATGAGTTTTTAGGTCATGGTTTGGAAGAAAAGGCTTGAAAAATGGTTTCAAGGTCTTTCGAGTGCACAAAATGTATAGTTGTCTACCCGAGAAGGTTTTCTAAGTGTTTATTGGCACATGCATCATTTTAAAGAGGACATAAGCCTTTCATGGTAGATAGGGAAATATCATATCTCAAATTTATAGTCATTTTTTTCTAGAATGAGGGGTTTATCTTTATGAATGATCATTAAGATTGGAAGATGGTTTAAACCCTCAAAGAACCTTGACATTGACCTAATGTTGAAAATATTTTTAAAAATATATTAGAATGGATTGGTATGGATATTTAAGTGATTGGATGTTTTATTAAACTCTCCCATACACCTCCATGTGTGATTTTTTTGTCAGGTGTGTGAGCATACCCTATAGGAAAAAGCTTATTTTTTAAAAATTTACTATAGCAGTCAAGGTTGACCAAGTCAAAGTTGATAAATGGATGGAAGTTTAATATTGTTAATTGTATTTGATGTATATGGTGGTTTATGAGAAGGTTATATCCCTAAATTTTACTAAATTGGTCTTACAATTTGACCTATAAGTAAAAGACCTATTGGTGCAAACAATGAGAAACCCAGGTAGAAGTGAGAATGTGATTAAGGATGTGTTATCCTGGATTCGGGATGAATCCAATTGCATAGATAAGTTTTTAAATATTGTTAATACATATTTACGATGAATATAAGTTTTGGTCATCATTTTATATAGCAAAAATTTGCTCTCAAAGTTGACTTATCTTGCTCAGTGAGGTCTACGTACAGAGAGGTCTAGAGATTGGTCAATATATCTAATATTTTCCATTATACCTTAGTTTTTTTATGTTTGGATATGTTATTAAGATATATAAGGATAATATTAATGCATTATTATATTTTTAATGTGTTGATATAGGTGTTATAATTCAAAGTCATCATGACTAGTCTTCAAGGCAAAATGGCAGTTTTAGGTAAGCAAATTACAGAAATGAGCTTGAGACTCAATACCATGAGTTGATGTATACAATGCACATAATGATGTTTTTTTGGACATTAATTATATATTTATTCTTTTTATAATCTTTTAATTTAGTGTAAGATGTTGGAACATTAAAGTCAAAATGGCTTGTTTGGCTGAGTAAGGACTATGAGAGAGAAGGTTAATAGATTAGTTTGCAAGACCAATAGTTTCCACTAGAAATTATGATTTGTATATTGGAGGTTATTATTTTTATGTTATATTATATTATAAATTAATTATAAGTCTATTAAAGTGATTTTAAATGGGTTTTAGGTCATTGTTTCCATGGCTATGTTTTGAAGCTAATTGGCAGTTCTGAGTGGGCTACTTGCAGATAAGGGTTTGGGTCCTTTTGCCCTATATTGGGAATTATAAAACACATGGTGATGATATTAAGGTAATTTTTATTTTTTATGTATGATTTTTTCCATGTTTTATTAGAAAATTTGTGTTTTTACTTCAGTTATTGAAGATAGATTTTTTGCATATGCACAAGTCTAGTATGAACAATGTTTTGAGAAGGGGTTCAAGTGGTGGTTAGACCTAACAAGTGTTGTGGACCTAAAGTGAAGTTTTATAAGGTATATTTGAATAAAATATGAGGTGATACTATTGTATTTGTATTTTTTAATCATTTCAAGAGAGACAAAGTGTAACATGCTCTAATTAAGGCCTAATAGGATTAGGTCTCCTTAAGGCCTAAAAGGGGTTTGGTACAAAATGCTATGAAAAATATATTATATCTTTTGATTAATGTTTGAACCATGTTATAAGACATATTTTAAGGTTAATCCAATTATTCAAGTGTGCATGTCTAGCCAAGGTGTGTGATAACAAGTGTCTTGTGTAAGAATAAAGCCTAATAGGCCTATTTGAGTAAGGAAGATAAGTGTGAGTGCAAGAAAATAAAAGAGCACAAAGAGAAGACCATCAGAGGGATGTAATTACAATATAATAGGAGTTTTTTGTATTGATATTAAGGTTATATTACCTAATCAAGTCAGGAAGAGGGATAATAGAGCGAAAAAGCCTAGAGGCAGTTTTTGAGAAGAATAGATGTGTGTGAAGATCTAAAAAAGAGGACCATCATCTATTGAAGATTGAAAAAAGGAAAAATATATAAGGTAGATATGTAATTGGATAGGTTGGTACTTGGTAAATATGTGGTTGAGTTTGTGCTAAGTCACTGTGTGTTGGTAAAAGAATTTGGATTCTAAAGTTGCATAGGATATTTATCTAATATTCATACATTATGTATTCATTTTGTCATGTATAAGTCTATTTTGTCCTATATTCATGACTTGTAATATGTTAGAATATAAACACAATCCAAATTTGGCACCAATTAGGAGAATAAGATGAACATTCATAGATTGTAAATGTCTATATATACTTTTATTTGTAAGAATAAAGGGGTTCCACTTTTGAAGAGATCAATAGAGATTCATCTGGTTATGGTTACCTATGTTATTTATTACTATGTTCCTTTCATGCATTATAATTTATAATGTTTGGTTACTTTATATCTAATTTAACCTAAATTATTTATTTCTATTTATGAAATATTGGTTGTTCTTAATTCCTAAATAACGTAGGATAATTAATGTTTATTATGTTCTTGTTATCAAAACTCCTATATGAATACAATACACTATTTTATGCACACAAAGTATATCATAGAAATCCTTGTCCTTAGCATGTTATGATGCTTTAATAACCTATACTAATAATGTTGTGATGATTTTGAAACACTCCTTATAGAGGAAATTATGCTAAGATTATTACTAGGGTAGAGAGATATTGAGACATGGTTAGACCAAAGGATATGTAATTTTGCAGATGAAGAATCAAAATGGATTGGTCTTACCATATAAGAAATCATCAGAGAGCATATACATGGAGATATTTATGAAATTTTAAGGTGAAATTTACCTAAATTACTATCTAAATATTTATCATGATTGGAATATTATTATTTTAACCTAAGAATGGAATAAACTATAATCTAGACTGAATAAAAGATAGATCAATTGCAGAGATTAGAAATTGACTAGATAAGAGCAATAGATCATTGGGTTACTACTATAATATATGGATATATAATTGAGTTTTTAGTAAAATAATACATATCTTTTGACTATGAAGGACTTGTTCATTAAAGGAATTCGAGGGAAGTTTTTATAGCCACTACCTATCCTTGTGAAGATGTTGGTTGTGGACAAGGCCAAGGTGCCTACTCCAGCCAATATGGAGTAGTAATTTTGGGTGTATGGGGTGTGTGTGACATGATAGTGAATGATGATTAGATGAGTGGATAAGTATTAAACTTGAATCTAGAATGAAGACACAAGGGATAAAGAGTTAGAAGAAAATTTTGGATTTAGAATGTGAGCTATGACAATAGAATAAATGGAGTAAATAGCAGAATACCCAAGTAGTTATGAGTAGAGTTAAGAGTAGTAGTAAAATATATGATGAAAAAGTAAGAAGACATGATGAGAAAGATGAAATAGATGAATAATGAAGGATAAATAAATATGAGATGAAAGAATAAGATGAATGTCAATAGAAAGAAAGAAGTGATGAAGAACGAGAGGAAGAAGAGATGTTCGAAGAAGAAGGTGAGAATAATGTAGAAGTAGATGATAGATGTAGTGCACAACTATAAGAATAGGTATTATTATAAAAAGGATATGAATTATTAATAAAATAAGTATAACAAAGTCATAAAGTAATCATAGGTTCAATCTTAAAATAAGTTTCAGGAAAGAATCATTCACTAGAAGAGCACACGTCCACGCAACCTAATTTCTTATATTCTAGTAGAATTTTTCATCCAAGTGGATGGGAAGATAGTATTTTATAAGGTATATTTTAAAACAAGTACATAATTAGGGTAATGAAATTGAAACAACATCAATTCATAAGGCTTTGAAGGTTATAGGGTTTGTTGAAAACAAGTAGAGAAAAGAAGGAAACATATAAAAATAGAGTATGCATGTTACCTCTCCTAGTGTATGGATAAATATTCATAGTGCACGAGCATGATTGCACAAAACATAGATTCCCCCTATAATATTTTCATATTAGATCCCCTCAACACCAATTTATGTAATGGGTGTTGTAGGAGCATTTATAAATTTGGCAACATATGATGGCGCTACAGACCCTGAACAATACTTACTAACATGTGAGATGAGATGGTAAGCTAAGGGTATTATTGATGAGGATATCAAGAAGTGTGAGTTAATAGGTGCACTAAATAGAAGAAAACTTGAGTTTATGTACTACAAATAAATTGCATAGGTAAGTCTATAATAGGTTAAGGAATGACTAATCAAAGAATTTATGATAAAGAAATGTAAAAGTTAGACTATTCAAGACCTGAAGGATACTAGGCAGAAGTTGGGAGAATCAGTCTATGAGTATGATCATAGGTTATCTGATGTTATGAATAAGGTGTAATTTACTTTAGTAGACAAAGATAAATCTATGTGCTTTATTGAAGGATTTTTTTCTAGAGTTAGATTTACTATAATGCAAACTCAATATGCTACTAAGGTAGATGCTAAAGTTGCTACCCTGTGAGTGGAGAAAATTGAAGACTATGGGGAAGCTCCCATAATGGGTTCTCTGATTTAAAATACATTTCAAGATTTTACTAAGAGGATGGAACAATACCATGAAGTAGATAAAACTAAGCTAAATCTATGGTTCATAGAGTGTGGAAAAGAAGGACATCATAGGAATGATTGTCCCAAGATCAAGATAGAGTTTTGTGAAATCTATAGAATAGTAGGGCACACAATAACACAATGCCATCTCTTAAAATAGTATGTAAAAAGACCATAAAGTTTATATTATAATTTTTGTAAGTCACACAATCTTGATGAGAAGAATTTTATGGCATGATAAGAGTTCAAAGAAGAAATTACAAAGAATGTATTTGTCATCATTGTGCAACAAGTGTACTTGATGAAATAGATGATTTTATGCCTAGAGGTTGAGAAGATTTTTGTGAACCAAATAGGTTTGTAATGGATCCCTAGTTCACCTCAATACTAACCTCAAGGTCTAGCCAGATGGACCCCTCCTTCACTGAGTTAGACACCACCATCACCGCAATACTAAAATGCATCACCTTGGAGTCTAACAATGATGCAACAACAATAAAATAGTTATACCCTACCAATTACATTAAAAAAATTTGGAATTGGAGATAACACCCAAAAACATCAACATTGGAATATAGTGCAGCAATATTGAAGGTATAGAAGAGGTTATCAGTCAAATAGAGGAGGATCTAGGGGTGGATACAGAGGGGGTTACTGAGGTAGAAGAGGAAATAATTATCAAAACCCTCCATAGAAATGTTACTTGTGTGGAGAGTATAATCATGTGTAACATAATTTCCCTTTGAAGCCCCAAAGATAATCTTATTGTGTATATTATAGAGTACAAGAGTAGCATGAGACAAGAGATTATCCTATCTTAGAAAATTAAAGAAAGGAAAAGGAAGATTGACTCCTCTTGAAATGCCTCAGGACTAGGGAATTCAAAAATCAAAATAAGACACATACCCAGACCCAACTATAAAAAAGAGGATCATGTATGAAGCTACGTAGATGTTGAAAAATATTCAACACTAAGAAAATACTGAAGGAGATACTACAAAAATAGATGCCAAAATGTATGGCCAAATCATGCACATTATACATCAAGATGGAGTTGTTACTATGCTGAAAGATTTACTAGAAATTTTAAGTATATTACGTAATGAAGACATCTTTAAAAATATCAAAAATTTGCTACATAATTTACTAGAGTGTGCACAACAAGGGCAACAAAAGTCAAAAAATATTGTTTGGTATGTAAAAACAAAGAAGCCATGGGATGTAGATATATGAATGGACATTGAATTTGTAGGATATGAAATTCCAAATATTGTCTTTAACTCTGGCAACATGGTCAACATGATCCCAAGATCTATATGGGAGGCTATTGGATGGCTGGTTCTAAGTTACAACCTAGTAACTTTAAGCTTAACAAACTATGAAAGAGTTGATCCCATTGGTAGATTAGAATATGTTGAGATCAAAGTCACAAAACTGATGTTGTGAGGTGACTTTGAAGTCATTGATATGAATATAGTAACAATGCATTACCCTATGATGATTGGCAAGAAATGGGCATATGATGGTTAGATGACTATCAATATTATGCAAAATAAACTAGAGGTGCATCAAAGAGATAAGATTGTCATAATTATTTTGAATAAAGTGCACAAACCCTATATTATTTTTTGTTTAACTAGACTCTCCTTATGTTTCACAAAAAACCATTTGGATGAAGGTAAAATCTAAAGATAACCCAAAAGATCTACACACAGTCAAATACAACTTATTATATGAGCTTACTAAACCTTAGGTATAGTCTTTACTCACTCAATAATTGAATACATTTGAATAATAGAAGCCTAAATCAATAATTACTTAGTAATTGGTACCCTAATTTATCATAGAGGATTGTGCATCCATGTTACTAAATTCCCTACTTACTCAAAAGTTGATTTTCTCTGTCAAGTAGATGATCATATGAAGGATTATATAGAGCTGACCAGAGAAGGAACTTTGCCTTGGGAAATAACTTCATCTATCAGTGGAGACTAAGATACTCATCTACTTAACTAGGCTCATGGTGATCATGAACTCTGACCTATGAGGATGGTCTTCACCCATGAGAGATAACGTCCTTCATACTATGTGACCAAGGATATCAATAAATTCATTTTGATCCTACCAGTCCATGTACCTACCATTATTTAGTGGGTTAGTGCCTTGAATTATGATTTGAAGGGATTTTTAGTGACATGGTAGGAAATTTATATAAATGATCAACTTGATTGGGATGATGCATGCAAACTTATGATTAGTAGATTCCAAGTATAATAGGTCATTAAAAGTAATTAGCCATTCTTTTAGGAAGGTGAGTGCCCTAAAATCCATATCTAAAAATGTGTTGAGGTTTGGAATAAATAACATGTAGCACTAAAGTACTGGGTTCACATGTTTCATTACACACTTGCCCCTTTACCATTAACATGGTATATGCATAAAGAATGCAAGAGGGAGATAAAACATTCGATGCATGTGTAAAGAAAATTCATATAAAATTTTTGTCTTTAAAGATGAAAATACCCTAATTAATAATGTACTACTAAAAATCAAACATTTCCTATGCCATGGGTGTGCACAAGACTTAAGCACCACAATGGAATCCATTGCATAGAAGAACGTATCTTGTGATCTAAATACAACATCACAAATATATAAAGCTGCCAAGATGGAAGACCAATATATTATGCAACCATGCCATCAAATACAAGATGAAGAGGAAGAAATAAAAGATTCAAATATTGATGGTGATATTGATTTGATTGATTTTTTTGAACCTAAATGGTAAGTATAACCAGTAAAGGACCCAATCATAGAACTTACTAAAGAAGACAATCTACAAAACATAAAAATTATAAAATAGGAAAGGAAATGAATGATACAAGAATTTTTTATTAAAGAAAAGCATAAAATTTATTATCAGCCTATTAAAAAGTACATGACAAACATTAAAAGTGAGGAGATTCCCAAACTGGCACATATATGTGACTATTAAACTGAATCCAAAGTTTTAGAAGCTATGTAACTTCTATAGGATTATCAAGATATGTTTCCCACTAAATTTTTAGAGGTTAGAGGAGTCAATCTATCCCTAGGTGAAATTAATATCAAACTCAAGGAGTATGCATGACCTATAAATAAATGGTCCCTATAAGTTGAATCCAAACATGAAGTTGAAAGTGAAGGTTAAACTTGATAGAATGAAAGATGTAGGTATGATATATCCCATAAAAAAGGTAGATTGGGTTATCCCCATGGTAGTGCATCCTAAGAAAATAGGGGAGATCAAAATATGTGGTGATTATCAAATTTTTAAAGACACATGTGTGAATGCTCCATTTTTGATTCCCTTCATAGATGAAGTTTTGGAATTTTTCATAGGTCATGAAGTCTACTCTTTCATAGATGGCTTCAGTGGCTATCATCAAACACTCATCATAGAAGAAGACATAGATAAAATGACTTTTACCATGGAATGGAGATCCTTTGCATACAAGGTGATGCCTTTTGGCCTAAAAATGCACCTACAATTTTTTTTGAGCAGCGGTGACTACATTTGAGGATTTCATTCATGACTTATTAGAAGTCTATCTCAATGATTGAGCAGTATTTTCTTTGTTTAAAGAACATTTGTCCATGTTTTCCCTCATGTTAGAACATTTCCAAGCTCTATGTATTTCCATAAATTTTAAAAAATGCTTATTTTTTATACCTTTTGTTGTTCTGCTAGGTCATGTAGTGTACAGTGAAGGCATTTTGGTGGACCAAACCAAAATTGCAATCATTTTAAGTATGCCTCTACTAGTCAACTCCATGAAAGTGAGATATTTTCTTGGCCATATAGGGTACTGTAAATTTTTTATCAAGGGTTATGCAACTATTTCATCCCCATTGAAGTATTTACTATGTAAAGGTATGAAGTTTATTTGGACTTCTGAGTGTCAAGTAACCTTCATAAAACTGAAGCAAAAACTAGTCACTACACCTATTCTCTTCTTTCTAGATTCTAGTAAGCCCTTTTATGTTCACATTGATGCTTTGAGTATCACAATTAGTGTTATGGTTACAAAACCAGGAGATGGTGGACTAAACCACCCCATACATTTTATAAGCTGAAGTTTATCTGAAGCAAAAATGAATTACATGACAACTAAAAGGGTAGCATTGGATATAGTTTTCACACTATAAAAATTTTGACACTATCTTTTTGTGACATCATTTGAAGTTTTCATGGATCATCAAGCTTTGTGCTACCTTATAAATAAGCTGATGCTTGGAGGATCCATTTCTAGATGCTTGATTCTATTTCAAGAATTCTAATTTCACATTAATGTCAAGATAAGAATAGAAAACATGGGGATGGATCATCTCAATCACATCCCAAATGGTGAAAAACTAGAAAAACTATAGAAATATTCTCCTAATTCCTATCTCTTTCACATTTATGTGATTCTCAATTTTTTGGGGACAATTGCTAATTTCCTAGAGTAAGGAGTATTCCCTATGCACTACCAAGAAAGAGATAAGAAATAGTTTGTCACCAGATCTTTTCCATAGAACACTATAAATGGGATTTTGTATCATTTGGAGAAGGATGAAGTACTACACAAGGTAGTTTTAGAACATGAATGACCATATCTCTTATAGGAGGCACACCAAGGAATAGTAGGAGGTCATTTTGTTGAAGAATCTATTACAAGGAAATTATTATAGTGTGGGTTATGGTAGTCATACATTTTTTAGGATTCACATAGAGTAACATAGTATTGTGACATCTATTAATGCATTGGTAAACCACTACAAAAAGATGAAATGCCCTTGTAGCCTTTGTTAGCTAAATAACCTTTTAAATAGTGGGGCATTGATTTTATTAGACCTATTAATCTGTCAAGTAAATGTAGAAAAGCAAGGTATATTATCACTATGACATATTACTTTACCAAATGGGTTGAAGCTATTGTAACACCCAACTAGTGTAAAGGATGCAATGAAGTTCCTGTATGATAATATCATTACAAGTTTTGGATGCCCCATCAAGCTTGTTAGTGATCAAGGGACACATTTATTGAATAATACCATCAAGGCTCTTGTTGAAGAAATTCATGATTTCTCATCATATAAGTAATGTCTACCATCCATAAGCTAACAACCAAGATGAGACTTCTAATAAAGATTTGGGTAAAATGTTGAAAAAGATCTGTGATGTCAAAAGAGATGATTGGGAAGATCACATTCCTATGATTTTTTGGGCATATAACACACACTATAAGAGGGCTACAGGTTTTATTCTATTCTATTTGGTCTATGGACATGAATAAATTATGCCAATGGAATACTTGGTACCTAGTGTATGCATTTAAATGGTCATGAGACTAGGTGATCATGAGTCTCTCACCAATAAGCTTCTCAAACTAAATATGATGGATGAGTATCAACATAGAGCATCTTGGATGTAGGAAGTTCATAAGTAGAGCTAGAAAGCATGGCATGACATGAATTTACACCATATAAAATTTCACAAAGACTAATCAATTTTGTTAGATGGTAGTCATTTCAGAGAATTTCTAGGTAAATTAAAGATTAGATGGAAAGGGCCTCATGTTATACGTGGAATATCGTAGAAAGGAACCATTTTTTTGAGAGATCTATAGGGAACTATTTTAATAGGGTAGATGAATGGAAATAGGCTTATTACATATGACCAATAGTATTAATTTGTCCCTTTCTACTAAATGAGTGGGTATTGAGTAACACTGAGTAGCTTAATATTTTCCATTTCTATATGTTTTCTTGTGTGCTTCTTTTTCTATGTGTGCATGTATGTGTTTGTAGATGATCTCCTTAGTAGCTTTTAGGAACTAGGATAAAAAGCATAACATGCACCAATCATGCATAGAAAAATTCAAGTACACCATCATTGATGTTAGTAGGGGAAAAAATAATTAATTTTGAGAAATATACGGTCAAGTCACATCAACCAAGATCTTTATCATATAATGGTCATCCCCAAGTAGTTAATGCTATATCCAAGGTTTGATTGACCTAATATTCACCAAATCAATGGTCATTCAACATCATCTATCATACTATAATATGGACAATAAAGAACATAATGACATATTTTGATGCATGTGCCAATGACTAACTACCTTAATTACTAGATTAGATAAGATTTGCCACATCATCATTTTCATTGATGTCAAATAGACAACTCAACAAGATATTTATGTAGAAACCAATAGGAAAAAAATCAATAAAGGCATAAGGTTTCAAACCAAGTCTACATTTCATCCTTGCAAATATTTTCACGAGCTAAAATTTCAAGAGCTGAGCTAATTTTTACTATGTAGAGAGCTAAAATATTTTCAATTTCATCACTCAGTAATCATGGATCTTTCATAACTCATTAGAAGATTGAAAAATGATCGAAAAGAAGTAATGGGTGTCGACCTGAAACTTTATCAAAAAAAAATCATTGATCTAAATCCATTTGATTACTTTTGAGTCATAGAACAAAAACTATTTGGACTAGATCCCATCGATGATGTGCAACCAATCACTCTTACAATCCCACATCAGTTCCAAAACATAGACATTGAGCATCTACTTTGCATTCCCACTTTTTGTGACTTAGGGGAGATTATGTAAGTCTTTCTTGGTGACTACAATGATGGTAACATTTACATTGGCCCTGACACCATGATAGTTGTCAACATAGAAGCAATGGCCCAAACTTTGGGCATGCGTATGCATGGAGATTCTCTTACCCCATATAAGATGAAAATACCTCTTATCCTTTAGGAGGTCCAATATTTATATGTTCAGGGATCCAATGGAATCCCAATTAAATAAATTTAAGATGAACTAGTGTGCATCCTAGTAGAATGCATCACACGGAGGTTCTGATAGACTACTAAGTCTGTAAAGCAAATTTTAAAAGGGGTCATGGATATTCAACACCACATAATCCACCATAATGAGCAATTTAATTAGCCTAAATAATTTGTTTGGGAACTATTAACAAACATTGATAAGTGTCACATAACTTTGAAGTATACCTTCTAGTACCATTTCCTCATCTCCCTTATTTGTTTTACCCGATAGAAGTCCCTTGAAGGAGAGGTGCACCCCAACACCAATTATTGGCTAGCATAATGGATATAGACACTTGAGTGTGGTGCCCTTGCACATGAGGGTAGATTTGAGACATGATTATAGGAGTGCTTATATATGATCACCACACATCCTTAGGTGTTGTCAGATGTCATGCAATACTTTGGGCAACATGCTACTATCATTTTGATACCAAAAGGCATGTTCATCCATATTCATGAGCTACTGAGGTCACCATTTAGACCTATGCCATTCTTTGTTACCATGGCCATGGAAAAAGCTAAAGTCACCAAACAAAAAGTGTATGCAGCTAGGCATACAACATCACTTCAAGATATACCACTTGGCATAGCAGTCCTTGAAATATACCAACCATAGGAAGCCATAACCTCATAGTCATATAAAGGAAAGCACAAGCTCTCCACTAAGCAACAATCATCATATCTTTCACTAAACTTCAAGATAAGGAGCACTACAATCTTGTTAGATGACCTTAAGGTAACCCAAATTCTAAGTTCTTGTGACCTACCGTAGATGGTAACCAATAAGCAAGAGGTTTACTAGGTAATGATTGTAGACATGGTAGGATATTTTTTTGATAAAGAGGAGGAGAAAAAATTATTCTTCTTAAAGGTAATGTGCATGGTCCAATTATGTAAGAAGGTTCTCTGAGTTTGTGGGTGGAAATACCACCATGCCGTGTATCCATCATGGTCAACACTATGTGAGAAGAAGCTGAGCAAATGTAATGAAGGGTTGAATTCTTATAATAGCAAATTTTTACCACCTTCATAATTATATATGTCTTTACACAACTACCAAAAAATCCATAAGATTCCTTGGTGCATAGGCTAAGGACTAGGCATTAGGTGAGGCTCTTGCCTACCCTCGAAAAACACACATTTGGCTAAACAACAATGATGTAAGAAGTGCAACCTTCTCTATTTTCAACTTCACTACTACCAAAATTCAAGTTGGTTACCCTAGGGTGCAATAAAGCACATGTTTCTAGATCCATGGTCCAATCAAGTGATTCATTACCTTCATAACAAGCCCTGGAGGTTAAAGAGCTCACACTAAAGCAACATATAACAAAAGAAAAATAGGCTTTATGTGAGGATGCAACTCACACAGTGGAATGATGAGTAAAAAAAGGGGAAGAAATGCCACAAGGAACAAGCTTGACAATAATAAGCTCAATAAGTAAGTTGATAAGCTGAAGAAGTTGAGGTTTCACAAAAGGCCCAAGACATAGAGGCTAACTGACAAAAGGCCCAAGACATAGAGGCTAACTGACAAAAGGCTCTCAAGGTGGCCAAGAAGGCACAAGAAAATAATGATGAAACAAAATAAGCACATGAGGTACATCAAAAGAAGATGGATAAAGAATAAAAGAATAAAGACATTGTGCTTGTTGCCTAGGCCAAGGATGAAGAAGAAAAACAATAACAAGGTGTAGTGGCAAAGCAAAGTATGATAAGGAGGATGCCACTCACCAACAATAGTAAGCATAATAAGATATGAAGAAGAAGAAAGAAGAATAAGATGAAGCCCTATGTAAATAACAAGCCTAAGTGCAAAATAACATGTAAGTATAACCAAGGTACAAGATGACCAAGTGGTACATGTAAATGCATAGGCTATGACCAAACAAGCCAAGGCTACTACACTAGAAGAACAAAATAAAAAAGAAGAGCGTATGTAGAAGCTACAAGAAGAGGAACATGAGAAAAAGAAAGATGCATAAAATGAGCTTAATAGGAAAGTAGAGGAGGATACCAAATGAAAACAAGTTTAAGACATTGTAAAGCAACTCAATATTACACTAGAAGTTATGAAATAACAATAACAAGTGTCTAAACAATAACAAGCTAGATCGGAGTAGATAGAACCAGAAGAAGAACCATATACAACTCCAATAGGTCCACAATAACCTAAATTGCTTTTAGGAGGAGTCTGACAATGGGATGTCCTGATTGTGGGTGATCAACACACCACCTTCTCACTTCCACTTGTGACCATGCCATGACCTAGCCCTTCAATGACTATATGAACATTAACAACACTCCCCCTCTAGTAATAAGCTTCATTGGTTATCTCTAGGTTACCCTAAAGAAATAGTTAGAGGGTGTAATAACATTCCAAGAATCTATTACATAGTATTTTGCCTCTTTTGAAATATAAATGGATTAATCCAAGGTTGAGAATGTTGAGTTGAAGGCTCACTTACATGAAGATACCAAGTTAATCTAGGATACATGCCCTGAGTTGGTCACTCAAGCAATCAAGGACTAAGTCATATCCGATCAACATAAACTCAAGACACTTGTCTCTGAGTTAACCAAGGAGTAGTGTGCAACATGGAAACTCCATACAGTCAACATATTAGGGTAGGATGTTAAAACCGAGGTTGTAACTCTCATCACTCTATTTGAGGAGTATCAAGGAATTCTTGATATTGCTGCACTTTAAGCATAATAGGTCACTCATAGCTTGCTAGATTGGAAACAAAAATTGGGTAATATTTTAGCCAATTCTAGCACAAAAATTTAAAAGGCCACCACCACCAAAGAAACCATGGTTAGACACACTACCACTAGAGAGGAGAAGGATGGATCACTCTAGGAGTTGCTCAATACCAAGGATAATGTGTGTGACAACATCCTGATTGGTAGAGTGAGCTTTTGTGTAGTTCCTTCACCAACCTCCAAGGTCAATGACACATAGATAAGATGAAGTAGCTACGTGGAGAGATTTAGACAAGGGTCATAAGCACTAAGGCATCCTTGAGAATAACTGATGACATAGACCTTAAGCAAATCATTGGCTACCATGATCTGTTACACACCTTATTATGCTTGATCTAAGAAGTGATTTTAGACTGGAATGTCTACAAGATGTATCGGACTCCATTTTCTACTGTAGTTGCTCAGATTATCAACACACCTACATATAATCTTCCTTTCAAGCTCTATTAGATCATCACTCAGAGTAAGGTCATACAATCCAAGTCCATGGACTCTTTAGGTCCATCATCATCTATGTCTATGCTACCACCATCAAGTTAAGTACTATGTAGAGTACAAATTTTGAAATTTTTTGTATAACATTTTGTATTGGAGATGATTTCATATGACAAGAATGGATAGGATAGTTGAAAACCCATAAAGGGTGGCCACTTGGTTATGCAAGCCTATTGAAAACCCACAAAAGGTGATAGGTTGGTACGCTACTTAGTTGAAAACCCAAAAGGGTGTTTAATTAGTGCACAAGAGGCGAAATCTAGAAATGATGCCTTGAGTGATTACTATGACTCTTACTAGTCTTACCATTTCTTTAGCCTCTCATCACTTATGCATTTTTGGACATCTTGTGACATTGTCTTAGGATGAGACAACATTTTAAGTCTAAGAAAGTTTTGGTAGAATAATTTGGATTCTAAAGTTGTGCAGGATATTTGTTTAATATTTATGCATTATGTACTCATTTTGTCATATATGATTATATTTTATCCTATCTTCATGACTTGTAATAGGTTATAATATGAATAGACTCCACTTTTGGTGCCAAGTATGAGAAGAAGATGAATAGTCATAGACTAGAAATGCCTATGTATACTTTTAATTATAAGAAGAAAGGGGTTTCACTTTTGAAGAGATCAATAGAGATTCATCTAGTTATGGCTAACTATGAGATTTCTTACTATGTTCCTTTCCTGCATTCTCATGTATAATGTTTGGTTACTTTCTATCTAATTTAACCTGAATGATTTATTTATATTTATGAAACATTGGTTGTTTTTAATTCTTAAATAACATAGGATAATGCTTACTATGTTCCTATTATCAAAACTCATGTATGAATATAATACACTATTATGTGCACATGAAGTATATCATATATATATTCATCCTTAACTTGTTCTGATGCTTCAAGAACCTTTTCTAACACTAAGGGTGTTGGTGCTTCCTTGAAAGTGGGTTCTTGTTAAAGACTCTGTCAAGTTGGTGCCTGATAGATCGGGGTCGATGTTCCAAGTTGAGTGGGTGATCAATTGAATTTGATTCATTACTTTATATGATTGGTTATCTAAGCTATGATCATTGGTTTTATTCCCTATGAGGGTTTCCCACTTACATGATGTGTTCATTCTTGCTATGTGTATATTCTTAGTTCTATGATTTCTAGATTAGTTGATATTGCTCATATGATGATGTTGCTTGATGAATGATTAGAAGGTTTGGTATTGAGTAAAAGTAAAAGTTAATAAAAGACACTAATTCACACCCCATATTAGTCATCTTGATTCCAACATTAGTATCAAATCATGGTCCTTTAAGAGAGGCCTAACAGCCTAAAAGTGATCCTAAGAAGCAGAAACATGAATTGTGATAATGACTATGTTGATCAAGTTGACAATAGAACTCTATTCTTGGCCAAAGAAGCAGGCTGCTTCAAGGAAGAAGAAAACATGTATGATGAATAAATATACTATGATAGTGAATAAGGATAAGCTAAAGTAGACCTTGAAGCTAAGCTCGTAAGAGTCCTTGATGATTTGAAGCATCAAAAGAAGACTATCAATGATCTCAGTAGTCAATTACATGATGTCAACACAAGGTTCAAGTTAAATGAAGTTGAGTATGATCAGTTGATGTATAAACTATGTTCCTTGAAGGTTGAACATGAGAACATAGATCAAGTCAATAAGAATTCCAATATAAAGAGCAATTTGAGAAGACCAATCAAATAGCTTAATGCTATAAGGTATTCCAATTTCTCCTATGGTCATTGTTTTGTTTGTTATTAGTTTAGACATAAAGTAAATTACTATATAATGATGCCACCCAAGAATTATTTTTCATTAGAATATGGTAAATCAATTGGCCAAAAAGAGATCACATACCACATTAATCAAGAGGTATGTCTAACACTAGTAAGGTTATTTTCTATAAGTGTCAAGATGTTGGTCATATTACAAGATTTTATAAGATGAAATTGAATAAGTACTCAAGTCATAACAGGGTGTTGTAATATACTAAAATAAAAATCATTTATGGAGACCAAATAAGGTGAAAACTAGTCATGATCAGTTTATGGATCAAGATGAACTAATTTCTAGGATATAATGCCAAGAATGTTTGGTAATAGATTAGATAGATAAGAAGATGGATGATGTAGATGTCAAACTAGAGGTGCCAATCATGATAAAGAGGATCCTAAATAAATAATACCAACCTCATTATTGTATGTTGGTTTAGAAAAGAGTGGAGATATAGGAATCTCCTGAATCTATGTTGTTCTAATGCCCTATGAAATGGGTGACTCCATTAGGCTTCATGAAAACACTCATCAATAAGTGGAAGCATGGTGAATGCTTGTTGAGTATGAGATAGAAGTGTGATTTTTTATCATATTGTGAGGTAAGTTTTTGGTATTGGTACTAAGGTGAATGATCTATGTTGAAGCATGGTTGTCTAGTTCTGTATGATTCTATTGGTTGAGCTAGTTGTGAGAGAGAGTTGAGTGTTCTATGTGCATAAAGATAACCTTAAGGTCATAGAGGACCAAGAAACATGGTGTATGTTAGAAACAAGACAAATTAGAGAGGGGTGAATCAGTCTTCAAAAAAATTTCATTCAATTCCACTTAACCATACATGAACCATTATAACAAGTATGTACATCTTAGCAAACATAAGCATCAAATCAGAAGAATATGAAACACATGAACACAACATCTACGTGGGAAAAACTCAAGGGGAATAAAACCCATTGATGAAAAAAATGGACAATATTCCCATAATATGAACATCAATCTTTAGTGAAGCACCAAGTTTACATGGAACACCAACCTCAACTAGCTCCGCACCAACTCAACTAGGCTTTAACAAGCACCCACTTTCAAGGAGGCACCAACCCCCAAGATGACTCAGCACCAACTGAACCACCTAATTTTTTGATCATAATAAAAAACCCTTATTTATTCTATAATAAATGGTGATCTAATCCTTCAACTCTTTTTTCACTTATGTCCCTCTCAAATTGCCTTCTAACCTTCTTCACTCAACTAGCCTTCTTTATGGCTTGATTAGGTCTTTTGAACTTGATCTTCATATGAAAAACCTCTATTATATATTCATGACACTTATAATGGTCCACATGACCTAATTTTTCTCACCAATGATCTATATCACTTGGTTATCTTCTTCTCTCCCACACTTGGCATCCTCTAAGCATACCAAATAGACCTAAACTACCTTGATTTTATACAAGTCGCTTGATCATATCCTTATTATTTGGCCACACACTCAAATAACTTAGGTAATCCATGAATATGTCTTATCATATCAAAATAACATGACTTGATCATGAATCAATCAATATAATAGGTTGGCCATAAATCAATTAACCCTTACTCCTCTTTTAAGCTTATAGAGACCTAATAGGCCTTCTTAACAACAAATTACTCTTTGATATTTATTGAAGCATATAAAAAATCTTCACATGGAATGAACATATCATACACCACTCCAATAGAGATTATCCAACTTAAATTTAGATCCTTAACACTTTTTAGATCCAATCACCACTTGCACCCTTTCTCAAATCATTGCATATAAAAGGCCTATGTATATACAAAAACTCCACCTTAAAAAACTGAGGTATATACTAAATTTTTCCAAATAAACATGGTAAAAAATTACATATTTAGAAACCTCATGACCTCAGGGTCATCACAAAAATCATCTAATGCTTCAACTTAGGGAAAATAGGCTCAAACACTTCTCTACAAGATGTTCACTCATAACTACCAACTGATTCCAAAACACAATCAAGGAAACATGAACATATGACACTTGATTAAATACCCTCAATATATTTCAATTAATGGATATGATATGATAACATCCCTAGATAAAACTTAACCAATTAGATCATAAGATCTAAACAAAACTATTGGTCTTATAGACTAATATACTAACTTCCTTTCTCACAGACTCTACTCAACCAAATAAGCCATTTTGGATTCATTATTTCAACCTCTTACACTAAATTGAAAGATTATACAAAGCATGGATAGATCATTAAATATCAAAAAAATATAATCATGCATTTTAATGCATTACTCTTACATGAAAACACATCAGGAATCATTTTCTCACTTCTTTATGATTTCCTTACTATTTGCACCACTAGGTCTATTAGTGACTAACTAACTTGGATCACCAACTTTGCACACTTGAGACCTAGAACCTATCTATAAATATTTAATAACAACAAATACAATTCTCATACTTTGATCTTCATCCACTTAACAACTTTAACTCGATCAACTCTATCTTTTACACTAAATCTTTGAAAGATAATCACTTTCATGTAGGGTTTGCTCACTCCCCTAAGAAACCAATCACACTTGGAGATGCCTATGAGAGTTGAATTAAACCTCCAATTACTTGTCTAATCATATCAAACCATTTTGATCTCTTTAGAATAAGATCTTCAACATTGTGTCATTGTCAGGGTTTTATGAGTGTTTAGACCATCTTCCAGTCTTAATGATTATTCATAAAACTTAGATCCTCTTTCTAGAAAATAATGTTTATAAATTTTATTTATAACCCTTCCTCATCTACCATGAATATCTTAGGTTATCATGTATATGATACACATGCCAACAAGCATTGAGAAAACCTTTTCAGGTAGACAACTCTTCATTCTGTGCACTCGATAAACCTTGAAACACTTTTTCAAGCCTTTACTTGCAAACCATGACCTAAAAATTCATGAACATACCTAAAAAAACTTGAATCACATATATCAATGTTCACCTATTCACTTATGCTATAAAAACTAATCTTATTACTTCATCTGGCCACCATCTCTCTTCTTTCTTTCTAGGCCTTGACCTGCAAATCTTATTAGGCATTGAATATGACCTTCTAGCCACCCTGTAAGATTCACCTTGAAAATATCATATGTTTCAATGTCTCTTTTATATGCTCAATTGACTTCATACACTCACTCTTATTTGGAGCTTCAATAGAAATTTTTTAGAGTTACTTACAGATCTTCAGAGCTTGAATGCGATTTTCATAGCATATTTAGAGTTGCAAAAATATATATTTAGAGCCAACCTTTTAATAAATTATAAGGTCCTAAACACCTTAGATAAAACCTCAAACAACCTCTCTCATGCTCAAACACAATTAAGTATTGTTTGGAGCATTCACATCTTTACAGCTCATTCAGATCATCTTTGAAACTGCTTACACAAATCTTCAGAGCATACAACTTCTTCTTTGAAGATTACTCATTTAATCATGCTACCTATATATATCATCTTAAAAGGTATAAACAAAGCTTTAAAATTTACTTGACACTTGACATAATGACCTATACTCACTCATGCTAATTCTCAATGATTTCACTCAGGTTGATATCAAAATATTCTTTAACAATACTCTCACATCACTGTTCTCATACATCAACAACACTAACTATGTTGACAACATAACTTATTCATATACATACCTCAAGGCTTACTTAACCATGAATTTTTCATAAGAACCTTTGAAATCAATGATATTATATTGATATCAATGAAAGAACCATGCATCTTCATAAGAATATTTAACACCAATGACAACATTAAACATCAAATCTCAATACTCAATGACAATATTCAACAATCTCTCCCTTAATCAATGGAAATGTTCAACAATCTCCCCATTTGTCATCGATGACAAACATATTACAAAAACTATGTCAACCACTCTTAATGGCAATAATCTATTAGACCTAGTTCTTATATTTTCTTTCTTCCTTTTTGATCTTTCTTTCCTTTCTCATATTTTTTTATCTTTCTTCCCTTTTGACATTAATGACAAAGATATTTCATAACTATTCATCTCTTTTATATTGAACTCAAATTACAAAATTAGTTTAACATAGATCAGGCTTAGTTAACAATCTAAATAGCTCCCCCTTAAACTAAACATCCACTATGCTTCTCTTAGCAGTAGACATCAAAGATAATTTACAACTATTAAAACCATACTCTTCTCCTTATGAGCTAATATATCTCTCAAAGACACTAGATGACATACTATCTTTAGAAACTATGACAACCACTTGTGATAACCTTTCTCGGAAGCTTCTCTTAATCAAATCACTTTTCTCAAATACTTCTTCAAAAGCTCAAAAAATAGAGTTTATAAAGCATCTTAGACACAATGTCTCCTTAACTCCATGAATATCAAAAGAAATCACTTTCTTGACAAAGTATTTAGAGCTACCAAGCTCCCCCTTAGACTAAACATATCTTTTTTCAAAGAACTAGAATCTTAGATTAATTATCTTTATTGATATGATAGAAGAAGATCAAATTCTTGATCACACACAAGGATATCACATACTAGATACCAAATTTAGAAATAAAGACTCCCCCTTTGTCTTTATAGAATCAATTACTCATAAAAGCTGATCTCAGAAGCTTACCTCTTATATACCAATTTTTTGCATTTTGACTTTAGATACTTGATAACATACTTAGATCTATCATTATGCTACCTTTTATACTTCAAACCATAGATTTATCAATAGAATAATGGATAATATCTATCTTCATATCCTTGATTACAACATATATAATCTAGAATATTATTAAAAGAAACCTTCTTTGATTGCACCCTCATGTTTCTATTGATAGAAGAATGTCTCCATGAAGCTTAATGGAGCCACCCACTTTTTGTAGGGCAATAAAACAATATAAACTTAGTATATTCCTAGATATCCATATTTTCACAAGACTAAATATTCTTCAACATTATTCTAGACTTGATTGGCATTATAGGTTTGATCTCATCATCAACCTTGTCATTTTTATTCTTTTCTTTGTCTACCTTGTCAACACATGCAGATAAAAAGTGTTATTGAAATTCCTTAATGTATTTCTCACTTGAGGTATGCTCTATCTCAATAAGAAGTCCACTTGAGATTTCAGACTGGTCATGAATTATCTTTACTACCTTTGGTTTCCATACATTCATTTGCCTTCTTTCTTGCACTCTAGGAGTTTCAAACTTCCTGCTTTGACTTGATGACTTTCTAGCTTTGTAAGGATAGAATTTTACAATGTGTCCTACATTATAACAACTTTAATAGACCACATTATACATACCATATGATTGATGATTACTATGATCTCTATTTGACCAATTTCATCTTCTTCCATAATCCTATGAGTACTCATTATTGGAGGGTCTTCTACATTCTCTTGCTCTATGACCAAATTGACTACATGTAAAACATTAACTATTAAAAGAACTAGCACACCTTGTAGCATTAGGCTATCTGATAGGTATTTTCATGTTGAACTTTTTGTCTTCAATACTCTTCTTGACTTGAGGTGCCTCCTTTTGTTCTTTTTTGAAACCAAGACCTGTCTTGTCACTTATAGACTTTTGACTACTCAAGATATCATCTAGATCCTTAGTGCTCTTTTCAAAATTTCTAAATCTCTTCACCTTTTTATATGCTTGATCCAACTCATATTTAAAAGATTCTATTTCAGTTTTATAACTGCTTTAATCTTCTTCTTTAGCCTTTATGCTTACTGCCACAATCTCCATCTGGGTTTCAACTTGTTGGATGATCTATTCACATTCCTTGGAAGTGTTGCTCAATATTTCCTCAAATAATCTAATTTTCTCCTCATAGTCCTAAACTAATGACTTCAATTTATTATTCTTCTTCTCCACAAGCTTTAGCTCTTTTAAGGCACTCATGAGCCCAACTTCAAGATCCACTTTTGCTTCTCCTTCTTAACTATCATAATATACTTCTTCATCTGATTTCAAGTCAATCATAAGGCCTTTCCCATTTGAACAACCCTCATTATCTAATTCAATGCTTATGAAAAAAGTTTTGTTTTTATCATGTTTAGATTCATTACTATCAACATCACTATTAGATGTGTTTGAATCACTTACATCAGATGAGCTATCTTTTTTAGTATATATACTCTTCTTAATTTTGAATGGTCCTTTCCTTCTTACATTCTTCTTGAACTCTCTCTTGTTCTTGTCAGACTTATAGGCTTTTCTATCATCTCCACCATATTATTGATTATTCTCATATCCATCCTTGTTAGGATACTTGGTTTCAAAGTGACCAATATTGCCACAACTTAAACATTTGAAGGGTAACTTACCCTTATACTTACCTGAGCCAAACCTCAACTTCCTTGCAAACATAACTATGAGTTTATCATCATCAATATCTAAAAATACCTTATATTTGAAATTATTAGCCTTTGAATTCTTTTCAAATTTAAAATCTACTTCCTTATTGAGAGGTCTTCCTTTATTTGTTCTCATCTCATAGGCAGTCAAGATGCCATGAAGCTCATCCACATCTAGATTGTCTAAATATTGCATTTATTCTATTGTAAATACCTTAGAGTAAAAATTAGGAATTAGTGATCTCAATACATTTTGAAAAATAATACATTCTTTCACTTATTATCCCAATCCTCTAATGATATTGACAATTTCATCAACCCTTAATAAGTAGGATGCAATAGTTTCATCTTCATTCATCCTCAAGCTTTCAAACTATCTTCTATGGGTCTATACCTTGGATAACTTCACCTTGGTGTCTCCTTTATATATGGTATTAAATTTGTCCCATATATATTTGAATAAAGCATAATGCATTACTTTTATAAGCTTTACCTCTGATAGGCCACACAAAATGGCATTCATTGCCTTAGAGTTATTTCCATTAGCCTTCTTATCTGCTGCACCTATTAATGGTATTTAGAGGTGCAATATAACCATATATAATTGACTAAAAAATATCATGTCCTTGTGACTTTAGATATATATTCATTATGACATTATAAAAGACATAGTTATATCTATTTAATAATGAAGCCTTACTGGTAGAGAAACAACCTTGAGCTTGCTGACTAGTCATACTTGCTTCTTAAGATCTCCTTTATGATATCAAGCCTACTATAAACAACTTGATATAATACAAATTATTAGAAATAAGATGTTTGAGAGGGGAATGAATAATAAAATTCAAATTTTTTTCATTTAATTCCTATTAACCATACATGTACCATTCTAACAAACATGCACATCTTAGAAAACATAAGCATCAAATCATAAGAGTATGAAATATATGAACATAACATATACATGGGAAAAAATCAAGGGGAATAAAACCCACTGATGAAGAATATGGACTATATTCATATAATATAAACATCAAAATTTAGTTAAACACTACCTTCACAAGGAGCACCAACTCCAACTAGCTCAACACCAACTCAGCTAAGCTTTAACAAGCACCCACTTGTAAGGAAGCACTGACCCCCTAGATGACTCAACACAAAATAAATCACCTAATTGTTTGATCATCTTAAAAAAACATTTTTTATTATATAATATATTACAATATAATCCTTCAAATCTTTACTCACTTTTATCCCTCTCAAACTGGCTTCTAGCCTTCTTCACTCAACTAACCCTCTTCATGGCTTGATTAGGTCTTCTAAACTTGATATTCATATATGAAACCTATATTATATAGTCATGACACTTATATGATGGTTTGAATGGAATTTTTCTATTCACCAATGATAAATATCATTTTATTATCCTCTTCTACTCTCCCACACTTATCATCCTCTAAGCATACCAAATAAGCCTAATCTGCCTTGCTTTTATACAAGTCACTTGATCATATCCTTATTAGTTAGCCAAACATTCAAATTACTTAGGTTATATAGGAATAGGTCTTATAATATTAAAATAACATGCATTAATCATGAATCAATCAATATAATAGGTCAGCCATACATCAATCATCCCTTACTCCTCTTTTAGTCTTATGGAGACCTAATAGGACTTCTTAACAACACACTACCCTTTGATATTTATTGAAGCATATACAAACACCTAAAATGTTAGGAAAATGTCATAAACCACTAAAATATACATTATACAACTTCAATTTATATCTTTAATACTTTTTAAATCTAATCACCACTTGAACACTTTCCAAAATCACTGCATATAAAAGCCCTGTGTATGTACAAAAACTCTATCTTGAAAAATTGAGGTATATACTCAAATTTTCAAAATAACCATGGAAAAAATTACATATTAAAAAAACTCATGACCTCAAGGTCATCACAAACATCATATAAAGCTTTAACTCTGGTAAAATAGGCTCAAACAGTTCTTTGTAAGATTTTCACTTAGAACTATCAACTGACTCCAAAACACAGTCAAGGAAACATGTACATCTGACACATGATTGAATATAGTAAAGAGATTTAAATAGATTAACATGATATTATAACATAATTCAAGCAACATAAACTAATAATATCATGAGATCTAATGAAAATTATTGGTCGTATAGACCAATTTGTTGACTTTCTTTCTCATAGACTCTACTTAGCCAGATAAGTCATTTTGGATTTGATGTTTTAAACTCTTACATTGAATTAAAAGATTATGCAAAACATGCATGGATAATTCAAGATCCAAATAACATAATCATGTATTTCAATGCATCATTCTTACATGAAAACACATCAGGATTCATCCTCTCACTTCTATTTGATTTCCTTACTATTTGCACCACTAGGTCTATTAGTGATTGGCCAACTTAGATCACCAAGTTTGCACACCTAAGATATATAACCTATATATAAATATTTATGAAAAAAATTTTTATCACACTTTTATCTTCATCAAATTATTAACTTTGACTTGGCTAACTTTATTTGTTACAGTAAATCTCTGAAAGATAAGCACTTTCTTGTAGGGTCTGCCCACTCTCATGAGAAAACAATCACACTTGGACATGACTGGGAGAGTTTAATTTATCCTCCCATTAATTTGATAATCATATCAAACTGATATGATCTCTTTAGAATAAGATCTTTAACATTGGGTCATTATCAAGGTTTTATGAGGGTTTAGACCATTTCCAGTCTTAATGATCATTCATAAAACTTAGCTCCTCTTTCCAAAAACCAATGCCTAAAAATTTGAGCTATAAACCTTCTTCATCTACCATGAAAAATTTAGCTTCTCATGTAGATGTTGCATGTGCCAATGAGCACTGAGTAAACCTTCTTGGGTAGATAACTCTTCATTCGATGCACTCAAGAAACCTTGAAACACTTTTTCAAGAATTTACTTGTCAACCATGACCTAAAACTTCATGAACATACCTATAACAACTTGAATCACCTATATTAATGTTCACCTACTCACTTATGCCATGAAAAATGATCCTATTACCTCATCTAACCACTATCTCTCTTCTTGCTTTCTAAGCCTTGACCTGCAAGTCTTATTAAGCCTTGAATCTGACCTTTTAGCCACCTTGTAAGCTTCACCTTGAAACTCTCCTATGTTACAATGGATCTTGTGTATTATCAATCAAATTCATACATTCACTCTTCTTTAGAGCTTCAACAAAACTTCTTCAGAGCTACTTATAGATCTTTAGAGCTTGATTGGGATCTTCATAGCATCTTCAGAGTTACAAAGATTGATCTTTGGAGATGACCTTTTAATAAATTTGAGGGTCCTCAACACCTTGGATATAACCTAAAATAACCTCTATCATTCTCAATCACTATCAAGTAATATTTAGAGCATTCACATCTTCATAACTCATTCAAAGCATCTTTTAAATTACTTATACAGATCTTCAAAACATACAACTTATTATTTTTAGATTACTCATTTCATCAGGGTACCTGTACATATCATCTCAAAATGACTAGACAAAGCTTTGTAAGTTACTTGAAACTTGACATACTGACTTGTACTCACTAATTATTATTTTAAATGATTTCACTTAGGGTAATATTAGAATATTCTCTAAATATTACTCTCACATCATTACTCTCATACAACAAAAATACTAACTATGTTGACAATATAACTTATTCATATACATACATACCTCAAGGTTTACCTGACCAAACATTTTTCATAAGAAATTTTGACATCAATGATATTATATTGACATCAATGAAAGAACCATGCATATTCAAAAGAACCTTTGACATCAATGACAACATTAAATATCAAATATCAACACTCAATGATAATGCTCAACAATCTCTCCCTTAATCAATGATAATGTTCAATAGTGTATAGTCTCAGTTTGCATATCATGAAGAAGACAAGATATGATAGAGGTTTGTCATAGTAAAGCATGTATGCACAAAACTAGTTTCTAAAATGATGTAATAAGGATATCATTTTTCAAACATTTTTCATAAGAAATTTTGACATCAATGATATTATATTGACATCAATGAAAGAACCATGCATATTCACAAGAACCTTTGACATCAATGACAACATTAAATATCAAATCTCAACACTCAATGATAATGCTCAACAATATCTCCCTTAATCAATGATAATGTTTAATAGTGTATAGTCTCAATTTGCATATCATGAAGAAGACAAGATATGATAGAGGTTTGTCATGGTAAAGCATGTATGCACAAAACTAGTTTCTAAAATGATGTAAGAAGGATATCATGATGAGGTTTATGGACATGAAGGAGATATATTAATGCAAGAATAAAATCTAAGATACCTTATGGACATGACATAAGTGATCTTTGATCCAACTTGAAGGACTAGTTTTTTCCCTTGGAATAATATATTTGATTGTAGATAAACCTAATTGACATGGTGGATAAGCATTTATCATAGAGATGTTTTATGCTCACAGGCATTGAGTGTGATTGCTCTAGATGTTTGAATATGACCTTTGGGTCATGTATCACAAGTATATATGCTAAATATGCCATGGATGTGTGAGGTTTAGATGGTAAAATAAGATATAAGTCTAACATATAGTGAACTAGGTGTTTTATAGACCTAATGAGCAATGAACTAATACAAGAAGGATAGTCATGATTAGATATGGCTTATGGAACTCATAGAAGATTATAAGAGATTGTTTGCATAGTGTGTGAATACATAATGATAGATTAATGATAAGCATAAATTCAAGGGGAGTTATTCAAGTTGTTCTATATTGTATTTAAACATGACTTGTGTTTGGGGATTTTGTTGATTCATTATGAGATCAAGTTGTGAAGTTAAAGGGGGAAATTGGTAGCTCCGAGTTCTTATTCAATTTTTGAGATTAGTTGCCAAAGAGGGAGAATGAATGGTTCTATAAGTTAAATTATATATGGCCCTTTTTCATTAATGTCAAATGGGGAGAAATTTCAAGAAGGGATAAAGACCAATTTAGGGGAGAAGAGATTAATTAAACTATAATGTGCTTTACCATCAATGACAAAGGGGGAGTTTGTTGGCATAGTGTTGTCATTTATATCAATCTAATCACATTAATGTTAAAGTGTGTGGTGTTTTATGTGAGATTATGGGCCTAATGTGGCAAGTTTCTTATGAAAACATGATGAATGAGGTTGATGTATAGATAAGTATGGTGCTTAGATGAGCAAGGCCAATTGGGAGTGTATGTTATGACAAGCTTATGATCATTTAAGGTATGTAGTGATTTATATGTGAGAGAAATTTGTAGGTCCAAGTGTCTCATATATACTTTATTGATCTTGTGTTAAGGCCATAACATGGATGGAATGGGTCAAGGCATCAAGGTGTCTTACAAAACCTTGTTCTAGACATTCTGAGATGGTATGTGCAGGTAGCATGGTGAAGTGAGTGAGATTGGGTATATGATAAATTATTTTTCATTGTATGGGATTGAGAGTTATGTGTATAATCCTTTATAAGTGTTGAAAGTTAGGTCTTTAAGTATAAGTTCTTAAGAAGCAGATATTTATGTTAAGTATCAAAAGCTTAAGGAATCTTATCATGGCCTAGTCATGACATGAAGAGAGATGAGTAGTATCAAGCATGTGATAAGAATGTTTGATAGTGTATAAGCATGATATTAGGTTTTATGGCATGTAAATGAGGTGATAAGATCTTGGATAATAGTTAGAAGGTCAATTTTAAGGCCTAATATGATTTACAGGTCAAGGTCTAAGAAAACAAAGAGGGAGAACATGGACAAATGAGGTATCATGTTCAATTTAAAAGGCATGGATGAATAGGAAAGAATTTAAAATGGTAATTAAAGTTATTTTAAGCATATTTATGAAGTTTTTGGTCATGGTTTTCAAGAAAAGGATTGAAAAATGGTTTTAAGGTCTTTTGAGTGTATAGAATATAGAGTTGTCTAGCCGAGAAGGTTTTTTAAGTGTTTGTTGGAATGTGAAACATATAAATGAGGACCTAAGCCTTTAATGGTATATGGGTAAGAATAAATATAAAATTTATAGGCATTATTTTTTGGAATGAGAGGCTGAGCTTTATGAATGATCGCTAAGATTAAAAGATGGTTTAAACCCTAAAAGAACCCTAACAGTGACTTGATGTTGAAGATATTGTTTAAAACAACCTATAATGTATTTTTATGGATATTTAAGTGATTTTAGGTTGTATTAAAATATCATAGGCACGTTTAAGTGTGATTGGTTTGTTAGGTGTGTGAGTAGACCCTACAAGAAAGGCCTTATTTCTAAAAAAATTGCTATAGTAGTCAAGGTTGACCAATTCAAAGTTACTAAATTGATGGAGGTTGAAGATTAATACTTGTATTTGATGTAAAAATTGGTTTATGATCAGGTTATATGATCAAGGTCACTAAACTTATATTACAAGTTGACCTATAGCTAAAAGACCTATTGCTGTAAATAGTGAGAAACCCAGGCAAAAGAGAGAATGTGATTATGGATGTGCTATCATGGATTGGGGATGAATAAAATTACTTGGATAAGTTTTTAAATACTATTAATGCATGTTCATTATTAATATAATTTTTTTATCCTTGTATATATAAAAATTTTGCTCTTAAATTTGACTTATCTTGCTCAGTGAGGTATGTGTATAGAGAGGTCCAGAGATTGGTCATATCTAATATTTGAAATTAGACCTTAGTGTTTTTATGTTTGGAGATATTATTAATATATATATAAATATAATATTCATGAATTAATATATTTTTAATGTTTATACATATGTGTTCAAATTCAAAGTCATCATGATTGGTCTTCAAGGCAAAATGGTAATTCTAGGTAAGTAAATTGTAGAAATGAGCTTGAGATTCAATACTATGTGTTGATGTATCTAATGAATATATATATATTTTTTGGGACATGAGTGATATATCCATCCTTTTTATAATATTTTAATTCAATATAAGAGGTTTTAATATTAAATCCAAAATGGCTTGTTTGGCTGAGTAAGGACTATGAGAGAGAAGGTCAACAAATTGGTCTGCAAGACCAATAGTTTCCACTATAACTTATGATATATCTATTATATTTTGTTATTAGGATGTTTTGGGATCTTATAAATTTATTCAAATTATTTTAAATTTATTTTATAGGTGTTTTAGGTCATTGTTTCTATGACTATGTTTTGAAGCTAATTGGCAGTTCTAAGTATGAACAATGTTTTGAGAAGGGGTTCAAGTGGTGGTTGGACCTAACAGGTGTTGTGGACCTAAAGTGAAGTTTGAAAAGGTATATTTGAGTTAAATATGAGGTTTTACAATTGTATGTGTATTTTTGAATCATTTCAACAGAGATAAAGTGTAACATGCTCTAATGAAGGCCTAATGGGATTAGGTCTCCTTAAGGCCTAAAAGTGGTTTTGGTCCTATATGATATGACCAAACTATTATATTTTGTGATTCATGTTTTAAATGTGTTATAATAAATATTTTAAGGGTAATCCAAATATTCAAGTGTGCATGGCTGACCAAGGTGTGTGAGAACAAGTGTCTTATATAAGAACAAGGCCTAATAGGCCTATTGGAGTTAGAAGATAAGTCTGAGTGCAAGCAAATAAAAGAGAAAAAAAGGAGTAGGATGAGGTAATGTTTAAAATTATAGGGATGTAATGAATATATAAAAATAGGTTTGAGTATGGAGATTAAGGTCAGATGACCTAATCAAGTCAAGAAGAGGGCTAGTAGAGTGAAGAAGCCTAGAGGTAGTTTTTGAGAAGAATAGATGTGTATGAAAAGATGATGAAGAGGACAATCATATATTGAATATTTAAAAAAGGAAAAATATGGAAGGAAAATATATAATTAGATGAGTGGGTGGTTGGTCATCAGGTGGTTGAGTTGGTGCTGAGTCACTAAGGGAGTTGGTGCTTTCTTGCAAGTGGGTGGTTGAAAAGACTCTATCAAGTTAGTGCTTGCTAGATTGGGGTTGGTGCTCCAAGTTGATTGGGTGATCAACTAAATTTTATTCATTAATTTATAGAATTGGTTATACAACCATGGTCAATGTATTTTATTCCCAATTAGAGTTTCCCACTTACATGATGTGTTCATTTTTTTCATGTGTATATTCTCAATTCTATGATTGCTAGATTAGTTGATATTACTCATATGATGATGTTGATTGATGAATGATTAAAAGGTTTGGTATTGATTGAAAATAAAATTTAATAAGGGACACTAATTCACCCCACCTCTTAGTCATATTTATTCCAACACAAGGAACATATATCATTTGATGGTCTCATCACTATTAACATACCCCATTATGGGCCCTGAGTTATAGGTTTCAAGCTCCATGTGACCTTACAACCATCACCCATAGGTTTGAAACCTATACCCAAGATCAAGGCATATATAACCCATAAGGCTATCAAGTTCCATTGGTACTATGAGGAAATGGAACTATATAGGTATAATCCCTATTGAGAGAGAAAATCATCACCTATAGGAGATAAATCAGATCCACCCTTCAAGGCCTTTCAAAACCATTATATGCAAATGAGTCTCAAATGTACAAAAGGGCCATGATTATGAATATGTATATCTTTAAAGGATGGATTTTAACACATATAAGGCAATTGGGGCTTAAAGTATAATAATGAATAAACTCTTCTAATAGAAGAGCTTGTTTAACAGACCTCTTGACAATCAACGTGCATAGATCATTACCTACAAGGCTGTCGATAGTATCTACCTACAATTTTTAATATGAGACCTAAAATTACATAAAAGAGAGAAGAAAGACTAATATAGGGGTTAGATCATGGAGATAAGGGTTATAAAGGTAAGAGGTTTGAATAGTTGACTAAGCAAAATGGTGCAAACATGTACAGTGAGCTAGCCTTGCTCATTTAGTCTAGAGTGCATGATTAGAGTAAATAACAATGACAAGAACTTGTATGAGGGGATTTTATGGTAATGAGGACATATGTATCTCTCAAGTATTCATATTATGGTGATACCAATCTAGGGTGATTACTTGGTTTAGGTTGCATACCCAAGACACACATGCTTTGATGTATGACTATGAAAATAAACCCTGATAATAGAGTTAGGGAAGATAAACCTCATGGATATGGTAAAAAATTAAAAAATGTTATTTGAATCCCTAATTTCATCACTACTAAGGGTTGAAATATATTACTAAGGTTACCAACATAGCTATTTTAAACCCATACACTAGAAAGTGACGCTTAGGACAAGCTTAAGAGAGAGGAGGGTTGATATGATGGTCTAAAAAATATGATAAAATGTAAAAGATAGATAATGGAATGAGGAGGATACTATGAAAAAATTGAAGATAAAAATGCATCTATAGGTGGGCTAAATTTCCAAAATCCAAATCTAGGCATACAAGGCCTAAAGCCACCATGAACCCTCAAGACTCATATTCACTTCAGGGATAGAACCAAACCTCCAAGTAGGCTCAATGCAATGTGTAAGTGTATGAAGATGTTTCAGACCTTGAAGGAGGTGTTTAAAGTATGGGAATGCAAAGGAATGGTCTAATGTAGTCTTAACACCTTCTTAAGCTCCATTGCCTTAAACAAACATGTCGAGTTGTCACTTTTAACACTCATATATTTTATCATAGAGGGAATAAAACTCAAGTATTTTAGGGGAATTTGGGAATCGCTATGGACTCAAGATCTATAAAGGAGAGAGTGGGGTTCAGGGTCCCAAATTTATGAATAAACATTAAAACTATAACCTTCACAAACTACCTAGTAGAGAGCTTGAAGAACACCATCTTTTGTTCATATATCCATGTATAGTTTGAATGGGACCCAAGGTTATTTATGAGATATAAAGGGGTATATAGGGTAAATTTTCATGTCAAGAAGTTCTGGTTTGGAGGTCAATAATATATGAACCATCCTTAAGATGGTGGACCTCCAAAACCCTTCTTAAACCCTAGTTTAGACTCAATGAAATAATTATACTGACAAATACATTTGAATGAGGTAATTGGGATATGAAAATGTGTTAATTGTCTCCCAAAGCCCCCTAAGAACTCAAATGGCCTATTAGTTTGCATGTGTAGGGTATGCACTATATAGATCAAGCCTAAGAAAGCTACTCTAAGACTATATGTAAGAAACTGAGAAGGATCTACATATCCCATATGTTTTTTATGAGGGAGAGGGACCCAAAGGTATAAAATTATTACACATAAGCCACTTATAGGGTCCCACATGCCTGATATACACTTGCAGACAAGCCTAGGTGCCTAAATGAAAGGTTGTATGTACACAAGAGGGGGTAAATGGATTGCTCAAGCTAATAAAAATGATTTGAAGGCCCTAAGGGATGATTTTAATGTTTTAAAAAATGGATAAGTGATTCATAACTTCATCTTAGGGTTAAAAATCTATAAACTTGCATTCAAGCCTATTGATCTAGTACCCTCCTCAAGGCAATTCCACTTGAAAGCTGAAGTAGGGGACAAAGGAAGATTAGATGAGATCTTAGACCTCTATGAAGGTGTTTATCATGTTTTTATAGGTGTGTTAACCACTTTTATTTGTAAGGTATAAGTCAAAATTGGTCACTTTAGCCTGTAAGTGTCTTAAGACTGCTCATTTCTCACTTGAGAGGCAATTTAGCAAGCTCATAACTATACAAAATAGTTACATGGGGAGTTGAACACTTTAGGAGAGTTGAGGGACCTCATTTAAAAGAGATTAGTGGCATTGGATCAGATGTTAGGTCCTAACCTTTATGAACCACTGATGAGAGTCTAAAACCCTCTTAAACCTCCCTAAAACCCTAATAAGGACCTGATTGGGAAGATCTTAGAAAAAATTAATCCAAATGCATTGAAATGATCTAGTAAACACTTGGATCATATATTCCTCTCAAAGGAGGCCTCGGTTATGGTAAAGGTCTGTATGGTCAATGTATAAACAACCATAGAAACTACAAAGGTTTTTAGTAGAAAATGAGGTACAAGACTTGGTCAAGGGTTGAAAATCATAAGAGGAGGTACTATGAAACTTTTTTCACCTTCTCAAGTTATAAAATGTCCATAAATCTACCTATAAATGCTTATATAAATCCTTACCAATTAGGTAGTCTTAGAATGTAAAAAGGAGGTGACCTAGTCATCTAAGTGAGGTAAGATTACAGGTGTGAGCTGATTAGAAAGCCTAAATATTGGTATAATAGGTTGTTTTCGATGTGAAACATGCTCAATCAATCAGTTGAAGGTTTGATTCATCTATCATAGCCATTAAAATAGTGAATAAGTCAGGAGACTAGATTACTTGCCTAGCAGGCCTACTTAATCAATAAAAGGGATGTCCATGGGTGTAAAAAACTAACATGGAATTAATTATTGATCATAAAAAGCTTGTAACTATCCTCTAAGGTAAGCAGGCTCCACATGAATGGCCATTAAAGAGGATTTTAGTAGTTTCTTAAACATAGTCAACATGCAGGGAAGAGGTGGCCACTAATTGCTTCATGGCGAAGGCCTAATTGGACCTTTTAAATGCTTTGTAACTATTAAAAAGAGATGGAATAGGCTAGTAATTTCATTTAATAGGCTCTTCATGGGTCAAAATTTTCTAAAAATAGACTCTAATGCCCCAAAGATGCTCATTCAAGATACCAATAAGCTTAGGCAATGCATGGAGGAGTATGGAGGTTGTTGGTAAATACCAATTGAAGGAATGGTGGTAATTCATGACCCATTCCTATTATCTCCATGCCAAATTCAATATTATTTTGAATAATTCTTCTATATATTGAGGCCTTAATGCCATTGTAACTATCCCTCATCTGGGTGTAGTAAAACTCTATCAAATTGTATCTTGAGAACCTTGAGAATCAATAAAGAAAGGACTAATTGCAAACTTATTTGTTAGAATTAGTGTGTTATGGTTTTTTGAATTACATAAAGTGTTATGTTTATTCTCATTTTAGGTCCTCTCCTTTACCTATTTATTAGAATGCTATCTTATGCAGGTCATGTGATGTGTTAGAGTGTGGTAGCTATGTTGAAGAGTGAGTTGGTTGATAGTTCCTCAAGTAGGCTTCTTTTCCATTGCCTTCAATTTGTAGACATTCCACATAACCTTCACATTAAAAACTTATGTTTAAGAGTTCATCAAGAATCCTATTTCAATTATTAGTCTCTATTTGATTCATAAACTGTTGTTTGATGATCAGTTAAGAGTAGATATATGAATATTGGTGCATCACCATTTTAGAATAGGTTTCCTTCTCTTGTTTTCACTCTATCTCTTTTCATCCCAACATTAGTAGGCCTTAGAAATTGATCTTAAGGTGATGTATCATGGGATCTATCCCCATAACATAGAGGCTTGGTCCTCTTATAGGTCACCCACATCCTTTGGACTAATCCCATGTGAGAGGATCCTCCTACAACAAATTAATGAAAATGCATGAAATAACAGATTTATATAATTAGCAGAAGCACTGAAAGGATTATATTGATCATAGGTAACTTCAAGGGGGAACCCTCCTTTGATTAAACTCAATACAAAAAATTCATGGATGCCTTCATTGGCCTCAACACTTACTTATTTCTTAAGTATAATTAAAGTAAATACTACTTCTCATGAATGTGGGATAAAAAAATACTCATGGGATGATTTACAAAGCATATGCATTTTTAGCAACCAACATACTAACAAATTAAAGAGAAGGGGTATCATTTATTCCTAACATCCCCTCCTTCTTAGAAAAATATTTTTCTTCAAAGCTTCAGATGTGGGAATTGGTGTTGAATTTGACATAATGGTTCCCATGTTGCATCTCATGCCACTGAATTAGTACCTCTATGATGGAATGGGAGTGAATTTGGCATATGCACATGTCTAGGTTTGCCTCCATCTCAAGAAGGATGGATCCTTCATTATCAAATTTTGTAAAATAGTCTGCACTCTGATGTTTGTGCCAATAAATTTCTTTAGACAAGAAACATGAAATATTGGGTGAACTCAGGAAGAAGGTGGGAGCTTCAACTTATAAGCAACTAACCTAATTTTATATAGAACCTTATATGTCCCATAAAACTTGGGAGATAGCTCATGATTCCCTTTGAGTTTTAGGGAGGATTGCTTGTATGGTTATAGGCAAAGAAAAACCATATCACCTACCTGGAAAGTACACTTAGAATGGTGCTAATTAGCCTATTATTTCATTCTATTTTGTGCCATATCATATGAATATTGTCTCATAGGATGCTGAGGATTTGATCCCAATTTTGGAGAAGCATGCCAACCACTTAAATTGGTGAAATAATATGGGTGTATAGAAGGAGCATTGGTGGTGCTTAACCATAGATTGATTCATAGGGAGTCATTTTAGTTGAAGTGTGGTAGGAGTTATTATACCACCATTCGACTAGAGGAAGCCACTTTGCCCACTAATGTTGTTACTATGAGGTGAAATAACAAAGTAAAATTTTGAAGCATTTGTTGACAATTTCAATCTAGCCACCCATTTGTGGATGATACCTTGAACTCATCTTTAGTTGGGTGCTAATGAATTGAAATAGTTGTATCTAAAAATGGTTGGTGAAGGTTATATCACAATTTGAGACAATGGAAGAAGGAATGCCATGAAGATGGAAAATCTGGTCCAAGAATTTTTTTGTGATTATGGAGGTGGTATAAGGATGGATGAGAGGACAAAAATGAATATACTTGGAGAGGAAATCAACCAAAACCAAGATCACTATTTTTCATCCATATTTAGGGAGCCCCTTAATGAAATCCATAGAAATATCTATCCAAATCCTGGTAGGGATAAACAAGGTTTAATAAACCTAGGAATGAGTGTTGTTTCACCCTTGTTGTATTAGTAGGTATCACATTTAGCCACCATTAGTTGAATTGAATTTTTAATTCCCTTATAAAAGAAGTTACATCATGACCACTCATAATTTTTGAGAAACCTTGAGTTCCCTATGGATGGAAAAGCATGCAGTTCATAGAATATAAATTGCTAAAGATTTGTGCTCTGAGGAAGCACCAAAAAACCCTTATATCATAGAGAAGTACCATCCCAAGAATAATGTGGTACAATAGAGGGGTTAGTGGCTAATTTTTGAATTATTTGAGATAATGAAGATTCATTGACATACCCCTACTATACAACACCCAACCAATTTAGAATAGGCATATAAATAGATGAAAGGGAAATTTGGTCCATAAATATGCGAGATAGAGAATTATCCAAAATATTGTCCTTACCTTTATTATAAGTGATCTCATAGTCATAAACCATAAGTTTGATAACCCATTTTTTTTATGATGGGATGGGGACCTATTGTTTCAAGAAATATTTTAGACTCTGGTGATAAGTTTTGATGCAAAAATGATTCCCTAGTAGGTATGGCCGCCACTTTTGTACTGCATGCAAAAGGGCCATCATTTAATTCTCATAAGTAGAGAGTACTAAATTATTGATATAAATTGATTTAATGGTGAAAAAAATGGGGCATCCTTCTTGGAGTAGAATAAAACCAAGCCCATTACTGTAAGCATCACTCTCGATAGTGAAGGTATTGGAAAAATCTAGCATAGCTAGAACAGGGGTAGTACACATAGCTTATTTCAATTATTCAAATACACACTCAATAGCTTGTATATATGTAAAATCATCATTTTTCAACATAGCTATCAATATATCTACAATCTTCCCATTACCTTGATAAACTTGTGATAGTATCAAGTCAGCCCCAAAAAACCATAGAGGCTCTTGAGTGTTTAAAGATGAGGCAAATCTATCTTGGAAACTATTTTTTAAGGATCCACCCAAATCCCTTGGGATAAAACAATATGCCTAACATAATATAATTCATACTATCCAAAATCACATTTAGAATATTTTTCATAGAGATAATGATCATAGAGAAGTTGTAGTACGAGCTCCAAATATTTAGACCATGTTTTACTATAGATGAGGATATCATCGAAGAAGACTAGAATGCATTTCTATAGGTAGGACCATAATATTTTATTTATAAATGCTTGAAATGTTGAAATATCATTAGTGAGGCCAAAGGGCATGACCAAAAACTCATAGTGGCCATCACATATGCAAAAAGCTATCTTAGGGATATCATCCTCATAAAGTTGAATCTGGGGATATCCAGAGTGGAAATCCAACTTGGAGAAAAAATGAGAACCATGAAGCTCATCAATAATAGGGATTGGGAAATTATCCTTGATTATGATGTGATTAAGTGCACAAAATTCAATGTAGAGGTACCATGACCCATCTTTTTTTTGGATAAGGAGAATTGGGGAAGAATATGGGTTGGTATTGGGGTGAATAATTACTTGCTTTAGTAAGTCTTGAATGAACATCTTGATCTCAGTCTTTTGTTGAAATGGGTAGTTAGTTATAGGGCATGATATTGGGAGGAATGTTTCCAAGAAGGAGATGAATATTGTGTTCCTTTAGCTATGAAGGTGGCAATCCCACTAGTTTGGCAAAGACACATGTATACTTATGCAGAACGTTTTGTAGATCATAAGGAGTAGTAGAGACTATTGATGGTTGCATTTGAAGGGAATGGAGCTAGGAAATTATTGCATGTAAATTATTATTCAGAATATTTTACATGTGATGTGAACTTATGATGCTAAGAGACCTCAAGTGTAAGCCTTTCAATGTGTGTTTTTGCCCATTATCTGAAAATTGCATCCAAAGTTTAGCAAAATCTCATAAGATGGGTCCAAGTGTGCATAACCATTGGGATCCCAAAACAACATCAAATTTACCTAAGGATAAGGAAAACATGTCAAAGCAAAAGTTATAATCTTTAATAGAGATACACACATTGTGACACTTACCTTTGCAAGGTAATGTGTCCCCATTGGCAATCATTACTTTAAAGTTGGAGCAAGGATGAATAAAACAATCAACCTGTTTGGTAATCTAAGGGTCAATGAAGTTATGAGTGTTAATTAAATAAATGAGTATTATGAGAGGGATATTATTGAATTAACCCTTAACCCACATGGTTTTTTGGGTGGTGGTCCTACTAAGGCATGGAGAAAGATCTCTGGTTGGACTTCCTAAGAAGTAAGTTTCAAAATCGATGGATCTTCTTCTAGATCATCTACTATGTCATAAGCATCTTCCAAAAATTTAGTTTTGGGTGAAGATTCCACATCAAATAGGTAGATATTTTATTTGACACATTGATGTCTATAAGTGAATTTGTCATCACAATTATAACATAGTCCTTTTTCTCTACATGTTTACATCTCTGCTTCAGTCAACTACTTAATATGAGTGGTCCTGGGGGTTAGCATTATTTGAGATCATTATGGATTGGTATTTTAAAATGGAGAAAATTTGGATTTAAATACTTTTTGAGCTATGATCTTATCCTCTACCAACTTATCCAACCCTAGGGTGTCCATCATCATGTTAGGTTAGAACATTATAACCTTAGATCAAATTGCATCATTTAGAGCACTGATAAAGTAACTCCTAAAGAATTCATTAGATAATCCCTCTATATGATTGGCCAAATTTTCAAATTTTATTTGATATTATCTCATGGTTCCTATTTGGAAAAGTTTAGTGAATGCCCTGGTAAAGTCATCAAAATCACTAAGGCCAAAATGTTACAAAATAAGGGTGTAAAAATTGGTCCATATGGGCTCGTCGTGAGCCTTGGTATACCAATGATACCATTAAAGGGCTTCATGTTCTAAGTGAAAAAATGCAAGTGGGACCTTGTTGGCATCAAAATTATTATGCAAACTAAAATATTTTTGGGCCTGATAGATCCATCCATTTGGATTTGCACCATGGAACTGAGGAAAATCAAGCTTCAACCCATAAAAATTGTTAGAAGAAGAAAACCCAGTGTCTAAAGAGGACTCTAGATGCTGTCTATTATTCAAGGTAAATATGTTGAAGATTGAGGCTAATATTTTTTTCATCTAGATCTTTGATTTGGGTTTTGAGGGTAAAAATTTCATCCTCCATGTTTTTTCCTCCTATTTGGGTTACTACCATGACTAGAATAAGAGTTTTTTTGCAATGGGTAGGAAAACTAGAGTTAAGACACACTTAGTAAGGAAATTTTTTAATTTGGGCATAATCAAAAGGGGTAAAGGTACTTTACTAATTTTTTTGCATAGTGGGAGTATGATTGATGAAGGTGAGGGCAATATCAGAATGGAAAATGGAAAAACTAGAAAATTTATCAAAGAGGGACAAAGCAGTAGAAAAGGGAGATGAAAAATGTCAAAAAAATTCAAGGCAAATGGACAAAAGTAGAAGTTATGGCAAAACCCAAAAAAAGAGACAATTGAGATTTGTAGGAATTAAGAGTGGAATCAGGATATGGGACCTCAAGCAATAAAATGTGGAGAATGCAATTTTAGGTGTTTAAATAAATTTTGAGGATCAACAGGGATACAAATGGAAAAAAGTTTACTTTTTTTGATTCTATTTTCTATCGAATGTCTGATCGCAAGCCCTCTAAGAGTCTTCTGATACTCTGCCAATAGTTTTTTGAAACTGATAGGATAAAGATTTTTTGGCTTCTAGTTTCCATCAACTATCTAAATGTAATTCCTCTAAGAGTCTTCTAATACTCTATTGATTAAGTTTTTGATAATCTACTGGGAATAGTTTAAAATTGATAGAAATGGGCCCCAAGTTTTAGTAGCTATCAAAGGTTTTGAAGATATCTCTCCGACTACCAATACTATCTAAATGAGTACTACTCTCCAAAATTTTTTTGGCCACATATTTATCCCTAAGTGATAGCTCTTAGTTTTCTTCATAGCTAGGAACAAATCAATCGGGAAGGGGTCATTTCCCATTTCATTGGTAGGTCCTCTCAATGGGCTAACTACTTTGGGGTTCCTATGGTACTCCTCATAATGAGTCTTAGGGATTTCACCCAAGCACTTCCCATAGTTATGTGGATAAGTTTTTACCCTGATCTAAAATAGATTATTGTGATACAAAAAAATACTTAAATGAATTATGCAGTAGAATAGAGTTAAGACTTTTTGAGAACAATACTTAAATGAATTATGTATAAAATTAGATTTTAGGCTTTCTAAAAAAAAGTTGGCTCTGGAAAGTGCTCTGATACTAGATGACAGGATCCTCCTACAACAAATAAATGAAATGTCATGAAATAATAGATTTATATAATTAACAAAAGAAACTAAAGGAATATATTGATCACATGCCACTTTAAGGGGGCAACCTCTTTTAATCAAGCTCAATATAATAAATTCATGGATGCCTTCATTGGCCTCAACACTTACTTATATACTAAGTATAATCTAAGAAACTACTACTTCCCATGAATGTGGGATAAAATAAAATGTTCACGAGATGACTTAAAAAGCATATGCATCTATAACAACTAATATAATAACCAAAAAGAGAAGGGGTAATATGGGTCCATAAAACCATATTTCCCCAAGCTTGAATAGAACTACACCATCTTCTTCTAAGGGTGCAATTTGAAGTATTAACAACTACTCAACACATTGCACAATTTTTCATATTTTTTTGAATATCACAAACCTCCTTCACAATCTTCTAAAGTGTCTGCAATAAGGACAAATAAGGGCTGATAAAGTAGTTTAGTATGTCAAGACCAAGAATCCATAGAATATGGATTCACAACTACACATTGAGTTGGCTAGATATGAAATCCCAAATGTAGAATTTGACTTTGATAGTACCATCAATATGATTCCTCATTCAACATAGGAAGCAATTAGTCGAGAAAATATGGGTTATAAAAACATTAAGCTCAATATATTATGATAGATTTAAATGTATTGGCTAACTAGAATATGTTGAAATTAAAGTGGCTAAATTTATTTTGTGAGGGGACTTCAAGGTCATTGAAATGAAGACAATAGAGACCCATTACCCTACATTAATCGATAAAAAATGGGCTTGTGATGGCTAAATGACTATTAATACTATGTGTAATTAGATAGAAGTGCATTAAAAAGATAAAATAGTAGTCATACCTTTAAACAAATCTGAATAAAAGCCTTATATCATTCCTAAGGAGCCATAGTCTCCTTATGCTTATGGTGACAATAATTGGTTTAAGGTGGGGATAAGTGAAAGAAAAACTAGGGTGCACACTATTTAATGTCAAAAGTGGAAGCTCAGTACTATGTAGTAGGAATAACTATTGGCATTCAAACTGGTTATCACAAAGTTACTAGTCAGATTAGTTCAAATTGAAGAATGTGTTTCTCTTTAAATATGTTTAGCAACAAGATTTGAGGTAGAATTTTTGTATAATAATACTACAACTATGATAGATAACATTTTAACCTACCCCTAAAGGGATTATACCCTATGATTCAACATCATCCATAAGTGGTGACTTAGATGCACATCCTAAATTGGTCTTATAGAGTTCATGAGTTATGATCTTTGTGTATGGTGTTTGCTAAAGAATGCCAAATACCTTAATCTTTTGTTATCAAGGATTTAAATCCATTATTATTGAGGATTGAACACCATGTACTGGAGGTGGAACAATGAGTCACCACACTTAGATATGTACTAAAAAGAACTATTGTGACATGGTGGGATGTGCACAAACATGCAACAATGCATTGGGAGGATGCCTCTAAAATCTTGCATGTAAGATTTTAGTTACCAGTTAGTATTAAATTAGAATAGCCTTTATTTCAATAGGGTCAATGTCCTTAACTACACATCCATCAATGCATGGATATATGGACTATATAGGGAGTATAGCCTCGATATTAGGTGCACATATTTAGTCATACCCTTGCACCTCTTCCAATAACCTGGTACATGCATTAAGAGTGTAGAAGGGAAACTAAACACTAGTCACAACTTTAATAGGATTTAATCTAAACTTTTATATTTTGAGATGATAATATCTTAGTACATAATGCCTTACAAAAGATCAATTTTTTTCTATGTCATGGATGTACAAAAGATTTAACAAATGTTGCTAAATCAACCTCTCATTAGGAAGCTATGTAGGACCTAGATCTAGAACTACACAAGTGTAAATCTAGTCAAAAATAAAAACTCTAAATTTAGATATGTAACAAAATAAAATTTGATCTGACAAAGTCCAATGACAGTGATAGTGATGGGGATATCCATTTAGAAGGGTTTTTGAACCACAACATGAAGAGGACTCTAAACCAGTACATAGTGTAGAGAATGTAGATGAAGATAAAATGTGTGATATTAAAATCCCACAATGGGAAGGTAAACACATTTTATAAGATACTATGCCTAGTGGATCAGGCAAAATATATTAGGAACTATTGTGAAAGACTCAAGGAAATATTAGGACATAAGCAACCCCTAAGATTAAAATAATAGGAGATTACTAAGGACAAGAGTAGATCTTTGAAGCCTTGTAGCTGTTAAGAGACTACTAGGATGTGTTTCCAAGAAAAGTTTTGGAAGTCAAATACATAGATCCATCCTTAGGATAAATGCATATCGAGCTAAAGGAATGTGCATGCTAGATTAAAAAAATGACCATGTAGGTTCAATCCTAATATGAAAACTAAATTAAAGGCTAAAATGGATTGAATACAAGAAGTTAGAATTATTTATCCAGTTGGAAATGTAGAATGGGTGATCCCCATGGTGGTACAACCTAAGAAGATAGGAGAAAGATATGTGTGTGGGGATTACTTTACACTTGATGATGCATCTATCAATGATCCATTTCTTATCCCTTTTACACATGAAGTGCTTGAATCTATAACTAGACATGAGGTATATTCCTTTACGTATGGTTTCAATGAGTATCACCAAATTCTGATTGTTGAAGAGGATTAGGCCAAAATACATTTGCTACTAAATGAGGGTCATTTACATACAAGGTAGTGCCATTTGGGTTAAAGAATGCACTTGCTATATTTTCTATAGCTATGGTTAATATAGTTAAAGAATTCATTCATGATTTATTGGAGGTTTATCTAGATGACTGATCAATCTTCTCTTTGTTTAAAGAGCATTTGTCAAAGATAAGATTGATGTTAGAGTGTTGTAGGGATTTTTACATCGCCTTAAATTTTAAAAAAAATGTCTATTGTTTAAACCATTTGGTGTCTTGCTAGGTCATGTGGTTTGGAATGATGGAATTTTGGTCAATCCAACTAAAATTATTGTTATAGTAAGAATTCCATCTCATAAAAACTCAATTGAAGTGCACACTTTTCTAAGTCATACTAGATATTATAAGAAGTTTATAAAATGATATGTAACTATATCAACATCCATGGAGAAGCTAATATGTAAAGACACCAAATTCAAATGGACACTAGAGTGTCAAACAACATTTGTCAAGTTAAAGTAGAGGTTGGTAACAACACCCATCTTGGTATTTCTTGATTGGAACATGCCATTCTATGTACATGTGGATGCTTTGGGCACTATAGTAGGAGCTATTTTAGGATAACCAAGTGAAGGTAGGATAAACCATCAAATACATTTTTCAACTAGTAAACTCTTAGCTACAAAAAATAATTACATAAACATTAAGAGAGAAGCACTCACCATGGTGTTTGAATTGTAAAAGTTTAGGCATTACTTGATGGCTACTCCTTTTGTGTTTTTTAAAGACCACAAGGCATTGTGATACCTGGTTAATAAACTAATGCTAGGGGATGGATTCAAAGGTGGTTGATTCTCTTCCAAGAATTCCAATTTTAGATCAATGTGAAACTAGGATGGGAGAATGTGGGACTAGACCATCTCAACCAACTACACAATAGGGAAAAACTAGAGGAACTTAAAGATGAATCTCTTGATGCACATTTATTTAGAACTATTGTATTTATTGATAACATAGAGGACATCATATTTTTTTAGAACGAGGAAATTTTGACACATTATCAGAGAGAGACAAGAAATAGATGGTTACCATATCTATACCATATAGCCTTATTAATAGATTGTTGTATAAGCTAGGTAAAGATGATGTATTGTGTAGGGTATCTCTAAAACACAAGTGACCACAACTATTTCAATAAGCTCACCAAGGCAGTATAGGAGGATACTTCATAGGAGATGCCACTATCAAGAAAATAATTTAGAGTGGTCTATGGCAATCTACACTTTTTTAGGATGTGCATAGAGTTACTAAACATTATGACATTTGTCAATGAATGGGTAAGCCCAATAAATGAGATAAAATGGCTTTGGTTCTTATGCTTGAAAAATAACCTTTTAAACAATTGGGAATTGATTTTTCATACCTATATCTCCCCCAAGTGAGCAAAATCATGCCATATATATTATCACTATGACCGATTATTTCATAAAATAGGTGAAAGCTACTGCTACTCCAAGCTAAGATATGAGGGATGCTACAAAGTTTTTACATGAAAACATTATCACATAGCTCAAATGTCTAATTAAACTAGTAAGTGATATAGGTATGCACTTTCTTAATAATAATATTAAGACTCTAATGAAAGAATTCATGATATCATACCAGAAAAACACAACTTACCATCTACAAGCCAATGGACATGCAAACACATCAAATAAAGTTTTGGGTAAAATGCTGACAAAAATTTGCAATGTCTAGAGAGATGATTAAGAGGATCACATTCCTAAAATTTATATAGGATTATCACACACATTATAAGTGAACTACTAGGTTCACTCACTTCCAATTAGTATATGTACTTGAGGCAATAATGCCTATGGAATACATTGTACCTAGTCTATGCATGATCCAAAACTTAGAAGCTTTGGTTGAAAGATAATTCAAGAAATAAGAACAAAATAACAATAATGCAATCTCTGAGAAGAGATGTTTTATTCATAAAACATTGCAGATCCAAACATATGCTTATCTCTGAGAAGAGATGTCTAATTTCCATTTTGGGTTACATCTTCATTTATACACATTTTAAAGGTAGGAGGAGGATGTGAAAGGTCACTAATCTCAAGGGAGATTAAGTGATTTGACTTCCATGATTTAAAATAATACAAAATTGGAGGAATTACTATTTTTAGAAACTTACTACTTTTAGACTACACTACTAAAATTGAAATTTGGGGCACTTCTATTGGGTTTTTGGGGGTCAAAATCCATTGAGTCTAGCTCTATGCCATATTATCACTTTTCTCTTATTCTTAGCTTTCCAACAATTCAAATGGTGAGTCGATTAGAGCTATGGTGAAGAATTTATGGCTCCTAGAAGTCCTGCCACCAATTGGGGTAGAACCATCACCTGAATTATCACCTAAAATGTTGCCCAGATCAATGCATTATGATGGCCATGAGGCTAAAGGATAAGGATGCATTAAGGGCGTGGTTGCTAGATTTCACTAAGATGGAAGAAGAAAAGGTAAGATCATAATGGACACAATAAATCAATAAACAAAGTAAAAAAACATGGCATGATTATAATCTGTGGTCTAAGTAATTCTACCTAGACCAAATTGTATTGCTTTATGAAAGCAAATTTAAAATATTCCTAGGAAAGTTGTGCATACAATGGAAAGGACCCTACATCATTCAAGAAGTATCACCTAGGGTACTATTATAGCCCAAATTTTTAACCTATACAAGTTATGTAGACCTTCTCAAATTTGAGTAACATAGAACTATCTCTACCTATAGACAAGCTACTATAAGAGATAGATCTCTAGATTTGAAAGGGCTAGTTCCCTTTATCTATATTTTAGGCTCACACAATACACTAGACTAATAAATATTGGGGGTGAAAATTGAATAAGGAAACATAAAATCAACCTATCCTAATGAAGGTGAGACGCCAAAGATAACTCCACAAACATACTTGCATTTGTACTAAGAGAGAAGACTGCTAAAATTGACCTAAACTCAATGTTCTTATAGCATAAGTGTTTCTACATGGAGGTAAATTATTATGCATAAATATAGGTGGGTGAAAATAAGGTCTGATACTAGACACTACTAGTCTCTCTCACACTTAAAAACACACTTAAAAAACACATATGCTTCATGAGACTTGTTATAAGAGATGCTACTACTCACACAATGCATACAAGAGCATAATGAAAGCAAAGAGAAGACATTCATCACTTGTCATAAAAATACACTACTTAATATACTTAGGCAAGATTTTCAAAGACAAAATCAACTTTAGAACTTTATTCCAAGACAAATAAAGATGTCAAACTAGTAGGGCTTCTGCCATACTAATTGTGGATTCCTTATAATGCCAAAATGGATTGCATATATAGAGCATAGGAGAGGAGAAGAAGTGAAGTTTGATAGTCATAAGGAAAAGTGTCAAGATGTGAAAATAGTTAAAATGCAAGAGAATGAGTTGGAAAATAAGATATGAAGCCATTTGGACAAGTGTCTATCTGAAGTACATCATTCTTCTAAAGTTGGTGTAGAGAGTCTTCATTCTCCTTCTTTGAAACTCCATTGATGATGAGGAGTCCACTTGAATGTTAAAAACTAAAATTTAAGTCCTTGAAACATATCATCAGACTTGATAAGGTGTAATTTTGATTATGATAGTCATTATACCTTCTCTAATTGATAGCCTTCCCTTCGTCACTTGTCATTCACTTTTTGTAACTCTTCACTAGCCCTTTAGGCCTAAATATTCACAATTGTCACCATGGTGACTTGAAATTTATCAAGAAGTTTCATTTCAGATGTGTTAGACACATTTATAATATATCTTTGTCTTTTGGTTTATCATGTAGACCTAAATGAAACTCCTAACCACACTTATCATCTCTAATTTTGGCAATCAATCACTTTCTCATTGTTCTGTCCAAGACTGCCTGCAATGACTAACTTAATAGAGGTATTTACATGTATGACCAAGGTGATAATTTGGTTTTATTAGTTTAAATACATCTCTACACTCATTACATAATGAATTTAACTTGTCTATTCCCTTTTATACCCTCATTTCAACTCAAATCCTATGGAAAACATAATATTAGGCTTATCCATATAAGTGATAGTATAAAATGAATGAATGGTAAGGATCCTATAAGAGTCCTAAATGGATCAAAAACACTTTAAATTCCAATTTACCACTTTTTGATGCACCTACCTTCATATCTTTCTCATTAGGTTCTTATAAGGGTTTTAAGAGGGTTTTTGGTCATTTAGGTTCTTAGTGATGATTCATAAAGTTAAATGCTTAAACCCTAAATAAATTCCAAAAAATTTGAGTTAAATACCCCCCTAAAATATACCTATATTATTTAAGTCTCATGAAACTCATTTGTACATATGTGAGCAAATGAAAATGGCTTCTTGAGCTCCTACTTGTATTTTGAGTATCCCTAAGGGAGAATTAGGCCTAAATGATGAATTTTGAGTTTTTGCCTACAAACCAATGATTTTTATAGACTATACACTCTCTCATGAAATATCTCACATGGGATGGAAATGTCTCATGATTCTATGAGTGAGGCTAGGCACCTTGAGGGTTTATGCCTAGTTTTTAGGCCAAGTCTATAAGACTATGTTTCTATGCATATGATCACATGTAAGGTTTTAAGTGACTGTAGGGCCTATTAACAATTTTTAACCTTAATTTTAAATTTTTTTACAAGACTCTTCATCTCATCCTTTTTACCATTCATGCATACTAGTTCTGAAGATTGCATGACTACGAAGTGCCTCATGTCTGTGATAAAATAAAGGACACTTCCCCTATTGGTGTGGAAAAAATAAGACCTTAGAGGTTTATATTAGGTCATGAGAAAATTTTATATCAATTTTCAAAACTTTTTAAATCTCTAATAGCCTTAAAAATCTCAAATTCATAAAACTATCTTCTAGGTTATGATTGTATGCATGATTTTTAGGTAGAGTTTGAAATTTTTCTATCTTTACCCGAGTCAGAGTCTTTGAACTGATAACTTGATGATTTGAGAATTAAATTCAAGTATTAAAGTATATAAATAACCACCACTTCAATATTTTCATATTACTTAAGTCACTTGGGTAGACTATATGCTTGTATGTGTTCTCTTGGACTGGTTTACCAATGTTGTATTCCTGGATTCAATGGGATCAATAAAATTTACCTAACCTTGATATATTCATCTTGCCTATAAGAATGTGATATAAACATGGTATTATCACTATATAACTGATATATACATGGTCATCCATATTTCACCACTATCTACCAACTAAATTATATGTTTCATTAGCCTATACTGGTTTGTAGTCAGACTATATGTGTTTTATTAAGGAATACAAAGGTTTCTAGTAGGTGGAGATAGATATTTGAACATTTTACTTCATTCCCTTCATTATTATTTAGGTCATTGAGGTTATTACATACTTTAATACATCCATTTCTACCTTGAGATAACATAATCACCTTACCATCAATGTACTAGTGTTACTTACAATGTTGTATTACTACAAGTTTATTTTGGATTAAAAGGCACTATAGTTACTAAATGTTTTCATCAGGGCTTGATTTACTTAAAAAATTCCTCTACCATCAACTTATCTTGACTTAACAACCTCCTTATTGTGTCAATATGTAACATCTAGTCTTAGGATACAAGAAGAAAACCAACAAGCTTACACAGACCTCCTAAACATTCACCAAAAGATGCTACTATGTAAGGTAAAATCCTCTTTCGAAGAGATTAAGGTAAATCATCTCATTTTATAACCTTTTCAATTTTGCACCTCTGTAAGTGTTAATGAAAGGTTTGAGTATAGTTTTGACTATGTTAAGGCTTTTAAGATATCTCAAACTTGTCAAAGCTCTATCATGAAGTCCAAATCTCTCATCAACCCACCTTCTAAACACTCTTACACAGTCTTATAAGTGATGATTTTAGGGTTACTTAACTATTCTTATGTCTTAAACTCTGCACGCCATCAATGATCCTCTAGATACTAAACCTTAAATGGATAAACTAATCACCATGTTATGAGGGATTGAAAAAAACATATTAACCTTGACTTAAAGCCATTCATAGGAGGATGAAACTCTATAATTGCCAAACATTACTCTACAAACCATGATGATAAATTCTAGTACAAGGAGATAGTTCTACGTTATTGTTTCATGACCACATATACAAAACTAGTTGAAATTAACATGAAATGGAAAAACATGCTCTACCAAACTTCATACATCACTTGGTTCACACAAACCAATGTAAATATATGAGAAAACTAAGGTGTTGGGGATGTGTGGGTAATTTGAAAGCATTAACAGTCTTAGTGATTGTTCATATAGTAAAAACCATCAAACTTTCAACTATGGACATGAAATGGAATTACATAGGGACCCCTAACATCCACCAAGTTCACTCAACCCAAATCCTCCTTTCCTATCTGTACTAATAGAAAACCATTTTACCTTCTTGACCTATCCAAGGGAATGATAGGAGAGAGAAAAAGGGTTTTCTCAAATTTGAATCTATTAAATCCATTTAATCTTAAAAATGACCTATGGGGATCTTAACACAACCTCTTGAAGCCTTCACACATCCAAATGTGTCATTTATTCTATACAACTATCTAAAACTACCTCTTTTATAGTGATCTTCTTATTTGTATATTGAACCTGCCATTTTTAGTTTCAAAAATACCATCTGACACTTAGCTAGCATGTGGTACACTCGATAACATATTGAAACCTTTATCCTTTGTGATCAACTATATATTTCACTTAAAATAACCAAAAAATGGCCAAAAAGGTTATTAGGACAAACTAGGCAAATGCGACAAGATTGAAACATATTAAGTGATCTCATTTAGGACCATGGTGAAAATTTCAAACCTAAGAGACCTTATGAAAAGTTTGAATATGCAAGGGGGTTGACAAAAATTTGACCTAGGGTTAAATCTAGTCAACTAGTACCATAGTGATGAAAGATTTATAGGGGACCATACTACCAGGGCAAATTAATGGCTATAGGCTTAAGCTATATCATTTTTAATCTCTATCATGATAATACAAATTAAGTGGGTGTTGAGTAGTGTAGACACTTAAAATTGGCCACAACTGGCTTTAGATCAGACTTTAAACTAATTTCTACCAACCATTGTAAATTAAGCCTAGGAATCACTTAATGTCCCAAATGTCTACACATCATTCATCAAAGCTCAGAATCATGTTGAAACATCCCTAATTGGGGTAACCTACCATATACAATAATAAAATCTCATAGATTCATCCCTAATCACCTTGTGGCATTACAATTGTCAATTTGGCCTATGGACCTATTAAGTGGGGCACTTGCACACAAAAAATCAAATCTTGAAAGAGCTAAATGGCTAATCAGAATTAATTAACAAGTTAAATAATATTAAATGCATAGTTTAATTATACATTTGAAATTAATGACTATTTAAAAAATAAAATTCAAAATTCAAAATATCCTAGCCTTTCATCATTGCCTTTATGAGTTGTCAAGCTCTTAGAAAATATCTTAAAATATCTAATTTTTAAAGCCATGCCTAGAAATTTGAAATTATAATTAATTAAAAACCATTAACTCTATAGGGTTATATTTGACTCACTTAGGTTTAGTTTGAACCCATTCTATTATACCCGACATTCCCCTTCTTTCCATAGGAAATAAGGACCCACTTTTTTTAGACCATGATCTTGACTTTGAGCCCCTCTTCTATATGTTTATGAAAAATTCTAGGAAAAGATCATGATTTGGTCGCTTATACTTTGGAAAGATGGCATTGATATTGTGTTTTACTAGATTAAATATTTTATTCTATGAGGTTTTTTACTTTGAGCTAATTATTATGATATTATGTTTTCATGGACTAATCTTATTTGGGAGTCTTTGTCAGACTTATGTTTTTCGGATTTTCTCTTCAAAAATTTTGTTTCACATGAATTGGTCTTTGGGTTTATTATATCAAACATTTTGTTTGATGTAATTTGATCTTCAGAGCATTTTGCCTATAATAATTTTTTTGAAATAATTTTCCCAAATCAAACTTATTCTTATGGACAATCTTGATAATATGCTTTTTCTAACAGAATTTACCTTTGGCCCCTTTAAACTTACCCTTCAGGCTTTGTGTAACTTGCCCTTCAAATCTTTTGATTTTTCCCTTTGGCCTTTATAAATTAGATTTTTTTGGACTTTTTCCATGGAAAAATATCCTATGAAGTAAACCCTTCAGATTGTTTCCAAATAGAAGGTACCCTTTGGCATTTTCAAATGACCCTTCACCATTTTGAAATTTCCCTTTAGGACTTTTGAAATTCCCTTTTTCCCTTGCCAACCTACCCTTTGGAATTTGTGCAATATGTCCTTCAACCTTTTTATTGTAACCATTTTTCCTAACAAAAATTCTTTCAAACCTATTATGATTGCCCTTCATCTCATCCATACATTTCCTTTGAGACTTTTGTCGTGCATATTTCCTTTAGGAATTTTATCCCGTACCTTTTCCTTTTCCTTTGGATATTTTGTTCAAGACACTTTCTTTGAGCCAATTAAATTACTTTAGACATTTTATCCAAAATAATTGATTCTTCAAAAGAATTATTGTGGATATTTTGTTTGAAACAATTCCCCTGATGGAATTCCTTTGGGACTTTTAAAATGATCCTTTGCCTCTGATTTACCCTTTGGAAGTTTTGTCAAGGACGCAAATCCTTAAAAATTTATGAACATACCCTTTGGACTTTTGAAGATGCCCTTCAAGACTTTTGTAAGAGCCCATTCCCATTGAAATATACCCTACGAAGTAGACCCTTCAAGTATTTTCTCCATGAAGTAAATCCTTTAGACCTTTTGAACACACCCTTTGGGAATTTTGTCTTGAGATTTTTCCCTCTAAGCCTATCCTTTGGGACTTTTTACCCTAGATCATTTCCTTTAGACTTTGTGTTTTAGACATTTGAGCTGACACAAAAAGCCTAAAACAATTCCCCCAAGAGCACATACCCTTTAGACATTTTAAAAGTGACCTTTTGGCATTTTTGAAGTGACCACTTACCCTTCAAGAATTTGTCCTAGGAAATTTTCCCTCTGAGACTTACCCTTCAGGCCTTTTGTCCCAGGACTTTTGTCCTTCATCCAATTCCTTTGGATATTTTGTCTAAAACATCTTGTCCTTCATCCATTTTGAGACCATCCCTTCAAGTATTCCTTTGATATTTGTGTCTCAAACATTTTATTTGATAAAAAAAAACTTTAGGAGAATTATTTCAGATATTTTGTTTAAAACAAATCTTTTACACAAAAATCCCATGATAAATCTCCCATAATAATTTCTCCTAAACAAATACCAGTGTGCCAAGTGGTACCTTTGCTTAGAGAGCATTTCATTATGTTTTGAGCTTAATTTAATATTTTTAGCCCAGACCCAAATTGTATTTTATTAATACTAAGACCTTGGGATAGAATATTTATGCAAGGAACTTTATATTATGCTAAGTCATTTTTTTCTTATGTTTATAAGATTAAGGAATCTTGAAAAAGTGACACGTGTCTAATTTACAAGATTAAATTTGATAGTCACACGGATGTCATTGACGGTCATGCAAATGTCAAATTTAAAATCAACAATAAAATAATTTATAGAATTAAATTTTAAAGTCATGTAAACATCATTGGAAATCATGAGGAAGTCATTTTATGTTCATGTGAATATCAAATTTAACCTCATATATTACCCATTTGGATTGAAATAAAGATCTAATAGTGCACATCTACTTAGGCCCATTTGATCAAATGATGTGAGAGCAAGTTGAAATGTCAAATATTTGTGAGAGTGATAAGTGTCACATCATAGGAGCCTAGTATATAAATCCAATAACCCATATAAAGAAGTAGGGAACTTAGTATATAGAAATTAGAAGCCCTAAGCAGCTACTAAGTGGCACACATCTAAAGCAGAGCAAAACAATACATGACAAGTGTCAAGCTCATGAAGTTAATGAGTCAAAGCATTAAAATCTAAAAAATGCATTAAACTAGTACATAAGAATTGATGGTGCAAGATCAACACAAAATTTATTTTCAAAGATCTTAGTCTCAATCAGGTATTGACATGTGTCCCCTTTCGAAAGCTAGTAGGGCATTATGGATAGACTACTTAGATCTTTAGACACTTGAGCTATATTTATCGAAAAACATTGGGTCTCATAGTTAATCTAGAGTATGAATACACATGTTTTAATCTAAATGGAGAATATAAAAGTGAAGATCTAGATTTTATAAAAGGCATGGGTGAGCATGCAATGCATCATTTAGATTAGTCATGGCTAATAGTAGTACCACTAGTTCTAAAAACATGGGTGAAGTGATTTTTCTACTTCATGCATATGTCTAAGTTTTATTTGAAGGTGGATAATCTGAGAGATCAATAGGTTATTCTCATAAGCTATAAAAGGAGACATGTACAATTTTGGTAAATGGTACATCTATTTGTAATTTGCATATAGTTTGAGCTATAATTGTAAAATATTGCCTCTATATTTATACACATGCACATGCTTTATAACTTTGGCAAAGACTAATTTAAATTGATAAATGTAGGTAGACTTTTATATAGTTTTGAACTAGAGTTAGAACTACATGTTTTGACCATCACATGTAATAACCTTGCATGAACTTAGAGGATTTGGCAACCCCTTCCCCAAGTCTATATAAATAATTATAATCCAACTTAGATTTTGGCCAAATAATTTTTTAATACAAGAGCAACATCAATTTTTATCATCAGTGAATGTGTTTGCATATTTTATTTCTAATTTCTATGTAATTAGTTGTTACTTTCATTGGTTGTATGTTTCAATAATCTTTAGTGTGCAAAAAATATGAATAGATTATTGATTATTTTGATTGATGTACTAATTTATAGGTGTGAAATAACTATTAAAGGATTGATAAATATATTGGTTAAGATAGTCAAGTTCAAATTGATTCAATATTCTTATTGTGCATGAGTGCTTTCTTGGATGTAGTTTTTTGTGTGTGTATAATAGCTACCTCAGATCCTCCACTAGCTTGTCCTATAATCTTTTGATTAAGGGTGTGAAGAAGTTGAAATATAAGGAGCAACCTTTGTTTGAGGCTTATGAATTTCCTACATCTTTATCTCCTTAGAATTATTCATTGTGTTTAAGTGTGTGTGTGTGCAATTGCTGCTAGTAATAGGCATATGTTTTGAGAACACTTATCCTTTTAAAAACCATCTAGGGGAGTAATTCCTAAAAACCATATGAGATTTCTTTTTTGCCTTACCCTTCCTCCTTTTTTTAGTTTTTTTTTGAGACTTTCCCACTCTAGATTAGAAGTTAGCCACCCATCCAACTCATGTAGATATTCACTACCCTTATTAGGAACCACATCTCCATCTAAAAACCTTGTCAATAACCTGCATGTCCTCTCTGCTATTCCATCAATAGGTTAAAATAAAATTCATACCTAAAAATCATGTCTTAGAGTGGAATCTACCTCCATTGATATCCTAAAATGTTAAAGGCTACATCATTATGGCTATGGTGTGCATAAAACTTGCACCAATAATTTCACTAGCACTAGAAGGAGGGCTAACACATCTGATAGTAGTAGTTATCCTTTGCATAGAGTTGTATTGGAGTCACCTAGGAGAGTGACCAAATCTAATTCCTAAGATAGTTTATTAGTCTCACCCTTGAAAAATCATAAGAGACCTAGAACTATGCCAATAGCCCCAGTTCAAAATAATCCCCCTCTAATAGGGAACCCCTTACTTGTAAGGAACCCTTTACCTATTAATCAACCAATGGCTCAACAAAATCCCTAGTTAGTTAGATATGCTATCATCATCCTAGGGGATGTGCATGATTTGCCTTAGAATCTTAAAAAGTACTTGTCATCCTTTTCTCCTTCAGGAGCAAGGACATCAGAAGAACATATCAAATCAATTAAAATTGATTTAAGATTAATGAATGTCATAGATGAGGATGTTGCATGTAAATTATTCCATTTCACTTTGATGGATGATATTTAAGATTGGTATTTAAATCTAAAAAAAAATACATCACTTCTTAGAATGAATATTAAACAACTTTTCTTGTGTAGTTTGGACAGGTCACCAATCCTAGTTTTGTATACCAACACTTCACCAACATGAAGAGGGAGCCTAATGAGCCCATCCATGATTTTAATGTAAGAAGGTATAATATGTACAATTAGTTGACCCCAAGGTATAAACTAGAGGTAGAATTAGCATTAGAAATATACAAAAATGCCTTAGATCAAATCACTACCATGTTCTTGAGAAGGGAAATTATGGATAACACTTTGGTGTTAGCATTTGAAGAGGCTATCACCATAGATATGAAGCTCAATACTCAAATGCCTAGAGCCCCTAATGTTAACAATGATTTTAAAGTGCTAAATCTAGTTCCATATGCAAGGCATAATGTCTTAACATTTAATCAAAACCAATTGTACACACTACCTCCATTGATGAAAAAAATATGACCAAATTTCAGCTACTTGAAAAATCATATGATGGGAAATGATTATCAGTATAACTATAAAGTGATTGCACTTACCACTACCATTTTACAAGGTATAGATTCCATAAAGGAAGAACTAGATTCTATTCATAAGATGGTTCAAAAGTTGATTAATGATTTCTTAACTATACAAAGGAAGATGGGCAATGCAAATGGCCCAACTGGCAATTAGAATACTAGATTATAGTGTTATAATAGACCTTTTTACAAGACTAAACAAGCTAACAAGATTCTAAAAATCAAAATAATAGAGATGAATCTTCCCAATTGGTGTATAATTCATAATACTTCCAAGCATGGTGAGATCAATTAAATTGAATTCTATGCACCATTCAAAATTTTCTAGAGAGAGGTGGTTAGATAAGATTAGATGAAAATTTTTCCTGAGCATCATCCAGATCCTAACTCTTTTAACACTACCATGTTCTTTAAAAATCATAAGTTTCCTTTTCTAGGTGAAGATGATAATGTGCTAGAAGACAACATGGATGAAGTTCATGCTTTCTAATAGTTCTAAATAGGTGCATTTAATCTAAGGAATAAGTATCCACTCAAAACATCGACTCATCCAAATACCATGGTGATTCCTCCTAATCCCAAAGTAGACAATAATCCACCATCTTTGAAGGGGAATGATCAACATCAGAGCAAGAAAGAACCAAGTAAATGAGGATACAATGTTATTAAGGATATGAAGAAGATCAAGGAAAATATAACTCTTCATGAGTTATCTCAAATTACTAACTAAAAGGAGCTACTCTATAAGTCCATTACTGGGAAGGCACCTATAAATAAATCAAAAGCATCCATAGACAAGTCAAAAGCATATAATACCAACATCATCTACAAGAGTAAGCCACAAGTTCCACCCTTCCTATTAACTATCCAAACATTTGATAAGAACATTGATAACTATTTAGCTATTTCTAGAGCATCTACAACTATTATGCCTACATCCATATATCAAAATCTTGGTTTAACACTAATCCCTTCAAAGAGGATAGTTTCAAAATTAGAAAAGATAGTGGTCTTAGTGGTTAGAGAATTGAATAATGTGTGTATTCAAATAGCATCTAATCTAAGAGTCTAAATAACTATCGATATTCTAGTGGTGGACATACCTGAAGGCTATGATCTACTACTGATCAAGGATTGGTCCAAAACACTTAATGGATATCTCTCTATATACTTTTCTCATATATGGCTATCATGGAAAGGAGTTGTGAACTAAAATAGAATTAATAGAGAGTTGAGGATGAAATATCCCATTATAGAGTATAATGTCAAGAATGAAGAGGTAAATTATGAGTCTCCCAGTCTTGGTATTTATACTTTTACTATGCAAAATCAAGTAAAAAAGCCAAAACTTGAAGGTTCCAATCAGCTATAGACTCTACACTTTGATGGCACTATATCTAAACAAGGATCAGGTATGGGAATCAAGCTGATTGATCCACAAGGTAAGAAGTTTTGGGCAACATATAGGTTGTAATTTACATGCACTAATAATAGAGATAAGTATGAGGCTCTAATTCTAGGACTTTAATTTCCACTCAAGAATAATGTGAAGTAAATATCAGTATTTAGTGACTCAAAGTTGGTGGTCAACCAAATTAGAAATAAGTACCAATGCAAGATATCTTATTTAAAGAGATACAAGCATAGAGCATGGGCCTTGATTGAAAGCTTTGAAGCTTTAAACATAATAGCACTTCTCAGAGATAAAAATCAGACCATTGATTCATTAGTTGTTGCTACTACTACTAATATGGAGCCACTTCAAGAATCTAAGGTAAATGAGTTCTCAATTAAATTGGTACCATGTCCTTTCATTCTAGATAACATAGAAAATTTCTAGGTCTTTGATGATGACTAACAAAATATTTAGTTTTTAAATAATTTAGGGGAATTAAAATCTCAAATCATCAATGATAAGGACTTTAATCACCTCTACCAAGAGGAATCAAATAAAGAGGGTGTTCTTCAGCTCAAAAAGAATCAAAATTCAGTCAACTTGGTCTCCTTGGAGAGACCATTCAACATAAATATTTAGGCATAATAGCTAAGAGAGCCAAAGGTCAATGAATTTGAATTTAGAAAGGAAAATCTATGAAATGATCATAGCCCACATTATGTTAATATCGGTCTCAACTACACCCCAAAATAAAGGTAACGAGTGAAAGATTTAATTGCTTGATATAGGGATGTCATTTCATAAACATATGAATACCTAAAATTTTATGACCCTTAGGTCATCACTCACATGATTCCCTTGAATCCATATTACAAACAATTTAGGCAAAGGTAGAGACCAGTTAATCCTATTCTAGAGCCTCTCATTCAAAGAGAAGTGGAGAAGCTTTTAAATGCAAAAGTCATCTTCGTAATTCAACATTATACCTATGTGGCCAATATGGTCCCAATAAAAAGGAAGAACAATGAGATCAAATTATGTGTGGAATTCATAAATCTGAACAAGTCCTCTAAAAAAGACAATTATCCCTTGCCTTCTTTGGATGGGGTGTTATAGATAGTAAGTGGTTCTAAAATGATGTCCTTCTTAGATGGATTTTAAGGCTACAATCAAGTGTTGGTGCAATCTAAGGATAGAATGAAGATGACATTCACTATGAAGTGGGAAACTTATGCATATCAGAGGATGCCATTCAATCTAATAAACATAAGAGCTACCTTTCAATGTGTCATGGATCATGTATTCAAAGGACTGATAGGAAAATGCATAATCATCTACATGGATGATCTTATGGTGTTTTCAAAGACTCAGAAGGACCACATAAGTTACCTATAATCCATATTTAAGAGATGTAAAAGGTTTGGTATTTCATTAAACCCAAAGAAGAGCATATTTAGAGTGATTGAAGGTAAGATTTTGGGGCACATCATCACCAAGGATGGGATCACCATTGATCTATAAAAAATTCAAGTGATTTCAAAAATTTATCCACTAAATAACAAGAAGGAACTTAAATACTTCTTTAGAAATATTAAATTCATAAGGAAGTTCATCTTAGGATTTATAGAGACCATCAGACCTTTGAATGCTGTGCTCAAGCAGGATGCTGAAATAGAATGGATAGTTAAAGCTTGAAAGTCCTTCCAGGACATTAAAGATGCAATATCATAGGATCTAGTGCTAATTAGTCATATTTTAATAAAAATTTATACCTATACTCATTTGCTTTATAGCATTATATTATTTCTATCATCATGTAGAAGAAGGATGAGACTAAACATATAATCATGTTTATGAGCATGAACCTAAAAGATGCAAAACTTAGGTACTCTATGATTGACAAATAGATTTTTTCCCTTGTTAAAGTAGTGAAGAAGTTTTAACACTACATCTTGAAGAATAAAGTCATTGCCATCATGCCTAATTCTACTATTAAGCTCACCCTATCATAGAATGATCTAGGAGAATGATGAGGCAAATAGATGGCCAAGTTGCAAGAATTCAACATAGAGATCAAGCTTGTAAAGATCATTTGAGGGTAAGGCATTGTTTAGCTTATGACTGAACTAGATCCATGCATCACAATTGAAGAGGTATGTGAATCTCAAGTATCTAAAGGAGAATGGTATACTAACATAATACAATATTTACTTATAGGAACTTGTTCCCTAGAACTCAATAAAGAGAGAAGAAGAGATTTTGAGGCTGAAAGCTACTTATTATATGATCAATAAGGGAGTCCTCTACAAAATAAATTATGAAGGTATTTATCTCAGGTATGTATCTATAGAGGAAGCTAAAGAAATATTAGAGAACTTGCATTAGAAGATAGATAATGACCATCCTTCTAGAAATACCATAGTCCATAAGATCTTAAGATTGGGCTACTACTAGCCAATAGTTTTCAAAGATGCGCACACTCATGTGAGAATATACCATGAATGCGAAGATCTATCTAAGAGAAAAGTACACACAACAATGCCTTTACAACCAATTATTGAAGGAAGGCCATTTATCTAGTGGGGTTTAGACTTCATTGGTGTCATCAACCCAAATTCCTTCAGTAGAGCATACATTTTTGCTTATTACTATAGATTATTACACTAGATGGATCGAGGCCATAGCCACAAAGAATTATAAAGCACAAGATGTGATTTGATTTTTGGAAGAACACATAATAACCAAATTTGGCATGCCTATTTCTCTAGTATGTGACAATAGACAAGATTTTATATTAGTAGAATTTACTAAATGGGCACATGACAACTAGATCATCATCAGGTTAGCTTCTAACCATTACCCTTAGAAAAATGGATTAACACAATCAATGAATAAACATTTGATTGATGCAATTAAGAAGTTAGATGGACACAAGCTTAGGGACTGACATAATTTATTGAAGTATGTTTTTTGGTTAGATTGAACTAGACACAAACAAGCCCTTAAAGCTTCACCTTACCTATTGGTGTATGGATACAATTCTATATTCTTAATTACATTGAAGCTACCCACTTATATGTTTATGCATGACTAGATGGAACCAAGTGATATAGTAGAATCAAGGTTGTTGGACATAATATAAATGTAAGATTTAAGGACTGAATCCTTATAGACATTCAAAAAACACCATAAACTTGGTTAAGAGGTAGTTTAACAAGAGAGTGAAAGTCAAAGCATTTAGTATTTTAGATCTAGAGCTATTTTGGGATAAAGCCCATGAGAAGAAAGGACAACATTACAAGTTTTCCCCACTATGGATTGGACCATACCAAATTTTAGAGACCATGAGAAATAATGCATTTTGTCTGAAGGACCTCCAAGGCAATGAGCTTACATATCTAGTCAACAAATAGTTCCTAAAGCACTACTTCATGACTATATCATCTACTGATATTATTGGATAATAAGGGATAGAAGAATGTAGATGTAGGATTAGATTATATTTCCCTACTTTCTTAGAATACTTTCTTGCTTTCATAGATTAGATTTCTTATTTTCATAGATTAGTTTCTTGCTTTCTAGATTAATCTTTCCTGCTTTTAGTATTTTGCTTTCTAGATTAGATTTAAGTGCTTTCTTAGTTTAGTTTCTTTTTTTTTAGATTATTTATTCTTTGATTTCTTTGGTGATTGAAATTGTGTTTGATCTGACTATAACCAAGTTAAAATCCAAATCAATTGAGCTTATAACTTATGGAAAAGGGGAAAACTAAAATCTTGACCCTTTGGGACCAATTTATAGATTAGGTGTATTTCTATGTTTTTGAGTCTTTAGGATGAAGGTAGGTAGTCATGGATTATTCTGGATGGTGTCACAATTGAATACTTTTACCAAGTATGTAGAAGTTACTCTTAGAGTAATTCATATAAATTTAGAAAGTTTTGTTGTTTTACTGGATCAAATGCACTTATCACATTAAATACCTATTGGAAGTGATAATTCTAGGTATAAGTGAAGTTGACAGGGACATTCTAGTAATGATTTGTTTTATAATTATACCATCTCATTGGGGTTCCATCTCTTCTCTTTTCCATTCAAGAACAAAAGAAGAGCAAAAGAAAAATAAAAGAAGAAATAACCAATGGATTCAAAAGAGTAAAATAAAATTTAAAGAGAATCAAAAGGCTCACATGATGAAATAAGGTCAATGTACCATGCATCATGATAAAAAAATAGTGAAAAGAGAAGAGAAGGAGATTAAGGTATTTATATTAGGGCTATGGATGCTTAGTTGGTAGTAGAGTAATGCCTGAGCTTCCCTTATTTTTGAGATTTAATAGATATTGGAATGAAACCTACAACCCCTTCAAAGACTTTGAAAAACTCATCACAATAGGGGTCAAATAAACTACACTTTTTGACACACATAGATCCAAGAAATTATAAGGCAAGTATGTTGTGTGAATCTACTTAGGAGTCTCTTCCATATTTATGATTCAATTATTCTTCTATGGCACACTTCATGATTGATTTAGGATTGCAAACCAAAGTTTTAGGTTGTTGAATACTAAGGAGTATTCCCCCTATAAGTCTCTATTTATTGTACCTAACATTCCCCTTCTTCCCATAGGAAATGGGGACCCACTTTTTTCAGACTATGGTCTTGACCTTGAGCCCCTTTTCTATATGTTTATGCAAAATTCTAGGAAAAGATCATGATTTGGCCTCTTATACTTTGGAAAGATGGCATTGATATTGTGTTTTCATAAACTAAATATTTTGTTCTATCAAGTTTGTTACTTTGAGCTAATTTTTGTGGTATTATGTTTTCATGGACTAAGCTTCTTTGGGAGTCTTTGTCAGAGTTATGTTTTTAGGCTTTTCTCTTTGTTGGGGGATCAAACCAACAATGGATTACACTTGTGAAAGCAATAAACGCGGAAATAAATCAGATAGATAAGTAACTGAAATGATAAATAGCACAGAACAAGATATACAAGAAAACACCCTGAAAACTTGTATTGAAACTCTTTACAATAGGAATACAATTTGAAGAAACTTCGTTCTTCCACACCTCTCTCAGATGCACACAAGATCTCTCACTAGATCTATATTCCTCAAGAGCTCTCTCTCAAGTACACTCAAATCCAACAACCTGGATTGATGCAACTCTGTACTGTCCTTCAAACATTCACAATGTTCTACTATTACAGTTCTACACTTCAACACTCTACAATTCTAAGCTAAGAAGATCTTTCCTACAATAGAAATAGGAAACTTTTGTTAAGCCTCTTCAACAAGGGCTCTAAAAATAATTTGCTAATAATAGAGACGCAAGCTTAGTCCACGACTTTATCATGAAACTCGCTGCTGTCCATGGAAATAGCTTTTTGGACACGCAGGTAACCGACGTCGATTCCTGCCTGTTCGCCTGTGACCATCGTCGGCCGACCCTACTGCCGACGTCGGTGCCTCTGCAACTGCTACTAACCAACGTCGGTCGCTCCTAACTGACGCCGGCGTCTGTGTAGACCTGAACCTGTTTTAGTATGCTCCTTGGTGAAGCTTTTAGCTCCACACCCTAACACTCTTTGGAAATTTTGTTCCACATGAATTAGTCTTTGGGTTTATTATATCAAACATTTTATCTGATATAATTTTCTCTTCATAGCATTTTCCCAATAATAATTTTGCCAAAATAATTTCCTTAAATTAGACTTATTCTTGCGGATAATCTTGCCAATAAATTTTTTTGATGAAATTTCCCTTTGGCCCCTTTGAACCTACCCTCCAAGATTTGTGTAACTTGCCCTTCGGCCCTTTTAATTTTGCCATTTTGCCTTTATGAAGTAGATCCTTCAGGGCTTTTATCACAGATAAACATCCTATAAAGTGGACCCTTCAGATTGTTACTAGATAAAAAGTACCCTTCAGTGTTTTGAAATGACCCTTTACCAGTTTGTAATTTCCCTTCAAGACTTTTGAAATGCCCTTTTTCCCTTACCAACCTACCCTCTTGGCTTTGTGCAATATGTACTTCAACCTTTTTGTTGGGGCCATTTTGCCTGACAAAAATTCCTTCAAACCTTTTACAATTGCCCTTTAGCTCCTCTACACGTTTCCTTTGAGAATTTTATCCTATACATTTCCTTTAGGACTTTTATCCTGCACCTTTGCCTTTTCCTTTAGACAATTTTTTCAAGACACTTTTTTTGAGCCAATTGAATTCCTTTAGACATTTTATTCAAAAGAATTGAGTCTTTAGGATAATTTTTGTGGACATTTTGTCCAAAATAATTCCCCCAATGGAATTACTTTAGGACTTTTGAAATGACCCTTTGCCTTCGACTTAACCTTTAGAAGTTTTATCAAGGACACAAATCCTTTGGAATTTTTGAACATACCCTTTGGCCTTTTAAAGGTGCCCTTTGGGACTTTTATGGTTACCCTTCAAAACTTTTGTAAGAGCCCTTTCCCATAGAAATGTACCCTATAAAGTAGACCTTTTGAGCATTTTTTTCCATGAAATAGATCCTTCAGCCCTTTTGAACATGCCCTTCAGGACTTTTATCTTGGTATTTTTTCCTTCGAGCCTATCCTTCAAGAATTTTTACCCTAGACCATTTCCTTCAGACTTTGTGTTTCAAAATTTTGGTCTGACAAAAAAAGCCTAAAATAATTCCCCCAAGAGCACACACCCTTTGGACATTTTGAAAGTGACCTTTCAACATTTTTTGAAGTGACTACTTACACTTCAAGATTTTGTATTGGGACCTTTTCCCTCTGAGAATTACCCTTTGGGACTTTTATGTTGGGCCTTTTATCCTTCAATGAATTCCTTCAGACATTTTGTCTAAAAAATCTTGCCCATTGACCCTTTTTAGACCATCCCTTAAAAAATTCCTTCAAACTTTATGCCTTAGACATTTTATCTAATGGGAAAAACCCATCAAAAGAATTGTTGTGGACATTTTGTTTGAAACAAATCCCCTACACAAATATCTTGTAATAATTCTCCTACAATAATTGCCTTGAAACAAATACCAGACTGCTAAGTGGCACTTTTGATTAGAGAGAATTTCATTATGTTTTGAGCTTAATTTAATATTTTTAGCCTAGGCCCAAATAATATTTTATTAATACTAAGACCTTAGGCTAGAATATTTATGTAAGGACCTTCATATTATGCTAAGTCATTTTTTGATTATGTTTGTAGGAGCAGGGAATCTTGAAGATGTGACAAGTGTCTAATTTATGAGATTAAATTTAATAGTCATATAGATGTCATTGATGGTTGTAAGGACATCATTTGATGGTTTAATGAATGTCAAATTTAACATAAAAAATAAACTAATGTATGGAATTAAATTTGATAGTCATACGGGTGTCATCGGCGGTCGTGAGGACATCATTTTACAATCACAAAAACATCAAATTTAACTTCATAAATTACCTATTTGGATTAAAATAAAGATCTTCTGATGCCCATCTACTCAAATCCATTTGATTTAATGATGCAAGAGTGAGTTGAAATGTCAAAGCTCCATGAGAATGACAAGTGTCACCATTGTGGGAGCCCAATATATAAATCTAATGACCTACATGAAGAAGTAGGGAGCCCAATACATAGAACTTAGAAGTCTTGAGTAGGTTCCAAGTGGAACACATCTAAAGTAGCAAAAAATAGGACATGATAGGTGTCAAGCTCATGCGAGTTAATGAGTCAAAGCACTAAAATCTAATGAACTGCATTAAATCAATGTATAAGCATTCATGGTACAAGATCAACATGGAATTTTCAAAGATATTAGACTCAATTAGGTGTTGACATGTGTCATATTTTGAAAGGTATCATGTCATTATGGATAGACTACTTATATATTTGGACACTTGAGCTATATTTATCGACTAAAATTGGGCCTCATAGTTAAGCTAGAGTATAAACACACATGTCTTAATATAAATGATGAATATAAAAGTGAAGATTAATATTATATAAAAGGTATGGGTGATCATGCAATGCACCATTTAGGTTAGTCATGGCTAATCAAAGTGCCACTAGTTTTGAAAACATGGGTGAAGTGATTTTGGCACTTGATGCATATGTCTGAGTTTTATTTGAAGGTGGCTAATTTGAAAGATTAATAGGTTGTTCTCACAACCTATAAAAGTAGGCATGTATAGTTTTGGTAAATGGTGCATCTATTTATAGTTTGCATATAGTTCAAGCTATAATTTTAAAAAAATGCCTCTATCTTTAGACACATACACACACTGCATATCTTTGGCAAAGGCTAATTTAAATTGATAACTATAAATAGAATTTTATATGGTTTTAGACCAGAGTTAGAAATACATGTTCTGACCATCACATGTAATGACCTTGCATGAAATTGGAGGATGAGGGAACCCATTCCCCAAGTTTATATAAACAATTGTAATCTAACTTAGATTTTGGTCAAATAATTTTTGAACATATGAGTAACATCAGTTTTGATCATTAGTGAATGTGTTTGCATATTTTCTTTCCAATTTCTATGTAATTAGTTGTTACTTTCATTGGTCATATGTTTCAATAATATTTAGTGTGCAAAAACTATGAATAGATTCTTGATTATTTTGATTGATGTACTAATCTATAGGTGTGAAACAACTACTAAAGGATTGGTAAATATAATGGTTAAGATGGTCAAGTTCAAATTGATTCATAATTCTTATTGTACATGAGTGATTTCTTGGATGTAGTTTTTTATGTGTGTGTAACAACTACCTCAAACACTTCACTAGCCTGAGCCATAATCTCTTGATTAAGGGTGTGCAATATCTACCCTAAAAGGAGTAACCTTTATCTATGGCTTGTGAATTTATTGCATCTTTATCTCCTTAGACTTCTTCACCATATCTGACTGTGTGTGTGTAATTTTTGCCTAGCAACATGCATAGGTTTTAAGAGCAGTTGTCCTTTTAGAAACCATCCAGGGGAGTATTTATTGAAAACCACATAAGATTTATTTTATACCTTACCCTTCCCTCCTTTTTGAGTTTGTTTTGAGACTTTTCCACTCTAGATTAGAAGCTAGATACTCATCTAGCTCATGTAGAAATTTATTAACCTTATTAGGAACCACACCTCTATCCAAAAACCTTGTCAACAACCTACATGCCCTACCCAATATTCCATCAATAGGTTAAAATAAACCACATACATGTAACTTGTGCCCTAGAGTGGAGTCTATCTCCATTGAGATACTAAAACATTAGAGGTTACCTTGTTATAGTTGTGGTGTGAATAAAACTTGCACCAACACATTTCAAACCTTAACTCAACCCTAACTCACCTTGGGTGAGAGTTAGTTCCTTAGGATATAAATATAAGGCCATGCCCATTCATTTCTAAGCTTTCATAAGCCAAAGTTATAATGCTAATTTAGAGAGAGGTAAGATTTGCAATAGTTTTATAATGCCAAAATCTTAAGCCAAACAAAATCAGAAGCCACATCAAAGCCAATAGTGCTCAGGAGAGAAGGATCCAACAAGCTTCATTTGATAAATACTTATTAATGCACAAGCTGAGCAAACCACTCAACAAAGCATTTAGAGCTCCCAAAGAAGGTAAAGGATTTGTGTCTTTTATGTTTTAGTTGTGATTTCATCTAGCTTTTGTTACTAAGCTCCCCCTAGTATCTAGGCTAGGAGTGTAAGTGTCAGTGTGTTTATTTGAATTTCATTTGCTTGAACTAACATTATACTAACCTCCCTTTTTGAATTCCTATGATCACAAATGACATACCTGATGAGGTGCATGGAACATCCCATACAAGCAAGGATAAAAATGTGTAGCTCTTAGTTTTTCTAATGGATGCTTTACACTCTTCAAAATTTAAGTTTTAACTTTATTTTTCCCATATTCTATTTTTTAGTGAACACAGTATATATAGAGACTAACTTTAATCTTGTCAAAGTCAATGTTGATCATACTAGAATTGACATCAATCCACACTGGACTGACATTAACCCCTATGTATAAAATAGAGCTTGCTAAAAATGTGATGAATAAGTTTTTCTTGAGTTTTCTAGTTTTTTTGTGTCTAAGAGCCTAAACATCATTTAACTAACCATTTGCCCACATGATTTAGTGATATTTTCTAGTTTTAAAGTTCATTTAGATAATAATATTTTTGTCAAACCATATTGTTATTTGTTTGTGTTTTGAAGGAAATTGATGTTGATTTGTGTTGACTGATGTCAATCCCTTTGGATTGATCGACATCAATCCCTGCATAGATCGATGTTGATCTTTGAGATAGAAAAATAGAGAAACCCAAGAGCAAAATCCAAAATATTTTTTTCTCATTCAATTTCGGGCTTCTAAGTAGAAAAAAACCCTCTAACAATTGTAGGTCCTAAGGTGAAAAAGATTAAATTTGAACATAGTTAAATCTTGCATAATTTATCTTTGGTGTTTAAAAATGAACCTAGTTCTTTTTATGATTTAGATGTTTTCAAAGTTTTTTTAAGTTTTTCAAGTGCCAAGGGGATAAAAAATTCATAACACACCTCATTTTGGTGATCAAAATGAACTCTCACACTAGATAAATGCTCTTAAAAGTTTTATTTTCATTGCTTATTTGTTGAAGTTATTTATTTTAGCAAAATGATTGATGCATGTATGCTCTCCTCCCATATCCTTTAGGGAACTCAGGTGACCAAAAGTGCTCATTATTTACATTTTCCACTTTAGTCCAAAGCATGAAAAGAATGTCATTAAGGCCCTCCCCAAATTCATATGGTTTGATTGATCTAAATGCAACCTTAAAGTCTTTTCACTTATCTTTTGTTTTTATACATTTTGGCTTGTAAGTGGGAGTTCATTACCTCCTCATGGGTTATATAGGAAAGTGATGACCTAAGAATTCATCTACAAACATTATTTCAACCCCACTCCATATAAAAATTGAGGTTGACTTACTGGGATGCTTTTTTGAGTAGTTAAATAAGATTTGTTAGTAAGAGACTGCCTCAGACCATAGGGGCAACTCGAAAATCATAATACACTAAGTGATGGATGTAGTGGTTGTGAAAAGGAAAAGAAATTTTCACAAAACATAATTTATCATGGATATAAATGATATGAGCATCTATTTTGTTAGCCACACTTGGGACCATTTAGAAATATGCAAAAATTTAGTTTAGAATAACCCCACTTGCCATAGATATATTGTTGATGCAGGGTGAGTAGCTTGAAGTTCCATATTATAGTAAAAAATCTTGGGAGAATAAGGGGCATAAAAACCATACTTTTAATGTGGTTTTATTTTTGAATTAACACTTAAAATACTCCTAAGAGTGTGTATATTGATTAAATTTGATAGTATTATGAAACTTTGTTAGCTTTGGGATTTAGGACATTACACTTAGGTGTTTTATGTATTTTTATCCTTTATTACATGTTCTTATTGAGACTAATCTATTTTTTTTTCTTCCCACATAAAAAATGAGTCTTATTTATACATCAATCCATTATTTGAGGAGGCATTATGCCACCCATTTAACACCGTGCCTTTGCCTTAGTCTTTTGATAAATATTTATGTGTGTGCCACTTGAGTGAAAACGGTAATGTTACACTACCCAAATCATTTTAAGTTTTTATGCCTTTGAGTCTTGAAATAAACCATTGATTACATATTTAGAGTGTGATAACATAATTATTTTTCTTGAATCATTTTATAGACTTGTTTTCCTTGTGTCTAAATTTATAATTTTAAAATCAAGCCACATGTACCTTTTAGATCTTCACCTAGTGTCATTATGTTATCCATTTTTCTCTAGATTGTTATTTGTTCAAAGAAGACTAGTTTTATAAATTTGATTTTTTAATTAACATTGTCAAGTTAAAATATAAACATTGATTGATCTCTATTTATGCCTTATGTAATTTTGGCCTAGACATCTCTCTCTCTCTCTCTCTCTCTCTCTCTCTCTCTCTCTCTCTCTCTCTCTCTCTCTCTCTCTCTCTCTCTCTCTCTCGGGTTATGTAACTTAGGTTAATTATTTATTCAATTGAAAAACTATTGTTTGTGCCTAGATTTGGGAGAAATAGCCTATCTTCATATGAATTTTATTTCATACTTTATTCCAATTGACCAAGTTCATGTTTAAATCTAAATACTTAGTTTATGCGAAAGTGTTTCAGATTTGTTAGATTAAATCTCATACCTTGTTTTGTTTAAAGTCTAGCTTTGGTGAATTTTCTAAAAGACCTAGCATATGATTGTTTTGAGCCTAGGTTTTGTACTTGTTTATCCTAAAGACCTATCAAATTTTGTTTTTTTAGATTAGACGTGTTTGAAACACTTTATACCTAGAGTTTGACATTCCAATTTTTATTCATCCGCTTGATATTTTGTTTAATACATTTGATGTTAGAGATTTGATGTTAGATTATTTTCGCCCAAGTTTTAGCATACACCATTTTGAAGATACAACTCCATTCCTTTGACTGAGTTAGACTAAGTTTGAAACTTTTCTCTTTTTAGAAAATATTTTAAAGAGTTTTTAGAATTCTAGGCCTTTTTACTAAACATTTATCATTAAATTGAATATGTCTCATTATATTTATAATAAAACCATGTATAATTTGATTTATGATAATGTGGTCGCATATGATGAATTTATTCAAGACCCCTACTGGGATGATTTTTTATGTGAAACGGATCCATATCCTCCTTACAATACTTAATTTGGGGAACAAAGCCAAGATCCTTAAGAATAGTATTTAGTGACCCCTTCTTTGGGTTAGTTAATGTATAATATTCTTCCTCTCATTGCTCATGGTGCTTGATCCCCCACTGATACCATTAACCCTCCTTCAAATTATGCAAGCAACCAAGCTCCATAACATCCAAGGATTACCATTCTAGGACCTCATATTTTAGATTATATGAGTAGTGAAACTCTGTAATACCCTACCTTTTATATTTTAAGACCTCAACCTTTGGATTATGTAAGTAACCAAGCTCTATAATACCCTACCATTTCTATTCTAGGATCTCATCCTTTGGTTTGTGTAAGCAACCAAGCTCCATAATGCCCTACCTTTTCTATTTTAGGATTGAGTCCTTTGGATTATATGAGCAACCAAGATTTGCAATTCCTTACCATTTCTATTTGAAGACCTCATCTTTTAGCTCATGACAAAAACCAAGCTTCATAATGCCCTACCATTACCATTCTAGGCCCTTCCATGTACAATATATCATTATCCCAATAAATTAATTCAACTACAACTCAATAGGTCACTATTATCATCCTAGGCTAAGAACTAGCCTTTATTAAACCTATCATTATCCAATTGCCAACCATTCTTAATCTATTTCCAATCATCCCACACTTTAGAAAAACCATGCCAATAATTGAGCCAAAATGAAGATAACCATTACCTTTCTAACTGAGATAATCATTAGATGTGTTCAAAATTGGTATTTTACAACTGATTGTTAACCAAGGCCAAGAGAACCAACCAATCCATGATGTTTTTATTGATACACCTATTTATGATGAGTCAACCTATGATGAATCACCTTTTGGTACTATACCTATTTTCAAAGAGTCTCACTCTGACAAGCCAATCTTTACTGAGTCACTTCTTAAAGATTATAACCACCTTTGGGCAAATCATTATCTTAACTATTGTCCTATTTTTAAAGATCCTCCATTTGAAAAGATAGTCTCTATAGAATTATATCTTGACCTTTTCCCCCTCATTAAGGAGTCTGACTTTGTGTTGACCATTTTTGCCCAACAGGCCAAAATCAGTCCCCTTCTTCCCTTGCTATTTAAAGCCAGTCAATTTCAGGTTGCACAAGTTCAATGCCATGGTTCTTTGGCTTAGTTCAACACACTAGTTCAATCGCTAGTTCAATCGACACTTGGTTCACCCATCTACAGTTTAGATGGCCTCATTTCAAGCTTTGGTTTAACTGGATGGTTTAGTGGCTTCAAGTTCATCAGTTTTGATTCACTCAACATTGGCGTGCAATGGTTGAACCGCTTGAACCGTTGAACCATTTTTGGTTGAATGACTTGGTTTAAGGGTATGCCCTTGGCTAAAAGGTAGCTCAAAGTTCAAATGCCCTTGTGGAGGGTAGGCACTTCAAAGAAAAGGGCAACTGGAAGGATTTTGGATTTTGTCTAAGTCCCGAATTCCCTCAGACTTTTTGTCCAAAGGAATTACTTCAGACAAAAAGTTTGAAGGAATTCAGGCCACAGTTCAAGCAAAGGCTAGGATGGGCAAATTGTCTGTAACAAAAGTCTATGGGAAAATTATCTATGGACAAAAGTCTGCGAGGACCTGAGAATTAATCCAGTGAGCATAATGACCCACCGAAGGTACCCCAAAGGGTAGGTGCCCTTGCAGGGAACTCTGAGCCCAAAATAAAGGGGGTACTTGCAAAGGCCAAAGGGTCACCTTCCCTTTTGGAAGGTGCTAGGAAGGAACTTCAAGCAAAAGGACCTGCCAAATAGGACAAAGCCTGTAGGAAATTACCAAAGTGGTGATGTCCTAGAAGCCATCAAATTTAAGGAAGCAAATTAGCTGATGGTTTTCAAAGTGATGATGATTGCATGAACGTCAAAATTAACACAATGAAATAGCTATTTGCTTTCAAACTGAAGGAGCGCTAGTCACAAAAGGAAGCCCAAAAATGCAGTGACCCACTAGAAGATCACCCTTAAGGGCTGAAGGAATAAGAAGAGACAAAATAGGGAAAAGACAAAGTGCCAAGCATGGAGCAGGTAGATAGTCCAAGTGGTGAAGGGAAGCACTGATTCAAGAAGTGACTCTAGTAGGTGAAACAGTGGCTGTAAATTGAACATTAGAGGATGCGAATGGCCAACTATGTGACCCTTTTTTCTCCATTTCATATTTATGAGCAGACAACCTACGTAAGTGACTTTAAGAAGTAGCCTCAGTTAATGAGGAAATAGCATGGCCATGCCAAAAAGTGCCTAAAGTCAAAGCCAAGGTTGACACAACATTTATTTTTAGACAACCTACTCTTCCCAATGAAGTGACACAAATGGGCCACTTGTAAAAAGGGGTGCCAAAAGGCCTCCTTTCTTCTCCTATATATTGAGGACTTATCATTGGATAATCATCTTCCACATTTTTAAGGCGTAGCCCTGGCAAAATTTCACCTGAATCAATAAACGCATTTTTTACATCTATCTTGGGTAGATATTTTTGAGTATGTCTTGAGTGTTAGTTTGTGTTTAGTCATTGTTTCTTGATGCTTTCATAAGTTTGACAACAACATACCTGTTGTCTACAAGGTGCCATTTCTATAGCTGACAAGGAGAGTTCTATTTGGGAGTGAAGAAATAGAAGAAATTACTTACAGTGTGCATTTCATAGCACCTTTGGTGAATCTCTTTTTTTTGTATTTTCATTAAAGCATCCCTGTCAAGCTCTTGCAGTCTGGTCCTTCTGCCAAGTCTGAAGTGTATGTCTAATTTAAAATGTGGATGTGAGAAGGTCAACTTATTTTGGTGCATCACCTCTTTAGAGTAGTTTGTTTTCCTGCATCTTTCTCCCTTTTCATCCCCCCCCATTATATACCTATATATATACATGTGTTAGCACTTACTGGAATGAACATGATGCATCAAAGGGAGTTAGCCCTTATCTAGAGACTCTCCCCTCTGGCTTCACCAGTCCCACAGGTGAGAGGGGAGTTTCCATAGTTGCGTGAAGAAGGCAGGAGCTTGGCCTCCTGCCAAGGGTGCAATCTTCAGTGTCAACACTTTGACAAATAAATCTCTATGGAGCCCATCATGCCATCATAGGCTATTACTTGTCCAATACCAAACATTCAACAAGACATCATTGTATTAATATCCAGACTAGATGAAGAATCAACATTGAAGTTAGGTTTTATTCTTGAATTGACATAAAATCTAGCATCAGAAGTAAGATCAATGTCAGTCTCAACATCAGATTTAGAGTCTATTGAGTCAAAATTAGTTTCAAAATCTAAATATATTTGTGGTTGTTACAACATTGGTTATACATGCCTGGTAGACCAATTTGATTAAATTTATGATTCTTATATGGTTTTTGAGGATGATTACTTCAACTTAAACACAAGTTATCCTAGTATCTTCTACAAGGATTGTGATATCTTTTCCCATTCCATTACCATTCCACATGCCATTACCACCAACCAACCTAGCCATTAAATTGACCTTTCACCTCACATAAGTGTTGATTGAGACTGAAAAAATCATACCTTATTTAATTCTATCCATGAAGACATATAAATTGTAGAATATTAGGGGGACAAGACCACATTCATCCAGAATAAAAATAATCTCCTAGTGAAACCTTTTTGAAAGTCCTAGAAGATAATCAAAGTTCAAACCCAACATATTTTAATGAAACCTTGTTTGAGATTCTAGAAGATAATCAAATTCAAAAGTTGAAATTTCATATTAAAAAATTCTTGAAGGTGGTATGGGACAATCAAGACAACTTCATTGGTGAAAACCTCATTGAGTTGCCAATAGTTGAGCATAACATTTCTTCACTTCTTGATGAAGATATTATCAAATATAAAATTAGTATAACTTCCAATTTACAATATAGTCAGATGGTAGCCAATATTAGGCCCAAACAACATAAATATATTATGGTCCTATCAAGATCACATTAAAAATTCTTCAGATCCTCTGCATCCAAAGTTATGTTGAATCTTGAATCAACAACATTGTGTATGCCTAAAAATCCAAATCTCCATTTGTTTGTTAACCATTATACATTCTATTATCATCCATCTTTATATTTCCAAATTAGACCTATCATCAAATATTTATCTATATTTACCATCCCTGGTCATACTTTATTTTACAAAGGCTATAAAGATACCTTATCTCAAAGTTTGGAGGAAACCGAATCAATGACCAAAGAAGCTCACAACAACATTATTGAAGTCCAAATCTGTAATAGGTTCTTGATAGAGTAGCTATTTATAAGAGGTGTGGGATAACAATTTACATAATTGATCATTATAGTTATATCACATGTTGATTAGGATGTGCATCTCCACATCAAAAAAAACAAAAAAAAACATTTACTTGGCCAACATTTTTTACTTGACTAAAAAAACCATACCTTTACCTTGCCAAAAACCATACCTTTACCCTACCATTTACCTTGCCAAAAATATTTACCTTACCATTTTAATTTTCTATTGACCTTACCTTTTCCATTTTTCATTTACCTTTCCATTTTATTTTTACCATTCCTCTTGCCGTTGTTTCATACCCTACCATTTAACTTACTTTATTACTTAAGGGTAACCCTCTTACCATTTTATCCAATCTTCATACCATCATCATCCTAAAGAATGACATACCCTATGCCATCCTACCATGCCTTTATTATTGACCAAAGCCTATTTTATCCATCCCACCTACCCTTTTTGATATTAGTTCCTTTCATTCTTATCGCACCTTCCATGAGGGGATTCCAATCTAGTTTCAACAAGTTTAAACTTATGTGTTTAAATAACAGTCTATGGAAGTAGTGTGACAATGAATCTAAAAAGTTATCTTTTATTTAAATTTGATTGGTGCCAATAATTATAAATAACTTTAGGAAAATAAGTATCCCACCTTGTGTTACTAATTATAACCACTTATGAGCAACTGAGTAGCACTGACCTATGCCGTTATTTCCTAATTATAACCTCTTATGAGAAAATTAGGAAAAACACATTTACCATCTATTTCCAATTTACCTTGCCATTACTATTTCAATTTTCCAAGCCATTTACCTTAATTTGAGAACTTGTTGTTACCTAGTCAGGTCTCACCACCTTTTATGTTGGTGAATCTACTATAGCTTGAAGTTTTAATGGGACTATGTAGGCCATATTCGATTCACATTGATGTCAGCTCAGTCCCCCTTTTCCATGCACTCTCCCTATTTTGTGAGAATCCTAAGCTAAACTCTTTCCATTTTGAAATTTGGACCATTTAGTATCTTATAATCCTTAATCGAGTTGAGATACCCCAAAAATTCCAAAAACATACAAAATTTTCAAGAATCCAAAAACTTTTATCTTATTTAAGCCTAGTTAGTCATCTTTGATCTACCCTACTGGGGAAAATCCATTAAGGTTTTATTTTTAATTGTTAGGATAATCATGGTCTTACTACAATATTTTGGCAAACCATAAATCATGCAAAGCAAACAACAAGAGGCATTAATGACATTGCCTACAACTACATGAGGATTTTAATTGGCCTAAATTTTTGGTAGTTGAGCTTACCAAAAATATTGAAAAGGTACTTACAAGAACTACATAGACATTTCAATATCAAATCTTTGTTTTGTTGTTGTGTTTCACTTATTTGAAGTATTTACTAGGACTAATCAATGTCAATACTAATTTTTGGCCTGATAATGCCTTCATAAGCATTGCATGGACCAAAACTACTTATTATTATAAAAAATTGGGGTGGTTCAATACATGATGACTTGAGTCCTTAGCATTAATTTGATTACATCTTATGATTCCTAAAGATGTCATGTAGTATTTAGGTCAACATGCATCTATTACCAAACTACACGATAGTACACAAATCAAGGTACAAAAGTTAGTTATCATAACTATCACCCTGATGCCATTCTTCATTTTGATGGTCAAAGTAGAAGCTGAGGTCTACTAGCAAAAATATTTAGTTGCAAGGTCTATAGCTCCATTAAAAACCATCCCTTTATAAGCACAAAAATAATATGTAGAGTAAGTACCTACACAAAACTGTCATAACCAATACAACTGCAAGCTCCATCACAATAAGAAAAAGGAAAAAAGAAAGCACTTACATAGTGAACCTCACCACCTCTACCAAAGAAAAGAACCTGATAAGTGATGTCATGGCTTGAGCATCCCATATTTACATGAATATCTATTGAGTGAGACCTACCTAAGTTAGGGTTAGAGGAAAAATAAGTGTTCTAATAAATACTAAAAGACATCAACACTGAAGTGTATGATGTAGAGGATGAGTTCTTATTTTGGAAATTAGTGTGCACTTACCAAGTATGAAATCAAGTAAGGTAAAAAATTTGGGTTGATATCACTCAACCACCTACTTTTATCCTTGTTGACATTGTAAGAAAGGAATCAACTCAACATAAGTTAGAAATATAAATCTTTACCTCAGAACCAGCTATAGGATCATCCACTATGCATACCATAGACTTATCTATAGAAGATAGCCCTCAAGAAACCTTGTTTAGGTGACCACATACACATTCAATTATTAATCCCTCCCCAATAGTGCAAGAAAGGATGGTATCTTTTGGTGTACCTATAGAACAAAACAATGCACATCCAAATCAATAAATTCAACCTTAGGGGGTGAAGAAACAAAAGTAGACACTTAAGCCTATAGCCAAATCTAAAAGAAATAAGTTCATACTAAAAGATTAGTTGGGTGAAGCACAATCATCTAAGTAGACTAAATTCAATGAGAGAACTGAAGGAGAAAAGGAACCCATAGATATAGCCATGCCTGGGGAAGATGAGGAATAACAAAATGTATAGGGCACACTTGAGATTGAGGTGAGACAATAAGAACAAGTCATTAAGGAATTGCAAGAAAAAATAGCTATACCACAATCAACATAATAAGAAGCTACACAAAGTCCACAACAAAATCAACAAGACATAGTCATGGAGAAAAAAAGGAAAGTTTAAGAAGCAGAGGCTATATGGAAGTAAGACAAGGAAGATGAAGCTAGAAAGAAGAAAGTTTAGGAAGCTAAAGATGTGCATAAGTAGGTTGTAGAAGTAGAAGCAAAGAAGAAACAATAATAAAAAGAAAAAAAGTAATAACAATAGGATAAGGTTACATTAAAAAAAATAAGATCAAGAATCTAAACCTAAATTCAAAGATGAAGCCAAAGCTCAAGCTAAAGCTAAAGTAGAAGCTAAGGCTAAGGCTGAAATGAAATCTAGAGCCAAGGCTGATGTAGAGGCCAAAGCCAAAGCCCAAGTTGAGTTTTAAACAAAGGATAAGGAGGAAGATAAAGTGCAAGCTAAATTCAAGAATAAGGCCAAGTTAGAAGCAACAACCAAGGATAAGGAGATCAATTATGCATAAGTTTAATTACAGGAAACATCCAGCAATCATAATAAAGGCATTGAAAAAGCATTGTAGATCCCTAGTCAATGGCTATGGGATGTCCTTGCTATATCCACCTGCCATACTACTTTCTTGCTTTCACTTTATTAGTTTACACCTATTATTATGACATATATGACTACATACATGGAAATTTCCACCATTGTAATGGGAACATCATTTGATGTAACCCAACTGTTACTCTCTAGATAGATTTAAGAAGTAGCCATTTTTCAAGAATCCAGTGCTTAGAGGGATTTAGATTTGGAGCAAGAAGTACTAAGGCTATAGGATAAAAGGGTTAAAGTAGAGGAAAGGTTAATGAATGTGAGGTAGTTTATTGATAACTCCTATCCCACCTTATTTATGCAAGTACTAGGTGATCAAGCTATGTTAGAAGATAAATTTTTCAAGACACTATTGATCAAATTTACAAAGAGTTAGGGAGCTATAAAAAAAGTTTTGATATTGTGTACATAAGGACAAGCCCTTTAGTTAGGAATGGAGATTATGTATAAACTCCCAGAGGAATATGAGCAAGTCTTAAACACTAATGCAACATAAACCAATAAGCTAGCCTAGGATATTCTCAACTATAGACAACATTTGAATCAATCCCTGGCCATTGTATAACTTGAATTTTATACTACTAACAAAGCTAAAGCCATGATGGAAGATCAAATGGAAACTATAGAGAAAATGAGAAAAGTAATCTAAAAACTACTAGATTCTTGAGATTTTGTTGTATGAAAGCTACAAGTATGGCATCATGAAATAATGCACAACAATTTCATAGTCTTTTAAGCCCAAAGGATAAGAGACAAATTGGATGAGCTCATCTTGGACATACAATAAAAAAAATCTAATGCCAAGGCATTGCTTACAATAATAGATGATGAATACTTATATGACATGATGATAATTTAGGTACCACTATGAATTTTAATTAAAATGGTATGCAAAGTATTTAATGACTAGAAAATGCTCAAGTAAAATCTAACTCAAGTGGTCCAATCATTGCACAAATAAAAAATGAGCCCTAGTTCATTCCTACACAACAAATTATACAAATCATATGAGATAGAGATAAAGGCACATGACCAATATTCCCATATACCTTTAGTAGTGGACACATCAAGAGCCACTAGGATAACTACTAATCAGTAACAACAAATTCCATAGTCTCCTAGCAAACCATATTCCCATCCATAGCAGTAAGGTTTATGCTCTATATTTTTGAAACTTCTAGCATATTAAAGTTTTTTAAAGATAGTATAAACATTAAGAGTAGGACTATAATGTTTAAAAACCTATAAAGCATGGCCAACTGGTTATGCTAATCTATTAAAAACTTGAAAGGGCTATAGGCTAGTATGCTACTTAGTTGAAAACCTAAAAGGGTAGCTAAGTAATGCATAAAGGGGAAAAATCAGTAAATGACACCTGAAGTGATTACTATGAATTTTTTATGACTTATCTTTCCATCTCAATTTATAAAGGATGAGATAAATATTTAAGTTTGGGAAAGTGTTGGACAAAGAATGAAGCTTGATAAAAATGTGAAGTAGACAAAATAAACACATGTGCTAAGTGTTTGATTTAATATTTTGTATAGTTTTATACGCATTTGACCTTGAAAGTCTAAATGGATAATTAGAGAATGTGAAGAGTCTTTCACATTGTATCTCATAAGGTTGGACGGTGAAGAGATAATAGGATTGTAAAAGGCTATAAACAATAATTTGATGTAATGGAATCTAGTTTGATGTGTTGATAGAGATCAATATAAATTATTCTATTATGGTTTTCCCTTATTTTGTTTTAGGTATGATGTATGCACAGTTAAGTACTTTATTTTGCTTTATTTTTTAATCTAATTTAATATGAGTATGGTCCCATTCTATTATATCTATGCTTCATCTTACTCTTTGGCCTAATTGAAGATACCATACATGACTTGTACTATTTATATCTCTTTGTCACCTTATGACACTCTCAATTAGAGATGTTATCCATGTAATTAGCATGTTATGGTGTAGTTCCAAGAAGCTCTGCTAATTTCTAGTGTCCTCCTTTTGGAACTAGTGTCCTCTGTGTAGAATTGTTTTGAGATTTTAAGTGCACCTATGTCTAAGTTTTTCAAGTCCATTCTTGTGCACATAAGTTTTGATCCCCATCAATGACCTATTTTGAATAATTTTATATGAAAACCCTAGGCCTCCATGTTTTTATGGCATGTGATGTTATTAGGGTAGGCTAGACATCCTAAACACCCCACTATGATGAGAGTATCTTACATACCAATACTCTAAGGAGGGATCAAAACCAATGTAGTTTTACCCACCTAAGTGTTGGTGTAATAAAAATTCAATTTAGTATAAATATTAGCGTAAGTGATTTGAGTGTGCTTGAAACTATACATTTAAGTAATCTAAACTTGGGATTGCTGTAGATGGCTATATGTAGAAGTAGGGTAGAATAGGGATTGATAACCTTGATTATGCATAACTTATTCTAAGTTAATTTGTGTTATTGAATCTAATTTACATCTAATGAATAATGGGATATAAGTCATGTATATATATTGTTCTAGTATTTGTGCAGGTCTTAAAAGTGGTCTAGACTAACCTTAGGTGGTTGTTTATTTAAAAAGATATCTATTGGTGGATAATTATGGGAAAGTGATAATAATGCCCAAATTAGGGCACTATCACCATTGGTGATACTATCCAAATTATGCCACCAATGTATAGGTGGTAGAACCTAAGGCACTAGGGGCTAGGATGCTAAAGTGAAGGTCTAGGACTACTTTAAATATGTTTAGGGACACATGTGGCCTGCATGAAGGCTGGATATTAGATTCAATAAAGAGATAAATAAATGAATTGACTAGCATACATAAAAAATACATGAAATCCTATTATATAGGCATTAAAAAAACACCTAAAAAATAAGGAGGTAGAAACATAAACATCAGTTAGTGTAAAATATCTAGGCTCATGTAACTTATTTAATTAAGTGGTTAAAAACCACTATAACCACATGCATGAGTAATATACCTTAGAAAATAGACTAAGATATTACAATAATATGCTAATACCCTCCCTTAATGACTAAACTAGAAATAAGACCAAGTTTGTCCCTAAATTTAATGAACTTGTCTGAACCAAGTGGTTTGGTCATTATGTCAGTTGGATACTCTACAATGATGAAATAAAAAAGACTAATGCCTTAATTTGTAACCAAATATCAAATTAAATTATGGTTAACCTCAATGTGTTTGGTCCTGGTATGGAATACTAGATTCTTCACCATCTTTAGAACACTCTAGTTATCACAAAAAACTAGAGTACAATTTGATGACTCAAACTGAAGATCCTCCAAGATTTTCTTTATCCACATAGTTTCACAACCTAAAATGAACATAAATTTATACTCTACTTCTATTGAAGATAATTCCACTATAGTTTATAGTTTTCTCTACCATGAAAAAACTCATGATCCAAGAGTGAATACATAGCCTGTTATAGATTTCTTAAATCTACTGATCCTACCCAATCAGAGTTAGAATATCTTGAAAGCTCAAAATCTATAGACTTGTTATACAATATGCCAAAGTCAAGAGTAACTTTGACATATCTTAATACCCATTTTTCATCTAACCAATGTATTTTTTGTGGTTTAGACATGAAGCGAGATAGAAAACTCACTGCAAAAAAAAAATTTGGTCTAGTGGTAGTGAGGTAAATGAGACTACCCACTAGATGTCAATACTCTATTTCATTGACTAGAGGTGAAGAAATGTCAGTTGAAATTTTAGCTCCAACTTCTATATTTGTGTGAGTTGGATTACAATCCATAATTTTAAACCTTTTCAACAATGATTTGGAATACTTATTTTGAGACATGAATACAACACAATCACCTTGCCAAAACTCAACACCTAAATAATATTTTAGTAACCCTAAGTATGTCATGCCAAAAGTACAACAAATATTAGCCATCATTTACTAGATAAGACTAGCACTAATGCCAGTGATGGCTATGTCATCAACATATATAATTAGAATTAATATATTATCACCAGGCACATTTACATAAAGAATTGGTTTAGAATTACACCTTTTGAAACTAGACTCCCTAAGGTATGAATCTATCTTCATACACCAAGCATGAGTAGCCTACTTAAGTCCATATAAGGACTTGATCAACCTACAAACAAGATGTTCTTTACCAAGAATCTAAAAACCCTATGGCTAAACCATGTATACTTCTTCCTCTAGATCTCCATTTAAGAAAGCACTCTTGACATCCATTTGGTGCACTTGCCATCCAAACTAAGCAGTAATAACAACATTCAAATGAAAATTTACAATCTTTTTAGTAAGAAAAAAATTCTTTTCATAATCAAACCCTTCCTCTTGTGCATAGCCTTTTGTAATAATTCTGGATCTGTGTTTGTCCAAAGAACCATCTTCTTTGCTTTTTACATTGTAAATCCATTTAAAACCAATGGATTTATTTATTTGTGGTAGCTCTATGAGATCCCAAGTCTTATTTTTCATCAAGGAATCATATTCCAATTATATGGTTGATTCCCACTCATGATTCCATTTGGCTTCTAAAAAATAATTAGGCTTGAATAAATGTGAAACAATAGCTGTTAGAGAAAAATTGTCATGCTCACCTCTAGTACCAAACTTCTTTCTTGCTATCAATCTTCTTCTTTCCATACCTTGTGGAAATTCTTATTCCTTTAGTGCTCTATTATGGCAGAATACCACTTTGGCTTCTTTGGTTGTTTTGATAGAACCTTATAATGACCTACAACAATTCCCTCCCTAGAATGTGATTCCATTGATGAGCTAAAATCCTGGTCAACTTTCACATCAAAAATTATAATAGAATCATTTGAAGAAAATAATGACTCAATATCTAAAAATATACCAATTGCTATAAAGTATGAAATCTATTCATTTACTATGACATCTTTATTACCACACATTTTTTACTATAAACATCAAGTAATTTGTAAGATTTTGACTACTCATTATACCCAACAAACATGTATGCTTTGCTTTTTGCATCCAAGTTACTTCTCTTTTGACTAAGAATAATTGTAAAAGCTACACAACCAAAAATCTGGAAAGAACTTACATCTAGAGTTTGACCTAATGAAGAATCCTTTGGATCCATATTATCCAATGATTTTGTAGGACTTCTATTGAGGATGTACATTACCACATTCAGTAATTCTATCCAATATCTATATGGGAAATTTATGCTTTGGATCATATAGAAAGCCATGTCCATCACCATCCTATTTCATCTTTTCAAAACTCCATTTTTTTGTAGAGTTTAAGGGATAGTGTACTGTTTGTGTATGCCTTCAATAGCACAAAAATACTTGAAATGTTTTGAGATGAACTTACCCTCATTATTCATTCTAAGAGATATCATTGACCATCCCACCTATTTTTAAACCATAGCTTTCCAAGTAAGAAAGTTATAAAAATAATCAAATTTATTCACTAGAAAGTATACCCACTTTTTCCTAGTTAAATCATCGACAAAAAATAAAAAAAGAACAAGTTCCATAATGGGTAGGTGTTTGCATTAGACCATGTAAATCCATATGTACTAGATCTAATACACCCTTAGCTCTCAAAGATTTACCAACATCAAATGAATGTCTAACTTTCTTCCCCAACTAACATCCAATACATACATGATGACTATCCTAAATATAAGGAATCCCCTTAATAATCTTAGTCTTTCTCAATGTATTCAAATACTAGAAATTAAAATGCCCATACCTTTCATGCCATAATGAACTTGTGCTATCAACCACTACAAGTGCGCTTTCTTTTGTCCTCTATGAATTTTCAAGCTTATACAAGCCTTTCTCACCAATCCCAATAGCAATAATATTTTTATCTTTTTTAGTGACTAAACATTGTTGTTTTTGAAATTTTACAAAAAAATCAAATTTTGTAGTGATCTCACTAATTAAAAGTAGATTTTTGTTCATATCAAGCACATACCTAACATTATTAAATGTATACAAAACTAAACCATTAAAATTGATCTAAACATTACTATATCCCTTCACAAAATGAGTTCTACCATCTCCCAAAGATATCGATTCATTACTACTATCATTTTTAATAAAATTCACATACTAATCCTTATGGCATGTATAATTTCAATATGCCCTTGAATCAAAGTACCAAGCTCGATCGACCATAAAATTAACATTGGAATCCATGAAAGCAAAACCAAGAGATGTTTCCTCACCTTCAACTTCAACTATATTCGTATGATGAACTTTATTTCTAGGGTTATCCATATCTTATTGTCTTTTCCTACAATCTTTCTTAAGATGACCAGGTTACTTACAGTAAAAACATCTCCACTTATATCTCTTATTAGAACTACTTGTGAATTTTCTATCAAATAACTAGTAGTTTTACCAAACTACTTACCCTTTCCCTTGATGAAAAATGTACTCTCTATAGAAGTAGATGGATACAACACTATTTGCTCCTATTATCTCTACTTCTACAATAGTAATGTGGAAAACTTTTCAAAGTCCAAAGTTTGCATCTCAACAATTATGTGCAAGGACTCCATAAATGACTCAAATGTAGGTGGAAGATCTTACATAACCAGAGCAATCAAATCTTGCTCATCAATAAGATTTTGCACAACCTTAAACTGATCACTAATGTCTTTGATCTATACTAAAAAATGAGAAATGGAGCCACCTTCCTGCATCTTAGTGAAAAAAATAAATTCTTCAAATACAATACCCTACTAGCTTCAAAATCTTGATATTTAGAAGTAAGATTAGGCCATAAAATTGATGCATTGGTCATTTTTAACATCCGAGATTAAATTATCTACTACTGATAGTTTTAACAACATAAGAGCCTTATGATGATGTTTATCATAGTCATCATTACCAGTGGTAGTCCTTTATTCTTTATCAAGCACTATTTGATCAAGATTATGATATTCACATATCATCAAAACCTTGTGACTCCATAAACTAAAATTTTTGCTTATTAATTTTTGTGAATCTGGTAATAAGAGGTGTTGTAAACTAGCCATTTTGACCTAGTTTTTACAAAAAATGAAAATACTAGAAAAAGTATAATGAGTTTAAAAAAAATTTCTCCTACCCATTTATTCAAATCAAAAATTGGTCAATACCTCCAATTTTTAGCAAAAAACTCAACACTGTTTGAGATATTTTAAACTTTTTGTCTTTAAAAATACCAAAAAATAGACAAAAACAATTAAATCAAGAAATCTAAAACTTTGATTTCAAAAATTTATTCTTCATTAACATCCATATACAAAACTTAGAAAATGGTGAAATTTTCAACCGATTTGGATTTATAGTTATCTCCCAACACAATTAAATGTGTTCCTCTAGGAAAAACCTTTAGAAAAAATCAATTTCTAAAGTTTGAACAAATAAATTGATTCTTACAATTTAAAAAAATGCACCTTATTTATGATTGGATGGAATAAAACTTAGCATAAAATCTTGCATGAAATAAATCAAACAATAAAAAATGACATGTACAAATTGGCCAACCTACAAAACTTTAGATTTATATTCTAGACAAACTACTTAGCCAAATAAGATGTCATTAGATATAGTGAGTTTCTCTCAAAAAATATAAATTTTTAGAGCCCTCACATGCCAAAAATATCGCCCAAATGAAAATCTGGTCTCCTCCCCAAAATGTATAGAAATGACCAACCAAAAAACTTCAAATGTAGTTTTCGGACCAAATACTCAATGAAATTTAATTCCATCTGATCCAATAGACAAATTTTGAGATAGAAAATTTTATAAAAACAAGAATCATAAAAAATAGTGCTCAAATGAATTTTTAGGATTTTCTTCCAAGTTAAATGGCTAGTCATAAGAAAAAAAATTTCTTCCTCTCATGGTTCTCTATCAGGCACTTCACACTCTTGATAAGACCATCCTTTCTTGCTTCACAAGCTTCCTCCCAAGCTTCCTAAAATAGAAGCTCTAATTACCATATTAGATTTAACAAAGAGATGCAGAAATGAATTAACCAACTTACATAAATAATACATAGAAGCCTATTAAATAGGCATAAAATACACCCAAAAAACAAGGAGGTGGGTGGAACCATAAACATTGGGTAGCATAAAATAGCTAGGCCCATGTAACCTATTTACCTAAGTGGTTATAACCACTATAACCACATGCATAGGGACTATACCTTAGAAAATAGCCTAAGATATTATAATAATATGCTAATATTGGATAAATGTCTAAATAGGCCCTAAGATAGGTCCAAGGCTAAGCTAGGGATGGGTGGTATCAAGTAACACTATTAACACTCAAATGTCATTTTTAAATGATTAAAACTCTATCTTGATCCCCATTAGCTTATCTCTTAGTCTGACCAGCCTTATATAAATGACACATACATCCCATCTTGCCTAAAATGCTTAAAATGTACTTATCTTATAATTTTACAAGTTCTAAGCCTATTCATGTTCTCCTTCTCCCTGAACACTAATGTTTGGGTTAGATAGTAGCATTGACATTATTATCCTGGCCCAACATAAGTGTTTAGTGCCCTAAATTTATCCAATTTGCAAATGAAATGTATTACAATGGTTGACCTAAGTGATTTATTATGATATATCTTTTGATAGGATTTATATAAATACAATATCAACCCTCATTCATTTCTCACCTAAAAATAAAACCAAAAGAGCACTTAAGAAACATTGAATTTACTAAAATATTTCCTATTATGATATTACAAGAATAACCCAACTGCATGTCTGAAGTACTAAATGAGCAGTCATAAGGTGTTTTAACCTTTTAGGAATTAATAATGTGTAAATCTTATGTTGGTTAAAGATTCAAGTAGAATAAATCATGGAAATAATATGTAATAAATATAACCATTGATTTTTTATAGAATTGACTAGCTTTGAATTTTCTAAAAATAGTAATAAATAGTGCAAGTAAGAACTTATCTAGAAAATAATTGAGATGGATGATCTAGGTATTAAAAACTAAGGTGAAAGCTAGTCTAAGTGTCATAAACTATATCCCAATGTTAGAACCCTTCCTAGATAGTATCACCATAATTGGATAGTAGTTCCATTATTAGAAATGTGGTGGTAGTGTCCTGCTATTAGTGGTAGTGTCCTCTATGCAGGATTATCTTGAGCTTTTGGGTGCACTTCTGTCTAGATCTATGAGGTATGTTCCTACATGCACAAGTTTTAAAACCTTATATTTTACATATAATGACTTATTTAGTGATCAAACTCTAATCCTCTATGTATCTAAGGCATTTGGTTGACATGCACTGAAAGTGTGTTTATTAGTAGGGTAGGCTAGACATCCTCAACACCTTGCTGTGAAGAGAGTTGCTTACATGCCAATACTTTGAGGAGGGATCCAAACCAATTTAGTTCTCCCCATATAAGTGATGGTGAAAGTGCAAGTGATGCTAGTATAATTGTGGTTTTGAGTGTTTTGAATGTGCTTGAGATTGGAAATCTAGATAATCTGAGCTTAGAACTACTAAAGACGGTAGTATGCAGAAATAGGGTAGAATATGGATTGATAACCTTAATTTTGAAATTTTTTTTGTGAGTTTGAATGTGTATTTTTCATCTAATTTACATCTAGTGGTTATATGGATATAAGTCATGTATATATTGTTTTGATGGTTGTGTGGGTGATAAAAGAGGTCTAAGCTGACCCTAGGAAGTTCTAGTTTTAAAAATATATCTGTTTGGGAAACAAAGAGGTAAAGGACATTAGTGATATTTTTGTGACACTAGCACCATGTGGTGCTAGTGTCCTTATTATGGTGTTAGTGTCCAATTGGTATAATACTAGGCATGAAGGCCTATGATTAGGAAATGAGGGTCTCGAATTACTTTAGGTCTAACTAGGGATTTATGTGGTCTAGATGCAAGCTAGATAAGTGTGATAATAAGCTCTAGGATAGGTCTAGGGCTATGATAGGGATAGGTAGTCTCAAGTATCACTCTTTACACTTGAATACCAATTTTAGGGGATTACATTTCCCCCATTTATTTTATAAATGCAACAAAGTGAAATGACTAGGATAAAGGAAAAAGAAGCATACCTAAACTTACCTAAGAGGTGAAGCTCATGGAACTAGGTCTAAGTATGTGAAACATGCTCCAATGTGTGTCATAAAAATGAAACATGCATAATTTAGTCCTTAATTAAGAGATATAAAAGGCAAAAGATCAAACTAAGTAAAGAAGTAAAATTGAGTAAAACTAGATAAAGAGATAGGAGAGAGGAAAGGAATGAATACACCTCACTAGGTAGATGAACCAATGCATAAACCTGGTGACAACCTATGTGTGTTCATGTATATAATGATCAATCAATGAATAACTTGGACTTTTAGACACCCAAAATTGGCCATAACTAGATATCGCTTGGATTTCAAACTGATTCCTACCAACCATTGCAAATTAAGCCCAAGAATCACTAAATATTCCAAATTTGATTGTACATCATTCATCATTCATCAAAATCTTATTGAGATATCCATAATTAAGGTATTATATCATATACAACAATAACCTGTCTTATATTTATCTCTAATCATCTTGTGACATCACAACTATCAATTTGGCATATGGACCTATTAAGTGGGGCATTTGCACACTTGAATCAATCTTGAAGGAGATAAAAGGTTAATCAAAATCAATTAACAAACTAAACATGATTAAATGCCTAGTTGAATTTGTAAAAAATATAATTTCATATATTATATATAATTTATTCAATGTCATAGAACCCTTATTATTATTATTATTTTAATATCCCTATCCTAAAATTTAATTTATTTACCATTAGCCACCCAGTAATTTATTTTATAGATTACCTGTTTACCTACCTAACCACCTAAATCTATTTAAAACTTAGGAAATATTAATCTTTTAACCACCTTACCCATGTATAACCTCCTCCTCAACAAACTCATGAATATAAACACAAAATTTCCTATAGTTGGAACAAACCCAATGTGGATAAAACCATCTATTGCCAAAAAAGGTGAATCATTAGCAATTCTCCTATGATTGGCATTGATCTATTTATACCCAACCAACCCTTTGGATTAGGAACCATGAGATTTGAACCTTAAAACACTACTTGGATTTTTGGATAATTAAGGAGACCTTAGCATCACTATTCTAAAATTATGCTACACATAATCCACACCTGCCATCATAAACTAGGAAGACCATTTGTTTATGTGGGAAGAAGTCCATTCTACCTAAAAATCAATTAAAGGTAATTATAATCTATCTATTTTATTTACTATTAGAATTTTTTTCTTTTAATACTTATTTTGCTTTTAGAATACATCATACGTTCCTTTATTTCCTTATCAATATTCTCTATCAACTTGTAAGTCTATATTTTTAAGTAGGTGTAGTTTAGGTAGAAATGACACCAATTCATATGAATAGGCACCAATTCTATAGGATTTACATCATTCCATTGTAATTTATTTTTAAAACCTGATCCTTTTAATCTTAGAACCCTATTTGCAATCATTTTGATTTTCTATCTTTTTAAACATGGTATTATTATGTAAATGACTCTACCTAGAATTATGCACAATGTCATTAATATTACTGATCTACCCATTGTATCTCAACCCTTTTTCACTAATGAAAATGACATAGCCTTTGAGTTAGCATTTTTTTCCATTGTTTACTCTCCCTTAGTTGAAGCCACTTCTGGCCAACTTAATGTTATATAAGAGGATGTGAATGCTGCTATAGCTTATTGGGATGAATACATTGCTTACATTAATAGCTTAAACAAATATTAAATCATAATAATTATTGTTATTGAATCTTTATATATATATATATTTTAAGTGTTATTATTACATCCTAATTCTTTCCTAGGCAAACTTGTTAGATTATCCATGGATATCTATAGTTGACAAATTTAGATTTGATTACTTTTAACTAAGCTATGAGATATATGTTGTTATGGGATAGTAGGATATTGCTTAGGTTATATGATCACACTGCTATGAGTAAATGTAAGTATATGTTTACTTTATTATCATGTTGATTTATCATTTCAACTGTATTTTATGATGAATGTATATCATGACTATTATGGTCTAACTACCTACTTTGTTGTGAGGTTAATGTAAGAGAATCCATCCCTCAGAGCATGATAGAGGAAGAGCATCATCAGAGAGGGTGAAATGGATGGAGATGTTGGAGGATGATAGAGAAATAGTAATAACCTTGCACACACCATATAAATAATTCATGTTAATCTGGATGGTTAGCATATTATGTTTCGATGTTGTTTGCATTAGCTAGTTTAACTAAAGTTGTTAACATAGTTTAGTTAGTTATTTAAAATTTAGCTTCCATGACTTGTGTGTTAGTCCAAGTTTATTTTGGGGTCATTTTATCTTGTGTTATTCCATTTATGTCCATTAAAGTTTTGAATATTTTCCTAATTAAGATTTATTGATTTATTTGTCATTAATCCATCATGGCAATTATAGATGCTAATTTTATTATTAAATATACTATTTTTTTAATTAGTGATGGAATCTATAAAATTAGAATAAAATAAAAAAATAAAGTAAAAAAGAAAAAAGAAATAAAAATAAAGAAAAATATAAAAAGATTAAAAAAGAAGAAAAAGCTATAAAGTAAAAGAAAGAAGTATGCTTTAAAAAGAGGAGAAAAATCAAGAGAAATCATGGAATAAAAAACCATACTTATTTATAAAAGAAAGGTCAAAAAACATAAGGAGGCTAATTCTTTGAGAAGAGAACATGGAGAAGAAAAGAGGCATAACTTAAGGAAGAAGACTAGAAGAAGCATGAGGAAGAGGAAAAGTAAGGCACAAACTACTAGATAGGTGATGCCTTATGAATTTGTATGTTTATATATAAAAATATGGTGATTTGGTGAAATGGAAATTTTTGTCTGCATAAAAATATATACCTGTATACTCTATTTTATATTAAACTACAAAAAATAAAAGCTATCTTACCACATAATCGAATAATTGGAGGGCGATATGCATGCTAATTTCAAAAAAGTATGTAAATATTATATATAGTATATATATATATTGTGATCTACTACAGTGTGCCAATTCCTAAAAAGGGTAATCTACATGTAACTATGTAATATTCATAAAATATTATATCTTATATATATATATATATATATATATATATATATTTAATGGTCTCATGTCTCACTAAAAACCTGTCTTTATGTTACTGCTTACTATAAATGTCATTGAAGAATTTATCGACAACCAATTTATTTCCCAAATAAGTCACCCTAGTGCGTTAAACATCACCTAGGTTGTAGGAATATCTCTATATATAAAGTTGATGCCTACAATGACTTATTTTTATAATATGTATAGCTAGCAATGACATAAATAATACACAATGTATCACATGGAGCATAACATAGTATTTAGTCACCTCAATACCACAAATATCCATGAATATCTTAACAAGTGAGAAGAGAGAGAGAGTTAACATAAAACACCATATAAAAGTAACATGGATATCATTATATATAGATATTATATATTACATGATAACCCATAAAATTATCATTAAAACATATGATTTAACTTAATGCTACTTAGTTATAAGCAATATAATTAAATAAATTTATTGATATACTATGATAACATACTATCAAATGGGTTATCTAGTATGGGATAAATTGAGGACTATGGGATATACTATGACTAATATAACCTGATAACTATGATTATCTATTGAGTTACATAATGATATCCAGTATGAGTTTTGATTTACAAACTGATTTACCTCAATACCAATTAAGTTGGATAGCAACTCATTATTTAAGTACTTAAGCTAACATAGTATTTGGTTTGATTTACTATATATCCTAATTGTACCTATTATTGAAGTTATCGATAGTACCTTTAGCATGTTTTTTTAGATGTAGTGTCACTATTTTAATAACCTAGATTAAGTTGGATAGCTTATGTTTTATGTGAATCAAATTACTATAGTATTACTTTATTAATTTCTATGGCATCACTATTTTATTAATTGCCTTATTACTATGGCATCACTATTTTATTAATTGATTTATAATGCAATGGTATTACAAAAAGTAAAAATTACACTAGCATGACATAATATATGAGATTTTTTTTGATATAATTAATAAATTTAAAATCCAAGAGTAATTGAAACATTTTAGACTATTATTATTTTAGATAACCATTTAAATGTTTCTTGATAATAAGAATTATAGGAGGAATTACGAGCATGAAGGTATAAAATAATTCTACATGTCTAATACTGTGATCTTATGAAATGGTGGTTAATGACCGTGTATATATAGTAGTATCTTACCTTGAAATATTTTGGGAATGTTAGCTATGATAGGTTGACCTAGTTGACCTAGCATGTTTTTGGGGCTAACTCACTAGGTTTGTGCTAGGTTGGATAAAAGGCCAACAAACCAAAAGAGAGAAAAGTCCCTAAACTATGCTACATCAACCTGGTCAACCTAGCACAATCGATAGGTCAAAAGGGTGCTAAGGTAAAAACTGAAGGATAAAACATATAAAGTGATAGGAATAGATATAACTAAGAAGAATAATCTTGGGTTTAATGGTTTTAGGAGGCTAGAGTGTGGATGGAAAGTGGCAAAAAGAATGCCAATCTTATGTAGCATCGATGGTCTGCCCACCTCTTTCTCAATGCACCCCTTAGCATGCACTCAGAGAGATTGAGACTTGATAGGTTCTTGAAAGATAAAAAGTGTAAATGATCAATAAAAGTTAAAAATATTATGTGTATACATATGCCCCATCTAAAGCTCATCACGTGTCATGTAAGTGCAACATGGGATGGTGCTTCAGAAGAAAACATGATAACACATAATGCTGATGCTAGTATGGTGTAGTAAGTAGAAAATAAGATAAATGAAAGGAAATAATTGAAAAATAGATACCTTTAACTTTCTTTAGTGCTATAGATAAATAAGTAGACTGTAATAAATGTGAAGGTATCTAATCTAGAGTACATTAAGTGAACATGGAGAAGTTAGTGCAAAAAATTAAAAAAATCAATTTTTTTGGAAGATAGACATATGATAATGGAAAATAATATATACATCATCATGACTCTATTGCATTTTATGGTTTATAAAATGGATGAGCAGAAACAAAGATAGAGGCAAAACAAAGAATTTGCCTGAAAATAAATGAAAGATTTGAGTTGATAAAAAGTGTTTTTAAATAGGGAAAAAGAGAATTCATTTGGTATTTTGAATTATGAAAGAGAGAAAAGAGAGCTATGAGACCAAACAAGGCTAGGATGGCAAGGGAATGACATACTATATGAGGAGGACACCTAGAGGTGATGATAGGTGCATTACAAGTATGCAACTATGGATCTCAAACCATTTTTTGAAATTTGTATTAAATTATGTGATTTTTTAGTAATTTTGATTTTTAAGCATTTCTAGGGGTAGAAAATAGGAAGATGGGAAATGGGTTTGAAGGGTTTAAGAATAAAGTGAGTGAAATGCACATTTTGGAAAAAATGTACCGAGTTAGCACACATAATACACTAGGTTGACCTAGTAGGATAAAACATGGTAGAATCCATATGGTTGACCCAGTAGGTATGGGTCGACCTAGTGTAATTTACAAGATAAAAATATAGAATGGAGTGATTCATTAGTTCATAAGGGCTAGAATGAAAACTCAGTACCAGGAAGAGGAAGATAAGAGGGTTGACTTAGAATTTCAAGTCAACTATGACAAAATAGGGAAATTTTAGTCAAACTAGGTTGATTAAGGAACTAGAATAAGCATGAAAAAGCATGCAAAAAGCTGAAAGAGGGATAGAATGGCCTAAAATGACCAAAGGAGCACAACAGGGACCAAGAAATCTAAATATAGGATAAATGAAATAAGGTAAAAAAAATTGGGCTTATATTTAATTTAGAATTATAAAAATGATGTATAAATAATGTATTATGATTATACATGACATAGAGGAACTAATACATCATTTGTTGTTTCTTAGTTATAGAGACGATTGAGATTCTAGAGGTTGGTGGACATGTCTTGGTTGCCAGATTTATTAGATAAATTATCAGATAGAGATCAAGTAAGACTAGTAGCCATGGGTCTAGGAGGTATATTTGAGATGTGTAAGATCCCCCTCAATGTTGACCTATTAGTCATGTTCCTAGGATGTTGGGAATGATTTACTAACACATTTAGATGGAAGGTGGATAAGGATGTGATAAAGGTGGGTATCACACTAGAGGATGTCCATGTCATCCTCGAGCTACCCATAGTAGGATCACCAGTGACCATAGGGATACCAAATATCTTAAAGGAGAGGAGAGCCTTATCCATATGGGATATAGGCTCAAAGATGATATTGAGAGGATGGAGAGTTAGTATGGATGATGTGTATATATCATAGATTCTAGACCTCTAAATGGTGGTTATAGACCTTATGACATAGTGAGTGCTCTATCACAAGTTGAATGGCAAGGTACCTCTATTCATGCTAGCCTTGAGTAGGATAATTCTAGAAGAGAGTATTATATGATCTAGGTTCTGTCATCTAGGTCTAGATTGTACATGATCTATTTGAGATGCTAGTTAGAGGGTAGAAGACTATGGGACCAATCATACTATTGATATCATGGATATATGAGATATTTCCCATGTATCAATAATTTGGGTTGCCCTATGTGGTTGATGATGATTTACCTTAAGTGTAAAGATATAAGGAGGACCAACTAATGTGGGCCATGCCCCATATGCTAACATTATAATTCATGAGACATGTATACATCATGTGGTATTCATATGGGCACATAACAACTACATGAGTGAGATGGCACATAGTCATACTAGCTCTAGAGAGGAGAGAGGTGATTGGATACTATACATGGTGGAGAGAGCCACATCCAATGGTAGGGTGCTAGGATAGATGGGCCTACCTCATTCGGTGACACTAATACTGATGTTCAACTAGTGGGATCAACATGTGAGGGAGCCACGAGGGAAGAGGGGACTCATACCATTGATAGTGAGGTTGACACTAAGGCCATGTTGGGAGTGAACATGGATTGGTCAGACATGATGAGTGGTAGAGGAGGAGGTAGAGATACTAGATGTACCACTACCAGTCTCATAACAAGATGAGTAATGACCACTAAGGACATAATGATGATGGAGACAAGAGAAAGTGGAGACTATAGAAATCTTAGATGATCCCATAGATGAGCTAAAGAATATGATAGAGAGACCACTTATATGGAGGCTGAGATAGACATGAGCCATGATAGCTAGGTTTGAGCTGAGGAGGTGACCAATTGAGGAGGTACTAGGAGGCCACACAGATAGGGAAATTATGCTAGGAAATCATGCAAATGATGATATCATGGGAGTAGAGACACAAATAGGTATGAATATGTTTGAATTATTTCTTAAGTTTTTACTTAGTAGTAGAGAGATATAGATAGATATTATGAGATATGACAGTGATCTAATATCCATCTAGTGTGATTTTGTAGGTGTAACTAAGGATGAAGAGGAGAGATGGGGGTCCATAATAATGGGAACACTCCATGACATCCTAAATGAGACTCTATAACCATACAACCCCATGACATAGGAAGATCTAAGTGTACCATCTACCCTAGCTCAAGTGAGCTAGTTCAGATTAGCTAGTGAGGTAGATACAGGTGTAGAGAGGGAGGATGCAACCATAAGTAGAGATGGGTGTAGGTGAGAGACAAGCCTGGTAGGCCTTGAAATATGAGAGATCTACACATATGGAGACAATGACATAGATGATGTAAGCATATATAGTGATGTAGACTTAGCTAACATAGGTACATAGAATGACCCAGGTTGAATTGGTATAGGCATAGGTGTAGATAAAATGACTACAGTGATAGGTAAAGGGATTAAAATCTCAATCTACCTCATATAGTGTACCATTTGGAAGAGTCAGATTGAGGCCTCAATAGGAATCATGTCTAGGCCATGAGATAGATAGGATGGAGCTCAGCCCTAGTGCTGAGGCTTTGTATATGTTATATCAAACTCATGGTATATATATGATGTATCATTTTTGTTTATTTGTGTTGGTTGTGTATGTTTTATTTATGATGGTTGTGTTTGTGGATGCTTTAGATATATTTCTTTCTAGCACATGTATTTAGATTTGTTATATATCATATATGAAATATATGTGGTGTGGTTTATTTTATAGCATTATGGAGTAAACATGCATGGTTAAAAAGAAATAATAGAAAAAGGACTTTGAAAAATATAATTAATCAAAGAAATGTACTACACACTAGTTCAAGTTGGGACATGTGTAATAACAAAAAATGACTAAGTATAAAAACCCAAGAAAATGGAAAACAAGATGGTAAAAGGGGATTTGTTTTTAAACCAATGTAAAATGTTTTTGCACCAAATTAAAACATGTAAAATAATACTAAATATCATGTTGGGAAGTATGAAAAATAATGTAATAAAATGGAAGGTATGTAAAAGGGCAAAAATAGTAGTAAATACAAATCAAAATTAAGTTAATCAACTGTACTATATCATGATGGGAAGTACAAAATAAAAACAAAATTTGTAAAAATTTGGTCTTAAATTTATCATACTAATTCAAGCTGGGAAGTATGAGAAATTGAAGAAATGGTTGTAATTTTACATGCACTTAGAACATAAGAAAATAAAAGGCAAAATAAAAATGAAGGATAAAACATACTAAATATCAAGATGGGAATCATGTTAATTATGTGTAACCTCATAATCAATCGAATATTATCTCATATTTGACACATATAATTTTGGATGGTGACTTGATTATTGGAAACTTTTTGTGAGGGATGGGTCCTATCCATGGTCTTACACTACAACTCACAAAATAAAAACCTAAAGGATGCCAAAATATCATTGGCATACAAAAGGATAAGTAATGGTAAATCAAGGATGTGGGTAATAGGATGGAAAAGATGGTAATTTGTGAGGGATGCTGGGTCTTATGCATGATCTTACAAAGCAACTCATAAATGAAATCCCATGGGGAGTGATCAGTAAGCAAAAATAATATTTCCCAAGAGGAAATATTCAAGAAAAGGAATGAAAAAGGGATTGTAAAAATCAATATTAGGCATCTTATGAGAAGACCTTAGGAGGCAAAAGGCATATTAAGGAAATGAAAAGACACTAAGTAATGAGTGGTCATCTATGTACAAAGGAAACCCACTTGATATAGACACAAAGATTTGCAGGAAAATAGGTGTGCTACTAAGATCAACTCATGATGGTAAATTAGTAAAAATAAAAATTAAAATGGACCTACCTTCCTAAAATGTGTTTCCTACTCCTCAGGACCCCTTACAGAGTTGTTGGTCTACTACGAAGATCGGGTACTTACATGAGAAAGTAGGTATCACTAAAAGATTTTTTTAGTCTTCTCTTCTAATCTACTAGCCTTCCACACCCCAAAAGACCTCAGCTCTACTATGAGGCCAATTGTGGAGTTTGAGCTTCGACTAGAAAAAGGAAATGTGATTTGAATCACCTCTTTTAGTGTGATTAGACTTTTTAGAAAATTCAATATTTTTTTTGCCTTTTGATATCATTGCCTTTTGTTTAAATGATTTGGATTTTAAATTTATTTTGAAGGATTTTTAAGATTCCTCATCTATACATATTTGGAATGACCAATCATGAGAGAGATAGTGATACACATGAATAAGCTATAAGCAAAGGCTATATGAAGCTAAGTGACCCAAGATAAAATACTAACTAGAACATTTAAGCTTGAAAATAAAATGAGCATGTGATCTCAAGTTTCAATCATGTATATTCTTAGTTTGTAAAAAAAGAGGAAGGGAAAAAGGAGATCTAAAGGAGAATTGGTGAAAAAAAATAGTAATGAGAAAGATTGATTTCAAATAGATCACATGGAAATATGAGATAGTAACCAAAGGGAAGAGGGTAAATATAACCAAGTCACCATGACAACTATTTGTGAAAAATAAATATAAGAAAGTAAACAATCATGAAGATACAAGGGAAGAGTTTTGAGAAAAAATATAAAGGAAAAGAAAGTAATGAAAAGGAAAAGACAAATATAAGGAAATGACAAGTATATGTGAAATGTAAAATGATAACATAAGCTAACTATAGTACAATAAGAAGGAGAAATATGATATAAGATAAAAAATAATTTGACACAGTGTCAAATGATATAGTCAAATATAAATAATATTGGGGCATACATCCAATCCAAATATAAATGAGAAATCACCATGCATGTGCTCATAAATACTGGTAAACCTATCCACACACATTATCCAATACATCAAATAAATCTCTATGAAGCTGATTGCATACTGTAGCTAAGGTCTCTTCAATCTTCAATGAATACTGGGCAAATACTTCTTTCATGATCTTCTCAACTAAAAAATTAGGAATGGTCAAAGGATCATGCTAAGGAGGAAAATTAGGCAAAGGCATTTCAAGAGAATGCATAGAAACAAGATCTCAAAGAGAAGTAAGAATCACAGATGGAAAAGGATCCATAGGTTAAGGACTCATAGGTGGAGAAGGATACATAAGTGAGGGAATGTCCATAGGTGAAGGAATCATAGGTAGAGGCACAAAAGGTGGTGAAGGGACCACAAGAGGTGATGGAACCACTGGAGGTGGATCCATGGGAGAAGAAGGAGGAAACTTATTGTGATAACAACCTATGGGAGGAATGGTAGAAGGTCTAGGGATGGATACAAGGTGATATTTAAGATGTTGTTGAAGAATACAACAATGATCGGTGTGATGCATTCCACATAGGTACCATAAACAATATACCTCACCATATTTAGGTAAATATTCAAGAAGTACCTTCGAGGAAGGTATGGATTTTTTTGATGATGGGGAAGAAGGATTTAAGGTATCAAGGTATTGTTGCAACTTATGATAATGGGTGGAAGAGTGCTTATCTATTTCATGGAAGAAACATATACACTTGTGAGTGGTTTTAGGAACACTCATAAAAGGAGGTGAAATAGGAATGAAAGAAGTTGAGGAGGAATCATCAACCTATTTGGTGGGCAAAGGATCCATCTTAGGTAATGAAAGCAAACCATCATCAAGGAAGGGTGATGATATGGAAGGAGTGGAACTAAGCCCAATAGGAGGAGCACTAGGATAAGTAAGAAGAGGCTCAAAAATAGTAGGAAAGGAATTATGTTCAACGAGAGTGGAAAAAGCAACAAGCTTAACTATAGCTAGCCTTACTAAAGGAGGGGTAGGATTTGCAAAAGGTCTAAGGAAGACTTCCCTAAGTGTGTCAAAATGATAAGGTCTAATCATAGAATGATCCAAGAACATGGTCCTAAGTGGATCCTAAAAAATTGGAGGTATCAATGACATTTCTACCCTACAATAAAGAGGAAAAATGCAAGAATCAAGAACTATAAATGAAATAAAATGATGAGATGCATGAAAAGACTCAAGTAAATAAGAGTGATAATGAACAATCTCAACATCATAGGCTTAGACAAGGACACCTAAAATAGGATCATCTAAATAATATCCATCATCATAATATAGAGTATGAAGATCGATGACATAGGTTAGGATGACCTTGTCATCAGAGGAAGCTTGGTGAATAGAGTTCCTAGTCTTGGTTAAGACTATGGGAATTTTTCATCATAAGGAGGATTATGAGAATGAGGTTGCAAGGAAGTAGGGAGTTGATAGATGAGATGAGGTGAGAGATTGGAAGTTTTTATTTTTAAGTTAACCTCATTGGCTCATTCTCATTAGAGTATAAAAGGTTGAGAGGAATGTTACCAATGAGCTCAGGATGCCCATTGTAACCTCTAGTTGAGTTGATAAGAAAGTTGAGATGCTATGACTCAAAAAATGGAATACTATGTAAAGGTTCAAGAGTAGGAATATTGAAGACACCATGCTCTTGGAATTCTTCAAAATTTTAAGGGTTAGTGTCTCTTTGAATCTTATAAATGGATCCATTGTGAGGAAATTCTATGCATTGGTAGGTGGGAGATGTCGATGGCTCACAGATGATGAGTCCATAACCTACCAAGCAAGATGTTATATGAAAGGGGAAAATTGAAGTTCATCACCTTCACACAAATAATTATAGGTGGGATGGTAATGGGAAGCCACACATACCCTAAGGGAGGCATTTTCATTCTATCATATCCTTGGCATGTGCTGCATGTACACTTGAGATTACATTTGGAATACCCAAGAGTCTTATTGAAATCAATGGAAATGATATGGGTGTGATAACCCTCATTGAACAAAGGCTAAATTTACTTGGATATCATTGATTTGGATGCTAATAAATAATGGAGGATCATCTGCACAAAGCAAAATCTCATCTAGAATCATAGATACGATAGGAAATCATAAAGAAATATAAGTGTATATAATTTCATCAATGTTAATGGACATCTCTTCACATTTCTATAAGACACTATCCTCAGATCTAGATAAAGTAACCTCCCATCCTGCTAGAGGAAGATGAGGGATATTCATTTCGAACAAGAGTTGCATGAGGTAGTTTTTATGACATGGAGATGTCTTCATGAGCTCAAGGAAAGGTATCTGAGATGGAATATTAGTAAGCTCCACAATGGGATCACACTCATCATAACCCATAAGGATATTATTAGATATAAGTGTGTAATGATTAAGAAGATCTTCAGAAGGTGGATTTGAAAAGCATTGAAAATTATGTTGATAAGAATGAGAAGGTTGAGAAGAAGGTTGTAAATCTTTTGGTGATGAAGAAGTAGTTAGTTTAGATTGATCTTGAAGTTTTGACGAATAAATGTTAGTATAAATTGGATTGTTATTAGTATTATAAGATGATGAGAGAGAAGAAGAATTAGTATGAGATGTGTCATCTAAGGGAGAATCATAAATTGTATTGTCAAAAGAAATAATATCTTCTTTACCCAACTCATTTAAATGAGTTGGAGAAGAATAATAGATAACATGATATGTTTGATGGGAAGGAGTATAGATAGGTTATGAATCAATGAAATCCACCACTCTTTGCATATTGGTCATGCTAACCACATTCACTTTATAAATTGGTTTAAATTTTTTTTATACATTATTAGTGGAAGAAGTGGGCTTATCTTAAATTTCTTAGATTGGTTGATGATTAGTCAAGGGGTCTTTATAGATATATAAATGAGTATTTTTTCTTGATTTATGGCTTGAATTTTATCATGTGATTTATAATCTTTGAAAGAAATCTCATAGGACTATTGATGCTTACAAATAATATAATCATGATCAAAATTTGGGCCAAGAAGATAGTCCATGGCTAAATTATGGGGCTATTTACAAGTCTCATGAGAGTGACCCTAGCTAGCATGAAACTAATAAAACTTATTAAGATCATACCATGATTTCATAGGTTGAGTAGGGTCAAGCTCTTGAAGGAGAGGCCTAGGTAGACATTTAAGCAATTTAGATGAGGATAAAGGCTTATGGACACTAATGTTGTTTCTTGAGAAATGAGGATTAGTGTATTTTTGAGAAGGATCTAGTTCTGAAGAAGGGGTAATAATGACAACTTGCACATTATGAATGGTGTCAAATGAATCGATAACACCATCATTTGTAATATTTTGGTTTTTGTTCTTTACTAATAGGTGAGGGTCCATGGAAGGTTGGGGTGGATCAAATTGATGCATAAGGAAATCTTGTATTTTGGATTGATAAATAGCTTCCTCCAAGGTATGTGGAGAAAGGGTACGGACTTGATATTGTAATTTAGGAAAAAAATCATTTGTAAAGAGGTGAAAAAGATTATCATCCAGCATGTTTTGTTCACATTTTTTTGACAAATTCTTCCATCACTTAATAAAGGCTTGGGTAGTTTCATTTTCATTTTGTTTGAAATTGATGAAATGGGACAAAATGTGTTCTAAAAAAGATCACTAGTTTGAAATTCTTGTACTAAAGCATCTACTAAGTCATCCAAACTAGTGATAACTTATGTTCTAGGTTGCTTATACTAATCCAAGGCATCACCTATGAGGGTTTTGGCTAAGAGTTTGGTAGAAAACAAGGTATTTAACTTGACCCAATCCTTGTAAATATTTATAGATGTCTTAAGGTGAAGGGTAGGATTGATTGATCCATTGTAAAAAATTATAGGTGTTATACATCCAATGCCATTATTAGCAATTTGGGTGGTAAGAGGTTCATTTTGTAAATGCTTGATAGCTTTGTTGACTAATGGAGGTTGAGGAAAGGGATTACCTTGATAATATTGAAGAGGGGGAGGAGGAACATTTTGGTTATGTGTGCCCCAAGTCATTGGTTGAGGATTGGCTTGAAGATTAAAAATGTGGTTTTACATTCACATTATTTGATTTGTATTATGAGCTTTGAATGTGTTTATTTGATTGAGACTTTGAAACAATAGTTGATGAATTTTATTAGTGTTATTAGAAGTAGTATTGGTGTTTGTGTTGGTGGTAGTGGCTTGGGTACCAATATTAGCATTGATGTGAGTTTGAGAAGAGCTATGGGAATTTGAGGTGCTAGTGGCAAAAATTTCTTGTGAAGTAAGAGATGGAATAGTAAATGATTAAGAGGAAGAAGCACTAGAAGCATGAGTGCCTTGGGTATCAAATGATGAACTAGTGGGAGGATTAAGGATAATGGATCTTATGAGAGGTTCATTATATGTAGAACTTACCATGTTAGTTGAGATATTAGGCATAGAGGTGGAAGAAGTTAAAGAAGAAGAAGTCATGGCATAAGGAGTCAAGACTAAAGGAAAAGGTTGAGAAGCAAGGCAATTGGTACCCCCAAATTTAGTTGAGAAAGTGAGAGTAGGAAAATGAGGTTATTCAACTTAATGACTAATCATGAGGTTATAGATGGTGGAAGGATCCTTCCCTCTATGTTGAGGGAATTCTATGATAAAGAAGAGAATTTCAAGAGTATAATCTAACTCAAACTGATCCTCTAAGAGAAGAGGAGGGTTTTTATACAAAGGGGTATGAGGATGGGTCCCATAGCTCATTGTACGGGTTTCAATATGAACATTGCTAGAATTCATGAAAGGAGCCCTACTTTTTCTATGGGAGACCTTATTAGGATTGGTGAATTTTATCATGTCTATTGACTAAACTTTAGTGTTGTCACCAAATAAAAATTCCATGATGAAAGGAAAAGAGACAAGATGAGAAAGCAAAGAATCCAAAAGTGACTTAAATAGTACTAGGTCGACTTGGTTGACCTAGTGCAAAATAGGGACTATAAAAATGTATAGGGTCCACAGGGTCGACCCAGTTCAATGAACAGTGACTGGTAGAAAGAGGTAAAGATGTTATAAATAGTACTAGGTCAACTAGGTTGACCTAGCATACTATACAAGGGATGAAAAAGGTACAAGGTTAAAAGGGTTGATCAAGTACAATAGACAAGGAAGAAATGAAAGCTGATAACAAGTTATGAATTGAAGCAAGATAATTACAAGTAATGTAAAAAGTAGTAAGTGCTGAAAGGGAAACAAATAGTCAATTAAATTAATGCTTGTTAATCTAATTGATGCACATAAAGCAAAATATTATAATAACATTGGATAATGCAAGTTTTTACACACACAATTGACCAAAGAAGAAGCAAACAAGTTGAAAGTAAAGCTAGCTATGTGGTCAACCTATAATGTTGATTAGATTATTAAGAATGATTTTAAGTGTAAAGGGAGATTGGATATAAATAAAGTATTGGCTAGAAATTTATGGATAGTTTTAGGTAAGTTCAGGATGAAAGGGATTGTAGTGGCAATGATACAAGCTTGGTATTGGGGCCTACCCCCTCACTTCACACACTGCAACAATAAGGGTAACAAGTTCTTAGAAAAAATATAACATTAACCATGTTTTATACTTGACTAGAGCATCAAGTCAGCTTACCCCTTGGTGATGAAATCCAAGTAGGTATACTTGGATATTCAAATGTTTAAATGCTTGTTGATTTTTATGTGGTTTGGTCATATGTGCAAAAGAATATAAATAGTGAAACTAAGTGATTAATTTAAAATACCCTAATTAGAATATGTGAAATATTCTAAGCATACAAACAACTTAAAAGAAAGATATGATTAACATATATGGTTTATTCCAATTTTGAAACAAGGTATAGTTGAGAAACTATATGGAAAATCATACAAAACATGGTTGACATGGTCGAATCTATACTATGGAAGCAAAGTCTAAAAGTGAACTAGGACAATTAGGTCAACCTAGTTATTTCAGAAAACACATGACACATAACTAGGTCCACAAGGTTGACCTAGTTGACTATGCAAAGGTAGTTTTGAAGACTACAAACTATGAAAATAAGGTACAGAGGAATATAAAATTACTTGGATGGTTTAGAGATGTAAAGGAGAAGATTAATGATCTGAGACCTTAGATAAAAATAGAAAAAAACTACAAATTAGGTTGAACTGGTCGATCAAGCTATATAGGAACCTACTAAAAAAGTGTTGAAAATGCACTAGGTTGACCTGGTCAACCAAGTAGGTTGAATAGGAAGTCTAAAAACCTAAAAAACTTGTACTGGGTTACACTGGTTGATTTAATTATCTGAACAAAATTCTACAAGTTCTAGAAACTTGTACTGGGTCAAGATGGTTGAGCAAGTTACCTATTCCTACAAACCTATGCACATAGATGAATAACTAGATCAATAGGGTCAATCCAAGACAATAAAGATATCATAAAAATAATGATGAATATAAATTAAATAAGTGAAATAAATCTTATAAGGGTTTGATGCATGTTAGGTTCACCAGATGTATGTAATAAAAAATGCATCATGTCCATAAATCAATCCTATATCAGATGAGATAGAACACACTTACACTTTCAATTGGGGGGTATACCATTTTTAATCATGCGTATGACCAATGTGAGGATCTGCTAGACCCGATTAGGGGATCACTTGTCACAACACACCATGTGAGATAGGGTTCTAAAGCCTATAGTCTAACACAATCTCATAACAACCCTAAAAGAGACCTATGATTTAATATTTCACTAATATAATAATAATAATAAAAGTAAATCTAATCTAGTGCACACCAAAAATTATGGCACAAACTAGGGATTAGAAATAAAACAAAATAAACAACTAAACTAAACATGTATAGAAGACATATACTCATGTCAATGTATATGGAATCCTAATACATGGAAGAGAATAATACAAATACACTATCTATCTAATGTTACAAAGGAGGAATAAAGTTAGGAATACTTACCTTTGAAGATGAACCCATCGAGCCTCAATCTCCCCCTTAGACAAGGTGCTTCATAAGAGATTGTCTTGGTATGTAAGGATAAGTAAAATAAATTAGCTCTAGGCTACACAACCTATCCAAGCTTCCAAAAGACTTATCCACAAGATGAGATCAAAGCTCCAAAGAAAGTATTCAACCCTAAAGATTTATTCCCTAAGTAGAATGGTCAATAGGTAGATGTTCATTCACACTTATTCTCTTAATTCTTCACTCTTATGAAATGGTGGTAAATGACCTTGTATATATAGTAGTATCTTACCCTAAAATATTTTGGGAATGTCAACTATGCTATGTTGACCTAGTCAACCTAGCATGTTTTTAGGGTTAACTCACTAGGTTTTTACTAGGTCAGCCAAGAGGCCAACAAATCCAAATAGAGAAAAACTCCCTAAATTATGCTAGATCAACCTGGTCAACCTAGCATAATTGACAAGTCAAAAGGGTGCCAAGGTAAGAAATGAAGGATAAAACATAGCAAGTGATAGGAGTAGATAAAACTAAGAAGAATAAGATTGGTCTCAATGGTTTTAAGAGAGTAGATTGTGGAGGGCAAGTGGTAAAAGGAATGGCAATCTTATGAAGAACTGATGGTTTACCCACCCCTTTCCCAGTGCACCCCTTAAGGCATGCACTCAGAGAGATTGAGACTTGACAAGTTCTTGCAAGATATAAAGTGTTAGTGATCAATATAAGTTAAAAATATTATGTGTATATAGGTTCACTCCTTATGTCCCATTAAACATCCTCAAATTATCATAGCCATCTTATCTCACCTCTACATATGCACAAATAACTCAAATAAAAACTTGGTGCACATAGTCACCATGAATGAACACATAGTCAACTTCTTAAGCATTGTTCATACCCAAGTTAGATTGATCACACCTCTAAAATACACACAAAGCAACCTCATGGAGTTTGTAACACTCCCAAAAAGCCAATTCATCATGAGACATCAAAATAGTATCAACACAAGCTCAAATATATTTCTTAGGTCACTAGAAAAACAAACACAAACACACAATAAAATTATAAGCTCAATATATTTGATTGTACACACTTCCAGATCTTCAAATTAGGTTCATTAGATGCATCATGGAGTCTTCTTCATCTTTGCTTTTTATAACACCAACAAATTTGACTTCTATCAAAAGATATGGAAAAAATATAGAGCTCTAGTTTTTCCTATGTTAAATTCAAATGGTCATAGTTAACCTTCAAACACAATGCTCAAATCTCATGTCCTCTCAGCTCATATCAAATATGCATCATTGATCTTGATTGATCTTTAATACATAGGCACCAATTCTTAGATGTTAAACCTTAGTCATGTTGACCTCATCTTGTGTAATATTAACATGTTAAATCCACATGCTCCATTGATCTCTGTGGATTAGTCAAGTCATTAGTGATCAATGCTTACCATTTGATCAATCTATACAAACACCCACTTGATGTTAGATCCTTATCTTGTACCTTTTCTCAATTGTGAAAAAAAATGTAACTCTCCTCATCTTACTAATTCCTAAATTTTTAGAGAAACGTACATCATTGATCTTGCTCGAGCTTTAACACTTTCAAAAATGACTAAGTATGGGGACCCTTTCAATATGCCTGAGTAGCCATTTTTAATCCTTAATAACTTCATCTATGCTTCAATGCAGGATCTCAAATTAAGACCAGATGATCTCCTCACATAGGAGAATCTAACCATGTGACAGACTACTCCTAAAACCCTCACACATGTGATATATAACACCATTAAAAATCCTTATCAAAATATTCTTTCATAGAGCCACCTATGTCAAAACCTGCCTGAGAGGCCATCTTTGAGCATGCATAACTATTATTGTGCTTCAGTGCATGATCTAGAATTTAGCCAAAAAAACTAGGATCAAAACTAAATAAACCCATATGATTAGTTTCCCTTAACACCTTCACACATGAAAGATATAACTCCATCAAAATTATCACTCGACTCTTCTTTCCACACTACACAATTGATTAAGTATGGGAAAACACAATCAAACTACCTGGGAGACCAAATTTGCATATGCATATCTTTTAATGTGCTAGATTGCATGATATAAACATTAGCACAAATAAACTAGGATCAAAACTAAAGAAACCAATATAATTAGTTTCTATTGACACATTCACAAATTCAATATACAACTCCATAAAAATACTCACTCGATTCTTCTCACCACACTACAAAACTGGCTAAGTATGGAAAAACATAGTGCAACTACCTGGAAGCCCAAATTTTCATATGAATATCTTTAAACATGATTAGATGCATGAATTTAGATTTAGTGCATAAAAAATAGGGACTACTATGATGACAACCATATGACAAACTCCCCTTCACTCATTCCCACATGGAAATGGTGATGTCATCAAATTGCCCACTCAAATCTTTTGCCATTGGATCCAAAGTGTTTGGATGAAAACTATGATCAAATAGATGAATTATAGTTATGCACATAAGATCTCCAAGAATAGATAACATATTAGGGACTTATTTCACATGATAAAATCACCATACTCATATTTGAACCTCTCTAATCATGCCAATAATTAAGATCAACCAAGTATATCATAAGCAAACTAGGACAAGCATATTATACACTTTGTCATTTTTACTTAGGCTACCAAAGCACTTCATCCACTCACTAGGATAACTCCATGAAATTACCATGACATCACTAAAAACTCTCCAAAAATTTCCGCCTTTGTCATTGATGTCAACATCCATCATTTATATCAATATACAGTTCACCTTCTTTCTCTTCAAAGCACTCCCAAAAAAGGAACTTTCCACAATAGGAACTTTCTCCCCCTTTGACACAATGAAAAATTCAGAAAAAATTATTCTAAGGACTTGAAAAGACTATAAAAATATGAAAGGCCCATATTATAAATATTATACAAACCCCCTTACCTTGAGCCTACCTCTTTTTGCCTTGACAAACTTCCTCTTGCTCCATACCAATACTCTCTTTAACCAATCACTGTAACCAATAAATAAAGAGCACATAAAACCATAGAAATATGCTGGAACATATCAAGAAACATCTAAGAGGGACTCCCCATAAGAACTCTTAGTAATTTCACCTTATAAGCATATTTATATCTCCACACACCATGAAGAATCATCACACATGCTAACTAGCCTTCTCTATCAATCTAGCATAAGGACCACCAATAGAACTTCATGCCATATACCAAATAGGAATCCTAATCTCAATAATTTTGAGAACTCACCTTGAAACACACATACCTTTATATTTTGTCTAAACTAAGTAAAAAGCACTCTTCTTCAAATTAGGCCTATCTAGTGTCCTTGTAGCCTTACTTGAAACTTGTAGAGCCCAATATTTTTAGCAGACACATATTTAGGACCTGAAAATCCATATATAGAGCATTATCATATGCCCCATCAATCACACAAATTTTAAACAACAATATCATTCTCTAAAATATACTTCATAAACCAACTATCCAATTAGGCCTCCAACTTGACAAAAACTTGAATAACTATAGAACCAAAAACCTTAGAAACTATATGAATATTTATTTTAACACCCATCTGGCCCATTAAACATATTAAATATCCTTAGACCTCAATTCATAAGGTAAACCACTTTTCTATTAGAGCCCAAAACCTTAGATTTTTAAAACAAACAAAGTCATCACATCACCTTCCATTCAATGCCCACCTATGAAACTTATTGTAAACCTAGAGCACATAAAAAATATGTGTATAGACATTTATAAACACCAAAATCTTCTTGAAATTCCATAAATATCATTAAGCCACTTGAAACCACCCATTTTGACTCTGTATTATAGCTCCTTCACAAACCTCTGAAATAGGCTCATGAACTTGTTTCTCCCCCTTAAACAAAGACCTTATCTAATTGGAACTATCATCTTGAGCACACAAACATGCTTCTCCACTGAAAGGAGTCTCTTAATAAGCATAGATAGAGACACCCTTTATACTTCAATGCTCTAGAATAAAAACAACTCCTCATATTCCTTCTCTCCCTTGGTCATATGATACTTATAGTTCTTATTATTATTTGGCTTAGGATAAACAAATTCCTCAACCAATACAAAAATTTTCCTTTAATTCTATATTTTTATTGATAATACATGGAAAAAACACAAATTTATTACATACCTTTTCATTTGAAGAATCTTCTTTGTAGCTTGAAACCTCATCATTAGTCATAGATAATTGATGTTATTTACATGATACATGATCAATAACAATAGGATGTTCACTTGGATCCATAAATACCTCAAGAATAGCCTCAATCAACACCTTGGTCTTCTCTTTGATCTTGATTTCTTCATTCTCAACATGAGTAGAAAATGAGACCTCTTGGTACTCTTCAACTTCTAAAGCATTATCCAAAATAGCAAACAAATTACTTGGACCTATAGTCTCATCATGACACCTATTTATCACCTTTAGATTCCATGTGTTAACTTTCCTTCTTTCTTTAACTCTAGGAGCTTGATTAAATCTATTCTATCTTGTAGGCTTTTGCTTGCAGAACCTAACAATGTGACCTCTATGTTCATAATTGTAGCACACCATACCTTTTGTAAGAAACATATCTTGCCTTACCTTATTTGGATATAAATATACAATGTGTCCTATTTCATGATAAACAAAATAACCTCCCCTTTTTGAAGAGGACTTACCATGTCAAATCTTATGTGGAAAATGGTTTTCAAAATGTCCCACATTAAGATAATTAAAGCAATTGATTCTATTTACACCTTTTTACTGATGACCCCTATCATAGTCCCATGCAAATTCATTTTTAATAGATCTCTTACACACTCTATCCCTATGACCAAATTTATTACATGTATAATAGTAACCATTAAATCTTACATACCTTATGGCATTTGGTCATCTGATTTGATTTGTCTTTAAATTATGATTATCTTGGTTCACATTAGTCTTCATCTTGTCTTGAGTTATAGTCTTTTGTTCTTCTTCATATCCAAGACTAGTTCCATCACTAGAATACTTTTTACCAATTAGAGTATTCTCTATATCACATGAGCTCTTTTCAAATCTCACAAATGTCTTCACCTTAATAGCCATCTTTTCTAGCTTATATTTCAAAGATTCATTTTTAGAAACATTCCTTAAAATTTCATCTTCTTTAGATTTTAGGATTTTAGATAGAATTTCCAATTGACTACTGAGATGATTGATCATATCTTCATGCTCCTTGTCATCTTAATTCAATCTTGCCTCATACACAATGAATTGTTCCTTATAGTTATTGAGCTTATATTTCATCTTCTTACTGATGTTCTTCTCAATCTTCAACTTTTCAAGAGCATTAAAAAAAATAGTCTCAAATTCCACCTCATATTCATCATCATCATCATCTGAATTACTCCAAGTAGACTCCTTTTGATGTGAGCAACTTCTTTCCTCAGCCATAAATAAGGCTTCATCTTTAGCAAGACCATCATCTTCATGATCATATTCTAGACTAGTTACATCACTAGCATGATTTTTACCACTTTGAATATTGTCTATATCACATGAGCTCTTTTCAAATCTCACAAATGTCTTCACCTTACTAGCTATCTTTTCTAGCTCATATTTTAAAGATTCATTTTTAGAAACATTCCTTAAACATTCATCTTCTTTAGCTTTTAGGCTTGTAGATAAAATTTCCAATTGACAATAGAGATGATTTATCATATCTTCATGCTCCTTGTCATCTTAATTAAATCTCGCCTCATACACATTGAATTATTCCTCATAGTTATTTATCTGGGATTTCATCTTTTTATTGATCTTATTTTCAATCTTTAATTGTTCAAGAGCATTAAAAAAAATAGTCTCAAATTCCACCTCATCTTTATCATCATCTAAATAACTCCAAGTAGACTCCTTTTGATGTGAGTAACTTCTTTCCTTAGCCATAAATAGGGATTCATCTTTAGCAGGACCATCATCTTCATGATCATATTCTAAATCACTATCTTTACTCTCATCTGATGAATTGTAATATTCTTTGGTGTAAAGACTCTTCTTGTTCTTGAAGGACCTCTTCTTGTTATTATACTTTTTAAATCCTTTCTTCCTACATGTCCTCTTGTCATCATCTTGGCCTTCACCATGCTCTTCATCATCTTTCTTCTTATGCTTATGAGGGCACTTCCAAGCAAAATGTCCTATCTCTCCATAGTTGAAACATTTGAAGGGTAGTTTACCCTTATACTTTCCTGAGCCCGTGTTTAATTTCCTAATAATCAAAGTAATTAGTTAATCACCATCAATATCAAAAATGTCACCCTTCTTAGATTTATTACCTTAGAGCTTATTCTTAGGATTCATATCTATCTTGAATATGACTTCTTTGTTTGGAGGTATATCATCATTTATTCTCATTTCATATGCAGTAAGCATGCCATGTAATTGATCCATCTTCATCTGAGTAAGATCATGACTTTCTTCCATAACAGATAATTTTGGATCAAACTTGATAGAAATAGACCTTAATACCTTTTAGACTACATTAGCCTCTTTGAGATTCTCTCCAAGACCTTTAATGATGTCCATAGTCTCATCAAATCTCTATAAAAAAGATGCCACATAATCTTCCTCCTTCATCTTGAGACTCTAAAATTGCCTTTCGTGAGTCTGTAGCTTATCAATATTAACATTTGAATCTCCTTAAAAAATGATCTTCATTTTGTCCCATATATATTTAGTAGAAGTAGAGTGGATAACTTTGGTGTATTCAATATTTGAAAGGCCACAAATGATAGCATTCATTTCCTTGGAATTGTTCTCAAATAACTTCTTATTTACAACACTAGATGGAGGAGTAATAGGAGAAACATAACCATCCAAAATATATTGCCATACATCAAACCCTAGGGACATAATATATGTCCTCATCCTTAAACTCCAAAAATCATAATTAGATCCATTGAAAATTGGTGATTGCTTAGTAGAGAAACCTCCTTGATGAATACCCATATTGTACCTTGGATCACCTTCAAGCTGTTAAGCTTTTACCAAAGGATTAGCTCTAATACCAATTATTAGAGGTACAATCACTAGAGGGGGGTGAATTAATGAGTCTAAATAATCCAACTTCAATTATGATTTTCACAAACACTTAATCAGTTACCATAAGCATTCATGAATCATACACAACATTCACATCAATAAGCAAGAGAGACAATGCAAGATCAATCACATAACACATGACATACATGGTAAATCCTCTTGGGGAGAAAACCCACTAGAAACTTTAATTAGACTACTATATTATAATAATAATAACCAATTTAGACTATCTATAAATGATCAAGGAACTATAATCCCTATTTAGTGAGACTACAATCCCACAAGGTGATGCCATACCTATCTAGTTGAGCTGCAACAACAACCAAAACTTTTAGTAAGTTTTTCCTTTCAAGGAGGATAAAAATACCTTAGATGCTGAGCTAACACAATAACACCTATAAACACATCCACCTCTAAACTGATGTCAAAAACACTTGATGATGGAACTCTGCTTATCACACTTCACCTTAGCTCACTCTCAAACAACAGGTGCACTATTCTGTTAAAAGAATTATGACCAATAGTTCATATAAAAGTCCTCAATCTATTATACTCTTCAGCTCATCCTCAAGTCAATCTACCCCTCCATCACTCTACTAAATACACTTAGAATCCTCTCTCTAATCTCTCCTTAGTCTCACATACAAAGTCTAAAACCCATCATCTTTGGTTCCATTATTTATAGAACATTCATGATAATTACTACCTTGATCCAGTAAGACATCTAACATATAAAGACATAGATCAATACTATCTCTATAGGTTAACCATAACATTTATGGGTTAACCTTAAGAATCTACACCATTTAATAAGGCCCTTGTAGCTCTTATAAGTCTCATAGAGATGTATTAACCAATTTAGCACACCATCAAACAAAAAAAGAACATACGACCACTTTTAAGTACATGGGTCCACTCTTTATGTCCCATTTAACATGTTCAAATGATCACATTAATATTATCTCACATCTGCATATGCACAAATAATGCAAACATATACCTGGTGCACACAACCACCATGAATGAACACAAAATCAACTTTTTAAGCACTTTTCATTCTCAAGATAGATTGATCACACCTCCAAAATCCACACAAAGCATTCTCATGGAGTCTTAAACACTTTATAATATGAAATTCATCATGAGACATCAAAACAATATCAACACAAGATCAAATATCCTTATTGGGTCACTTACAAAATAATCATGAACACACAGTCAAATTCTGAGCTCAATATCTTTGACTGTACACACTTCTAGATCTTCAAATCAGGTCCATTAGATACACCATGGAGTCCTCTTCATCTTTTATTTTTACAACACCAAAAAATTTAAATTATATTGAAATATATAGATAAAATATAGAGATTTGGTTTTTCCTATGTTAAATTCAAATATTTGAATTCAAATAGTCACAGTTAACCTTCAAACATAATGCTCAAATCTCATGTCCCTTTTAACTCTGATCGAATACACACCATCGATCTTGATCAATATTTAACACATAAGAACCAATGCTTAGATGTTAAACCTTAGTCATGTTGACCTAATATCATTCAATCTAAAAATCTTGATTCCATGCACTCCATTGATCTCTATGGATTAGTTAGGTCATTAGCGATCAACACTCACCATTCAATCAATTTGTATGAACACCCACTCACTGTTATATCCTTATCTTGTATATTTGTTCAGTCATTAAATAATATGCACTTATCCTCATCTCTATAATTCATAAATTCTTTGAGAAATACACATAATTAATATTTTTTGAGCTTTAACACTTTCAAAAATGACTATGGGGACCCTTTCAATATGCTAGAGTAGCCATTTTTGATCCTTAATAACTTCTTCTACACTTCAACTTAGGATTTCAAATTAGGACCAAATGATATCCTCACATAGGATAATCCAACCATGTGACACAATAATCCTAGAACCCTTACATGTGTAAGATATAACACCATTAAAAATAATTTTCAAAATCTTCTCTCACAGGGCCAACTGTGTCAAAACCTACCCAAGAGGCCATCTTTGAGCATGCATAGCTATTGTCATGCTTTAGTGCATGATCTAGAATTTAACACAAATAAAATAGGATCAAAACTCACAAAACCATATGATTATTTTATATTGACACCTCCACATGTGTAATATATAACTCCATCAAAATTATCACTAAGATTTTTTTGCCACACTGCAAAATTGGTTGAGTATGGGAAAACACAGTCAAATTGCCTGGGAGCCCAAATTTGTATATGCATATATTTTGATGGATTACATCACATGATTTGAAAATTGGTGAAAATAAAATAAGATTGAAATTAAAAAAACCCATTTGATTAATTTATCTTGATGTATTCACACATGTAAAATATAACTCTAAAATTCTCACTCAGCTCTTCTTGCCACACTACAAAATTGGCTATGGGAAACATAGTCAAACTATTTAGGAGCCCAAATTTACACATGAAAATATTTGACCACACTTCAATACATAACTTGAGATATAACACATAATAACTAGGGAATACTATGATTATAACCATAGAGCCAACTCCCCTTGACTCATTCCCATGTGTCAATGGTGACATCATCAAATTACCTACTTAGATTTTTTACCATTGGACCCAAAGTGTCTGGATGAAAACTATGATAAAGTAGATCAATTCCAATTATGAACATGAGATATATAAGCATAGATAACATTTTAGGGACCTCTTACACATGATTAAATCACCATACTCATCCCTACACCTCTATAATCATGTCAACATTGAAGATCAACCAAAATACTATAAATAAACTAGGACAAACATATTGCACACTTTGTCATTATTACTCAAGATACCAAAGCACTTCATCTATTTACCAAGAAAAATCCATGAAATCACCATGACATCATTAAAAAATCTCCAACAATCTCCCCCTTTGTCATTTATGTCAACATCCATCATATATATCAATATACACCTCACCTTATCTCTCTTCAAAGCACTCCCAAAATAGGAACTTTCCATAATAAGAACTTTCTCCCCCTTTGAAACAATGAAAAAATGTGCAAAACTGATCCTAAGGACCTAAAAAGACTATAAAAATAGGAAAGGACCATCTTATAAATATGATACAAACTCCCCCTTACCATGATCCTACCTCTTTTTACCTTGATCTCCATGACAATACTCCCTTCAACCAAGCACTACAACCAATGAAGAAAGAACACACAAAACCACATAAATATTATGGAACACAAAAAGAAATATTTGAGAGGTAATCCCCTTAAAAACTCTGAGCAATTGCACCTTTTGAGCATCTTCAGATCTCCACACACCATGAAGAACCATCACACATGCTAACTAACCTTCTCTCTCAAGCTACCATAAGGACCACCAAAAAAACTTCATGCCACTCATAAAATAGGAATTATAATCTCAATAAATTCATGCCATGGATTTGTGTGGAACACTTTCTTTGAAGGAATTTTTAATGTTATACTTAGGTAGTTAAATAGGTGTAAACTTAGGCTTCTTCTAGACCTATCTCTATAATTGTTCAGCACCATGAAAACTTACTTAGATCCCTCCACTTTAAATGTTGAGCCTACCTCTAAGAAATTTGATCTAATTAATAATTAGACCTTGCTCATCTATTCAAACTAGGTATAATCTTGGTATGTGGGCTAAAATGTCTAACAATTCTAGTGACTCCGTTGGCTTGACTAGCCTATTGGTCATGGAACCCAAAATTTGTTCAAGCTTGCTCAAATGAAAATCTACTTAAAAATAGACTTTTATTAGCTTATAAAAAAACTTTTTTAGATTAATGGGGAGGGAAAATAAAAAAAATGTATAAAAATACAAATCAAAAACCTAAACTACAAACAAAACAACTGAAAACAATAAATTGCAAAAGCACTTAGAGGAAAAGAACAAACCTATCTACTAATATACAAGGGGGAAAAATATGGGACTAGTAGAAAAAATTGAGATACCTCCCATTGACATCGATTGGAATGATCTCTCCATTTAATATGGTAAGCTTAGAGGCATTTCTCTCTTTGTATATTGTGATGACATAGGGTCCACTCCAAAGGCTATCAAGCTTGGAGTGTTTTTTGGGTTTTGCATAGTCCCCTCCCATTTGAGGACTATGTCACCTTGATAGAATGTCTTTGATGAATATATTTTATCAAAGGTCATCTTGAAATAATTTTGGCTATACCACATGGAATTCATGGCATCATCCCTTATTTCCTCTAACTCTCTTAGTTCATTCATTCTAACCTTCATTACATCACTTTCTAAAAGCTCTAGTTGGTGTGCAAGCTCCAAAGCTAGAAGCTCCAATTCAATTGGAAGCCTTGATTCTCTTCCATAGAATAATAGATAATGTGAGTTACCAATGGAATTATTAGGGGTAAATCTATTATCCCACAAGGTAGTCTTTAGCTTTGTGTTCCAGGATCTCTGATTATCTTCCATTGTTCTCTTAATGATCTGAATCAAGTTCTTATTAGTGGACTCAGCTAGTCCATTACCCTATGGATAATAATTAGATGAATATGTTAGATAGATAACCTACTCAAAATACCACTCACATACCTTTGTAATGCTAAATTCCAAAGCATTGTTTGATATTATGGTGGAAAGTACCCCAAAATGGGTGACTAGGCTTTCATAGAGCTCAAGTATAGAGTTCTTATTTGGTTCCTTCAAGGGAACTAATTCCACCCATTTAGTGAAGTAGTCTATGGATTTCAAGACCCACTTATGGCCAATACTAGATGGAGGATTAATCATGCCAATGAATTCTAAGCCCTATTATAGGAAAGTTTATTCAAATTAAATAGGCTATAGTGGCATAAAAACTAGTTTTTGTTTCCTTATAAACATTGTACATTTTGAACACTTACTCACCCATGCATGTGCATATCTAAATAAATTGGGCCAAAAGTAACCAGATATGATGATTTTTTTAACTATGATACTTGTTGAAAAATGGTGTCCTTGAGGACTATAATGAAATTGCCTGAGAAGCTTATCAAATTGGTTAGTTTCAACACATCTTAAGAGCATATCTCCAATTTATTTTTTGAACAACACTCCATCAATTAGAAATTATGACACTAATTTAATCCTAAATTTTATTCTTTGTGATGAATTGAAACCCTTTGGACACTCTATCATTTGGAGAAATCTAGTAATATCCTATGTCAAGCTAGATGGAAGAGTATCTTCATCTTCTTGTTGAGTGTATTAGATTACCAAGATTATGTCCTTTTCTTCTCTAAAATATTTAACAATATGTTCACATAATCCCTTTCCTCAGACTATATTTGTGATCCTAACCTCAATTTCATACTCCATACACTTGGTGACCCATCCAACTCTATTTTCATTCAAGTCTTTGTTGAGGAAAAATTCCTTCACACTTGGATGAGCCACCATATTATGATCTTATTGCTTGAAACTAGATGCCTAAATTTCTTCAAAATTCTTAAAATATAAATCACATGTTTTTCAAAAAATCTATATCTTTCTTCATAATCCTCTAAATCTTGGTTGAAGAAAGTAATGGGTTGCTCAAAACATTGATCATTCTGCTACATGAACATATCTAAAATTGCATCTAATGTAGAAAAGGCATATAGATAAAACTCCTTATTGATTTTTGGATTTAGTAGAGTGGGGGAATGAGATATGGCCTCCTTGATGGCCTAAAATATCCTCTTACCTTCTCTTATCCATGTGAACTCTTTGCCTTTTCTTAGCATATGAGTGAAAATCTTGACCATCTCTACAAATCCTAGAATAAACCTCCTAATGAAGTTGATCTTGCCCAAGAAGCTCTATAACCCTTTATTGTGTTTAGGTAGTGATATAAAAAGGATTGATTATATCCTCTTAGGATCAATGGGAAAACCAACTTCAAACACCACATGTCCAATAAGTCTTCCTTCATGCACTGAAATAATGCATTTATTTAGATTCAAAGAAACTCTAAATTGCCTGCATATATACAAAATAGATCTCAAATGTGTCAAATGATATTTATGATTATTAAAGAAAGCTATTATATCAAGGTAATATAAAACCATATGATTCAAAATACCATGAAAAACAACATCTATTTCTCTTTAGAAGGTGGCTCTAGCATTAAAGAGTCCAAAGGGAATTTTACAACATGCATAGGTGCCCCATTTTGTAGTGAAGGCAATCTTATGTGTATCTTCTTCTTTTACCATGATCTAATTTTAGCCAAAATAGCCATCAAGAAATGAGAACCTTTGAGAACCTGCTACCTTTTTTAGAATTTGATCCATGGAGGGTAGTGGGTAATGATCCTTTAGGGACACCTTATTGAGTTCCCTGAAGTCAACACTTAATAGAATTTATCCATTATTTTTCCTCACTGGCATAAGGTTTTCCACACAAGAGGGATGTTTAATTAGAAATATTATTCTATCTTTGATCAATTTATAGAGTTCTCTTCTCATGAGATCCTCCACTCTTGGGTTGACAAACCTTTGTTTCTACCTGACTAGCTTGGCATTACTTTCTAATTAAATGGTTCACTATGCAAGTTTGGGGTCAAACCCTTTCAAATATTTATACTCCCATACAAATATATCAAAAAATTCTTATCACAAAGTAAATAATATAGCTATTTCCTTTGCTATATTAACCTTTTCTAGCTTTAACAGCTTGCCCTTATAGATCTCTATCTTTTCACAATGTTCCTCTTTAGCTAAGATGCATGATTTCCCTTTTATTACTTGGTCATCTTAATTTAAGATGTTTTATAATGTCATAAGCCATTTGGGAAGTTTATTAGACCTCAATTTCACTATTTGATCATCATATTGGTTCTAGAACTTATCCTGGTTCCTATGGTAGAAATCTGCCCCTTGCATTAGAAAACATATGATTTGATCATAATTGTCAAAGACTTTCCAACTCACCTCATTATTAGGTAAAGCTAGTTTGCATGTAATCTTGACCTTATCTTGGCCTTGGCTGCATTTGAATCCTATCTGCATGCTAGTTTACTTCTCTCAATATGGAATGGACATCAAATGCCAAGAAATCCTCCATGAGGTCCCATACCCAGTGTTTATAGGATTTCAAATGGTGGTTCTTGACTACACTTAGGCCTCTCACCTATTTCACCATAAGTTCATTGTTACCCTTGACTTTGAGGAGCTGGATACCTCTCTTTATTACTTATTGAAAACCATGTAAAAGAGATTCATATTTAACTATATTTGAGGTAAAACTAAATTGGAGTATTGCAATAGAATGGTACTTTTGACCCAATGGTGAAATAAGCATGGCTCCCACTCTACTTCCATTCTTTAAACTTGAGACATCAAAGAAGAAAGTCCATATATCATCCTCTTCTTCAGCAGTGTTATTTAAGGAAGGTATTGCAACACCTTCCTCATGCATACACTACACTCCTAAATGTGTCTCTTCATTGATACTATATGGATCAAATCCATGATTATCAGTTGCCCACTCATCCAAGTAAAAATATGAGATTCCTTCAAGATGGATATGGGGTTCTTATTCAACAACCCCTTTAACCTATTCAAATATGGCATAGTTAGTATTTACAAGATTGGGCATGTAGGGTTCTAGGTGGAACCTAGTGATAGGGTTAGACCTTATGGTCACTTTTGTTCCATATCTAGTTTTAAAAACCATGTATAACCAATCATATGATAAATATCCCCCAATATTAGTAGTAAAATCCGTAGACAAGTAGAGGAAAAAATATGGAGGTAGGTCTACCACCATTACATCTTGCTTAAGGACAAAATTTGGATAGGCAACTAATGTAATCTATAGATCTTTCATGATGCCTATTGTATTTATAAAGGAGCCATCAAATTAGAGCACACCCTTTTTATTAAGCACATATTTGAGCCCAAGCTTGTCTACTATGGTTTTAGGCATCACTGAGGTTGAAGCACCTGAGTCAATCATGCAATTATGTACTAAACAATCCCCTATGATAACTGATAGATAAAAGTGGGGAGGATTAACAAACTTAGAAGGATTAACAACATTTTGAGGTTGAATTTTTCTTAGAAATTGATTAGGAAATAGGTTATGGGCTTGATTAGGTTGACTATTATTGATGAAAATAATGTTCACTTTATTAGATACCTTTTTGCATGATAAATATTGGAGAACTCTTCCTGGATAATCTCCTTTTTCCCAAGGATAGATAGAGCATAATATATGGACATAGTTACATTAGCCTTCTTAAAATGATCCAAAATATTAAAGGTAAGACTAGTACCTTTTGGATACAACTTGGAAGTGGAAGCATCACTTGGTACTTAGGTGACATGAGGAATGAAGGGGGACCTTTGCTGCTATCTATGAGGTTAGGGAACTTGTTGATTTGTAGGAGCCTTATCAATTGCATCTGAAGAAGTAGGCTATTAACTAGTCTGTAGAGATGATGAAGAAATCTTGGATTACCCCAATTTATCCTCTAACATCCTCTTCTTATCCCTTGTCTAAGATACAACTGGTTCATTTTTCCTCTACAAATCTTCTCCCATATTGGTTTCTACATTCTCAAACACATATTCCCATTCTTTAAAATTCATGCATGTGGTATCAATTGGTGCTCTACCCATGCTCTCTTATTACTAACTTTGAGCTTCTAATCGTGACATGGTAGGCATGTTATCTTGACTCACTTAGGGGGATTGTGGTGGAGGAGGCATCATGTCATGACTTTAAAAGGAAGGAGCATGCTACCAACTAAGGTATTGATACATGCATCTAGTATTGTCCATCACCATCTCATTAGGCTATCCTTATGATTGCCATGGACCTTCTTAAGCATAGTTGTTCTGAGTTGGATTGACAACTCTAGGATTACTTGGAGAATTGGGATTATATTGCCTTGACTAAGTATTCTACCCCTATCCTTTCTGATTGGGTTGATAGGGTGGCATATTATACTAAAAATTCTAATTATTATTTTTTTATGGCCTGTATGATGGAGCTTTTTGCCTCTCCATTACAACCAAATTGTTGTTTTGAGATTTGAGAAGACTCTCTATCTTCCCTAGTTTGTCAATTTTCTCACCTTCTATTTGATAAAAATTTGTTGATTCTATAATTAGAGAAATAATTGGGGTAGGAGGATGTATTTCTAGGAAGAGAGGCATTGGTGGCCTTGGAGCTAACTTACCTACTTATATAAGGTAATTTTCAGCCCTAATGATACTTCAAAAGCTCCAGGTAAGGTGTTCTATCCCATATATATAGTCATTATAGCTACATCCAAGTTGAGAGCCTTCAAATAGTATAGAAAAGCATAGTTGGGCATAGGTTTGATTACTGTAAGAATTATGTCCCAAGTCTTTTGGAATCTATAGTTGAAATCCACCATGAATTCATGATTGAATCTCTTGATCATTGTAAGTTGCTCCAAAAGTGAGATATGATCAATCTTATCCTCAAAGTCTTTACATAAGGCCTCTCCAAACTCATTCCAACTATTTATTAACCCAGGAGCCAATACTCTATGCCATTGAAGTGATTTCTATTTGAAAGAAGTTTCTAACAACCTCATTGCTATATTTTCTTGAGTTACATGATGCACTAAACAAGGTTAATAATATCTAAAATATGGTCTATAGGAGTAACTAGGTTTTCTCCAATATAATAGGTAAGATCCCTTAAAATAAAGACTAGGATATTATCCCACTAAGTAATATTTAGAGGAATACTACTATTAAATGGCACACAGGCTTACCTTCTAGGAATAGCCATTTGAGGTATGGGGTTTATAACATTTTTTGGTTGAACTATACTAGCTTGAATAGGAGTATTTTGGGCAATAATAGGGGAACAAGAGGGCTAGGTGTAGGTTTTGGCTGAGAGGCCTTCTTCTTCTTTGTTGATTAGAAAGTTAGCTTAGAGAAATTTGTCTCCTTCCCTTTTTCAAAAGATCTTATAATAACTCTAGGGGGCATGAAAAATTATACAAATATGGAAATGAAACTCTAAAATTCACCACTATACTTAGATATTAAGAATTAGTGGTCCCACCAGGCATGCCAAAACTATTAGCTATCTAAATAGCACCCTAAATAGGGGTTAGATTCATTCAAGTCTGACCCATACCTAGACCAACATGGGAATGGTCTAAGGCTATGGGTTGCCTATATCTAGACTAGACCTCTAAGATTTTTTATGAAGCTAGCTCCTCAAATTTAATATTTTGGACCTTTTCTTTTAAAACCCTAAAAACTAGTTGGGGTGAAAAGAGTTAAGGAGTTTGCATAAAATAAAACTTATTCTAGTTGTGGTGATGCACCAAGAATTTACCAAATCTAATCTTAAGCTTGGACTCCTTAACACACTAATGAACTATGAAAGAAGCTAATGAAATGCTTACTATAGTTTCTATGTAATAGTATTTTGTATACAAGTTCATTTGATACACTCAAATTAGGAAGCAATGAAAATAAGGTTTGGTTAAAGACACTTAAGTTCAACTATCCACTATATATTTGAGATATCAACACTAAGACACACTATATGGCCTATAGATAAAGTTTCTAGCACTTAGGTTGACTTTTGACATACAAAAGGAAGATAAAATTCATATTTGCATATTAAACAAACATATAACACTAAATATAGATTAGAAAATTATTGAAATATACTCTATTAACTACTTTAAGAGCTGTCAAATATAATTTTGGTAGAGTCTAGTCATACCAACCTAAGGGATACAAAACAATAGTTCAAAGGCTGATGCAGAGCTAGATCACTCTTTTTCTCTAATACTCTACCTTTGTCTTTCATTCACTACACACTTTCCATGCAATTAGTCATTGATACAACTTACATTTAATGACTCTTGAGGTCATTGGATTGTTTCATGTTTTTGACACCTTTGCTAAACCTTTTCTTGGCCTTTTATAATCCCTCACTTCAAGCACAAACTCTTTGACATTTAATTCACTCTTTTTCCCAACTCTATCTAACTTGACAATCAAGGCTAGTAGTATTTTTTTAGAATTTATGGTTTATACATAATTGTACAATATTTACTTTGGGAAACTAATAACCTTTAAGATACCCTATTTGTTATAATATTTAACTCACCAATTTTTATCCACCAATTCATTTTCTAGACCACCTTTCTTCATGTTTTTTGATGCCTATTTAGGCCTATTAGGTCTATCTTGCTCCCATCTTCACATAGGATCCTATAATATTATAGACACATGTCATTTTAGGAAAAAAATTTAAAATCTATTGAGATACATTAGACACTAAATAATGACAAGTTTTTGGGATAATCCACAAGGTAGAATCTTTAAAATCCCCATTTCTTTGTTAAAACCCTAATTACAAGGTTAAATAGGGTTCTCAAACCTAAGAGCAAACAAATAACTTTTCAATAATTTAGTTGAATTTCATAAAAATGTAACATTTATTATATACCTATAAAAATCCTCCACACCTTTTCAAAAGATTAGAATGTAATACCAATATCTCTATTCACATTTTCAAACAAGTTTTTATCATAATTGGCATACACAACCATAAGCATAAGATCTGTAAGTTTATTATGGAAATTTTTTATAACCAATTAGGGTTTTAATGATTAGGTTAAGGTTAATATTAGTCACCATATATCCATTCACCATTTTTATTAATGTCCATGCATCTAAATTAACTCTGATTCATATTTACATCATAGTCTTCTACATATGTGGTTATACATAGTTTAACATCAAATACACATGGTTCAACATATTTTCACCAATGTTAAATCTTCAAAATATATTATAATTTGTAAAATGATCAAGTCACTCAAGAACACCATTTAAAAATCAAATTAGATTCTATAAAACCTTTCTTATTCTTGAACATAGAGTTCATACAATTTTACTCACACACAAGAAATAGGGGTTACTTGTTTAGTTTGAAAATAAAATAACTTGTTCTTATTAGAGAAATTAATTAAAAAATATATGAATCAGTAATTAATTCAAAAAATAAAAGGTTATACTCAAGATTTCATAAACAAATTCTTTACAATATACTTGTACCTTCTTCTAGTTCACAAACACAAAAATGTACATAAATGCAGGGTAATATATTGTCATGTATATCCTTATCCTTAGTTATAAGAGTAATATTTTAACATATTAAGATTTTAAAATACATAATTTATGCATCATTTACATCACTATTTAATTCAAATTAATCTTTGGTTCATTAAAAAATTGACTTACACAGTCCTATATAACATATTGGCAGACCTTCACTCTTTTTCACCACTTTATCTTCCCTATTTTCTTCTCCTCCACCTATATTATCATAGAAAAAACTCTATCCACTTTATATGTATGATATAAAATATAATACAAGAAAAAATAGCTATTTATTAAGTTAATAAACCTCTATCAATTCCTAAACCCATGTAGGGTGGTGGACTGCCACCTCACAACTTAACCTAACATATTGACTTATTAACACAACCACTTTAGGGTCTCTCAAGAGACATTATAGGTCTATTATTATTTTTTTAAACATGACATAAAATTAAAATCTACTTAGACCAACTAAACACACTCTCAATCCCTCATTACAAATTTTCAAATTCAAATTAGATAGAAGGTGAGAAAACTAGTTTGAACTCTAATTCAAATTTTAAACACCAACATAACTCTAAGACACTTTATTGAGAATTCCTAAGATGCCCATAAATAAAAGGATATATTTATAGTATAATGAAGTAATAGAGAGGTAATTTTGGCACTCAAAAGGGGATCAAGCTAATTCAAAACCATTTGAAAATCTGTTACAACTGCCTTCATGAATCAAGCTCACTCAAACCCTTCCTGATTGATCCAAGTCACTCTAGTTTGTTGCATCATTATAATATCTCCTCAATGATGCTCCATGGTGGCTATAATATTGGGATAAATTCATTTTGATTTTATCTTGATGTGAAATTTCTCATGACTGGTTTGTTGATGTGTGCCAAAGTGGGAAGAAGGGTCATTTTCATGTAGTTAGATTTCATGATGAAGTATTTAAAGTCTACGTGTAATGGTGTTATCTATCTTGAAATATCCACTCTTAGCCCAATATAGATAATGATTGATCTTGGATCCATTCACATCTATTTTCCTTGGTTTAAAACTAACCTTTCTACCTTCATCTAAGTCATTTGGGCTCTCCTTGGTTCTGATTGGATGTCGAGAATTGACTCAGATATTTGACCTATAGACTCATCTTGCTCCATCAATCTACTTGAGGTGAATAAACATGATCCATATATATTATTATTATACTCACACTCTTATGCCATTTTTCTATCATGCCTTTTCTCTTAAGATTTACTGACTCCATCTATTCAGCACCTTGTCTTCAAGATTTGTGTCTCAGCCACTTCCTCTGAATTCATGTCTTAGTATTTTTCTTTGGGACAAAAACTCTAAAAGAAATCTACCTTTGGGAAAATTATCCCAAATTTTTTTCCCAAAGGAATTGTGACCTTAGAATGGCCCTTTGACCCTTTTGAAATATCCCCTTTAGAAATGGAAATAACCTTTATAACTTCTGCATTGGACCCTCCTCAAAAGAAAAAAGACCCTTTGAAAATCTTGAACTAGACCATTTTCCTGAGTAAAGACCCTTGAGGAAAATTGCACTTGATATTTTGGTGAAGAAAATTACCCTTCAAAAAAAGTGTGTGGGATACTTTTATGAGAAAATACCTTTTGGGGAAAAAGTCTTGGCTACTTTTCTTGAAATAGATATCCTTCTAAATTTTTGTAAAGGTACACTTCTTCAAATAATTATCCTTCAGGAAAAGTTCTTTGGACACTTAGATTCAAGAGTGCCCTTCAAAACTTTTAAAATGGACCTCTTAGAAGAAATGATCTTTTGGGGAAATTATTTTTGATAAAATTATTGAAATAATTCTTGACACTTAGCCAAATAGACCAAAACAAAACTCCTAAAAGAATTCCAACACTTAGCCAAATAGAGTAGGACAAAACTCCCAAAAGAATTAAGCCTTATACATTTATTATAGGATTTGTGTGGAATAATTTCTCTGAAGAAATTTTGAATGCTATAATTGGCCAAAATTTGAAGAGGTATAAACTTAGGCTTATTTTGGACCTTTCTCTACAATTTTTTAGCACCATGAAAACCTGCTTGGATCCCTCCACTTAAAATGTTGAGTCTACCTCTGAGCCCTCTGATCCATTAAATAATTGGGACCCTACTCATCTATTTAAATTAGGTATAATCTTGGTATGTGGGCCAAAATGGCCAATAATTTTGGTGACTCCATTGGCTTGACCAACTTGTTGGTCATAGAACTTTGAACTTGATCAAGCTTGCTCAAATGAAAAGCTACTTGCAAATATAATCTACTTAACTTATGAAATCACTTTTTTTGACTAATACGGAGGGAAAGCAATAAAAATTCAATAAAATATAAAGAAACAAACTAAACTACAAATATAATAACTAAAAATAGCAATGTGTAAAAGCACTTGGAGGAAAAGAACATACCTATTTACTAATGTACAAGTGGGCAAAATATGGGATTAGTAGTAGAACTTGATATAACTCCTATTGATAGGGATTGGAAGGATATCTTCATTTAATTTGGAAATCTCAAAGGTATTTCTCTCTTTTCATCCCATGATGACATAGGGTCCACTCCAAAGGCTATCAAATTTGGATTGTTTTCCTAGTTTTGCACTATCCTCATCCTATTTGAGGACTATGTCACCTTGTTGGAATGTCTTCAATAAAGATTTTTTATAAAAGGTCATCTTGACATGATATTGGTTAGAACATATGACATGAATGGAATCATCCATTATTTCCTCTAACTCTCTTATTTCATTAATTTTGACCTCTACTGCATCACTTTTTTGAATCTCTAGTTGGTGTGTAAGATCCAAATTTAGAAGCTCCAATGAAATTGGCAGCCTTGCTTCTATTCCATAGAATAAGAGATAAGGTGAGTTATCAATGGCCTTCTTGAGGGTGAATCTATCAACCCATAAGGTAGTCTTTAGCTTTATGTGTTAAGATATCTAATTATCTTCCATTGTTCTCTTAATGATCTAAATCAAGTTCTTATTAGTGGACTCATCTAATCCATTAACTTATGGATAATAATTAGATGAAGATGTTAGATATATACCCTACTCAAGATCCCACTCACATACCTTTGTGATAATAAATACCAAAGCATTATATGATATTATGGTGGAAGGCACCCCAAAATAGGTGATTAAGCTCTCATAGAACTCAAGTACAAAGTTCTCATTTGCTTCCTTTAAGGGAACTACTTCCACCCATCTAGTGAAGTAGTCTATGGCTATCTAGACCCACTTATGGCCAGGATTAGATGGAGGATTAATCATGCCAATGAATTCTAATCCCCATTTCATGAAAGGCTATTCAATTTGAATAGGCTTTAGTGGCATACTAGCTAATTTTTGTTTCCTTGTAAACGTTAAACATTTTAAACACTTCCTCACCCATACATGTGCATATCATTGGGCCAAAAATAACCATCTCTAATGATTTTTATAGCTGTGGTCCTAGCTAAAAAATTGCCTCCTTGAGGACTATCATGAAATTGCCTAAGAAGCTTATCAAATTGGTTAGTTTCAACACATCTTAAGAGCATAGCTCCAATCTCTTTTTTGAATAACACTCCATCAATCAGAAAGTATGGCATTTATTTTATACTAAAGTGTATTATTTGTGATGCATTGAAACCCATTGGACACTCTCTCATTTGGAGAAATCTAGCAATATCCTATGTTTAGATGGATGGAAGAGTATCTTCATATTCTTGTTGAGTGTCTTAGATTACCAAGATTATCTCTTTTTATTCTCTCACATCTACAACTAAATGTTCACATAATCCCTTTCCTTGGACTAGCTTTGTGATCCTAACCTCAATGCCATACTCCATACACTTGGTGACCAATCTTTCTCTCTTTTCATTCAAGTCTCTATTAAGGAAAAAATAATTCACACTTGGATGAGCCACCATTAGTATGATCTTATTGATTGAAACTAGATGGCTGAATTTCTTTAGACTTATTACAACAATAAGCACATATTTTTCAAGAAAGATATATCTTTCTTCATAACCCTTCAAAGCTTGGATTAATAAAGTAATGGGTTGATTCAGACCTTGATCATTTTGTTACATGAGTATATCTGAAATTACATATAATGTAGAAAAGGCATACAAAAAGAACTCCTTATTGAAATCTAGATTTAGTAGAGTGGGGGAATGAGATATGTCCTTCTTGATAGCCTCAAATCTCCCTTTACCTTCTCTTATCCATGTGAAATATTTTCCTTTTCTCAACATATGAGTGAGAGGCTTGACCATATCTACAAAGCCTAGAATGAACCTCCTGATGAAGTTTATCTTTCCCAAGAAACTATACAACCCTTTCTTATGTTTAGGTAGTGATAGAGTAAGGATTGCTTCTATCCTCTTAGGGTCAATAAAAATACCAACTTTGGACACCACATGTCCAAGAAGTCTTCATGAACTAAAAAATGCATTTTTTTAGATTCAAATAAACTCTAAATTACTTGCATTTATCAAAAACATATCTTAAATACATCAGATGATCATTATGACTCTTTGAGAAAACTATTATATCACCAAGGTAAAATAAAACCATATCATTCAAAATACCATGAAAAGCAAGATCCATTGCTCTTTGGAAGGTGGCTCCAGCATTGAAGAGTCCAAAAGGCATTTTAGAATATGCATAGGTGCCCCATTTTTTAGTGAACATAGTATTATGCCTATCTTCTTATTTCACCATGATATTATTGTAGCTAGAATAGCCATAAAATAATGTGAACCTTTGAGAACCTACCACCTTTTGTATAATTTGATCTATGGAAGGTAGTGGGTAATGATCCTTTAGGAACACCTTATTAAGGTCCTTGAAGTCAACACATAACCAAATTTATCCATTCTTTTTCCTCACTGGCACAATATTTTCCACCCAAGAGGAATGATTAATTAGAAATATTATCCTAGATTTGATCAATTTATAGAGTTCTCTTCTCATGAGATCCTCCACTCTTGGGTTGACAAGCCTCTATTTCTACCTGACTGGCTTGGCATTGATTTCTAATTGAATGGTGTGCTATGTAAGTTTGGGGTAAAAACCTTTCAAGTCTTTGTATTCCCATGAAAATATATCAAAAAATTCTTGTCACAAACCAACAAATGCATCTCTTTCCTCTGTTGTATTGACCTTTCCTAGATTCAATAGTTTGCCCTTAAAGATATCTATCTTTTCATAGTGTTCCTCTTTAGTTGAGATGCATGATTTCCATTTTATTACTTGTTAATCTTCATTGAAGATGATTTATAATGTCATAATACCTTTGGGAAGTTTATTATACCTCAGTTGCACTTTCTGATCATCATATTGATTTTGGAATTTGTCTTGGTTCTTATGGAAAAACTTTGCCTCTTGTATTATAAAACATATGATTTGATCATCATTATTAAAGACTTGTGAACTCACCTAATTTTTAAGTACAACTAGTCTACATATAGTCTAGACCTTATCTTGGCCTTGGCTACTTTTGACTCATTTTGCTATCTCATATTAAGCACCAATGGATACAAACCTATCTGGATGCTGGTTTGCTTCTCTTGGTATGGGATGTATATAAAATGCCTTGAAATCCTCCATGAGGTCCCATACATAGTGTTTATAGGCTTTCAAATGGTGACTCTTGACTATACTTAGGCCTCTCACCTATTACACTATAAGTTTTCTGTCACCTTTGACTTTGAGGAGCTAGATACCTCTCTTTCTTGCTTCTTGAAAACCATTCAAAAGAGCTTCATATTTAATTATTTTTGAGGTAAAACTAAATTATATTATTGTAATAGAATGGTACTTTTGACCAAAGGGTGAAATCAACATGGCTTACTTCCATACTTTGACCTTGATCCATCAAAGGAAAAAGTCCATATACCATCCTATTCTTGAGAAATGTTAGTTAAAGAAGGTATTGTAACACCTTACTCATGCATTTAATACACTCCTAAATCTATCTCTTCATTGATGATATATGGATCAAATCCATGGTTATTAGCTGCCCTCTCATTTAAGTACAAATATGAGATTCCTTCAAGATGGATATGGGGTTCTTGTTCAACAACCTCTTCAACATATTCAAATATGGCATAGTTGGTATTTGAAAGATTGGGCATGTAGGGTTCTAGGTGGAACCTAGTGAGAGGATCAGACCTTATGGTGACTTTGGGTCCATATCTAGCTCTAAAAACCATATATAACCAATCAGATGATAAATATCCCCTAATATTAGTAGTAAAATCTCTAAACAAGTAGAGGGCAAAATATGGAGGTAGGTCTACCACCATTACATCTTGATTAAGGATAAAATTTGGATAGAAAGATAATGTAATATGTAGATATTTAAAGATGCCTATTATATTTATAGGGGAGACATCCAATTAAAGCACACCCTTTTTGTTAGGTACATATTTGAACCCAAACTTGTTTGCTATGGTTTTAGGCATCACTAGGGTTGAAGCACTTGAGTCAATCATGAAATTATGTAGTAAATAATCCCCTAAGATGACTGATATATAAAAGGGGAGAGGATTAAAAATGAAGGATGAATAACATTTTTAGGTTTAATTTTGCTTGGAACTTGATTGGGAACTTGGCTAGGGGATTGATTAGGCTAACTATTATTGATGAAAACAACATTCACTTTATTAGCTAACTTTTCCCCATGATAAAGATTAAAGATCTCTTTCCAAAGAATCTCCTTTTTCTCAAGGATAAAAAAAGCATCATACATGGACATAATTACATTATACTTCTTGAAATGATCCACAATATTAAAGGGAAGACTAGTAACTTTGGGATGCACCTTGGAAGTGGAAGCATCACTTGGCACTTGGGTAACATGAAGAAAAAAGGGGGGCCTCTAATACTATCCATGAGGTTGGGGAAATATTCCTTCTAAGCCCATTATCATACACCTTGGGGAACCTCAAACATACTCTTAAGACAACATGGAACTTTGGAGGTATAAAAATATCACATAGATCCTAAACATGAAACCTTAATATCTTTAAATAACTTAAATTCTCCAAATATACCTTAAAATTTGTAAAAAAGGGAATAATGAGTTTGGGGAGACAAAATAGGTGGTCTCAATGTCTTTGTAACCTCCATAGTCATTCAAACATCTCTTTTTAATGCTTTGATCTCCCTCTTGAAGTTCTACTAGTATCTTTGGACTGTACATAATTTGTTACATAGTGATTCTTAATTAAGCATAAGTCCTCTTTCTTGAGATATTTTAAGATAGAAAGGGGGATGTGGACCTTAAAAAAGGCATTACAGTCATCAAGACACCTGTAAAACCTTTCACACTTAGCTCACACCTCCTGATGGAGACACCAAACCTTTATTCATGGCACACATAAGAACTAGTCATGAGGATTTTCCATTTATACAAGCTCACACGTTTTAAAAAAACTTAGAAATTTCCATGGGAGGATCCTACAAGACTTGAAAAAATAGGATTAGTCATTATATTAAACAAATTAATCATAAATCCATGAAAACCATTGACTTGAAATTGGTCTATGTAGATGTGAGATACATACACATTCCTTAGCTTATTAAGGAAGGTTTATAAAGTTAGGGAGACCAATATTTAGAAAAATTCCCATTATTGGAAGTTGGTTGAGTCTACTTTCCATGGTCAAGAGCTGGGACCTCTATTCTCTCTCTTCTATATGATACAAGTAGAAACCTGAGGGGTTATCCAAGATTGCAAATAAGGGTTGATGAAGAGTAGAATGGTTTTGGACTTTAATGGAATTAATTTATCATGAAAATTTTTAGAGACATCACACATAAACTCACCTTCATCACCAGATCCCCTACTATATGGTATAGTTCATACTTTATGTACAATATGCAAAAATGCCCCCAAAATCTTTGATTTCACTATTTTTTCAAGTTTCAAGCTTTACATCATCATTTTAGGGTCATATTTAGAGAATAATGAATAAATAAGTGTATAAAAGTAAATTAAAATGTAAGGGGAAGTGGAAAGGTCATAAAATTCCATGTGGGGCCCACTTGGCTAATGAAAATGGCATAAATGTGTCGTAAAAGGCTTTTAAGACTTATGAAACATATGGGGGAGTAATGTGGCATGACTAACATGTACTCAAGGCCCCTTTTAAATTTAATTAGTCAATATATATCCTCCTCCTAAGGTTTTGATAAGAGAATTTGGCTTATATGAAGTGGTTTGAGAGGGCATGAAGGGTTCAAATGGACTTTAGGTGAGTATGTCGTGTGAGATGAATTAAATACATCATGATCTTCATATTATAGCCTCAAACCAATGTTAAAACATATTCACACCATCAAAGACCACTATACTCCTCAAATAGGGCTAAGCACTCATTAGACTTCATGACCTCTTAACAATGATAACTCTCATTCTAAGACACTATGACACCTATGGATCAAGCATGAACTATGACACATCATGACACTCCTAGTAAGGATCTAAAGATTCTTATCAGGACAAGGATGACATGACCAATCCATGGTAAATCACAAGTAGGCTAGGATGATGGTCACTAAAAGTTTTTGATATAAAGGGTTGACATATGGCATGTGAAGCCAAAATGTCAACATTTATGGTGGCTCTGATGGGTGACTAGCCTACTAGTCAAGAGAATTTGGACCTTGTCATGACAAAGTTCTCAAATAAATAAGCATAAGATGATGACTCCTTAGACTATAAAATTCATTTGTACTTTTGACACCTTAATGACTTGCAGTAGTAATGAGGCACACCCAAATCTTCAAATAAAACAAACCTAAAACTAAGGACAATCAGGGAAAGGAACTAAACAACAAGAGAATGTGTACAAACTTATGCAAATAACTTATTTGGAAAAACAAACTATCTACCACAAAAAAGAATTGAATTTGACTCCATTACCCTAAGATCAAATGGGAATGTTCTCTAATAATTATGGCACCATGATGTGGAGTTGTCATTGGATTATTTGTGTGTAAATATAATTTGATGAATCTAGGACAACCTCTACCTATAAATAACACTCTCCTAGTCACTTAAAAGAGTGAATAGATCATATGGTTTCTTTCCTAGGGGTATGGGTTGAGTATCATGGTCAAGAACCCAATCATATTATTCCAAAATATTCCTATTTTACATAATTAATACCATTTCCTTTTCACTTAGGGGATACAACTAATTCTACTCATTGGATTCTAAGTGATCAACTACTAAAGTATCTTTGGTAAGGTTCTCTTTAAGCCTTGATTGGTGTAAAATTGGGGCATCTAACTTCAAGTATAACTCCTCTAAGTCCTCCCAAAATTACATCTCATCATGGTTAATGGATAAGTCATAAGGTTCATTTCTATTTTTTCCATCTTCTTGCAAGATACCATGATGATTTGTCACCACCTTCTCTTAGACAGGGTCTTGGTAAGGTTCATGGTCTACTAAAGTTTGTTCCTCTTCATCTCTAATAGAGGACAATAATTTATCAATACATTCAAGTATAATCTCTTATTATATTGACACTTATTGACTCACATTTCCCTCTTCACTTGGGATTTTGACCTGCTATCTTGTCACATCATTCAAGTCTAAGGGACTAAGTTATTCCATTTCACTCAATAATTCCAAGCATAGGGGCTACCACTAATATTCCAATAGATCTCTAACCTTAGTCTCAATGATATTATCATGAAGGCTATCATCTAATTGGTCTCTTAGGGAAATATAAACTTATGTTTCATTTGCATTAGCTTTAACATCTTGATATTGTAGTTGTCCCACATCATCTAAATCTTCTTCATATTTACCTTTTGATCTATTAGAATGTATAGGGGTTGTAATTTAAATCTCTTCTTCATAGACACTAGAAGTTTCTTCTCCAACATGATCTTTAGATTTTGTTGTAGCTGTGGCATGATAAATCTTTTGAAGGACCTAACTTTCTAATCTTGATAGTTTGACCACCATGCTTTTATGTTCATATTCTAATTTTGGTGCATTGATTTCTATTAAAGAGAGGAGAGGGTGGGTGGGTAGCATATTTAAATATGCAAGGGTATTCCTACAACTTAGGATCTTAAGGGGGTTATGATTGAAGACAACATCCTTGCCTTTGAAGACTTTGTTTACCTTATCACTTTTTGATGTGATTGGATGTCCTTGAGTTGATGCAATATAAATATTGAGGATGTGTTTGGAGAAATTTACTCATCTCTTGGGCAAGACTTGATACGTTTTCCTTCCTTATAAATTTCATTTTTAAGGGTAGGCATGATGAATTTTAGGTCCTTGTCCCATGAAGGTTTCCAAGATGGGGTCATTTTAAGCTTTTGAGTAGGCATAGGATTTTGAACACAAGTATGTTGTCTTGGAGATGGGAGGTGAAGGCAATCTACCTTTGGGGTGGTTGGAGTGTAAGGATGAATGTGGAATTTAGAGAGTGACTCAAACCTTATTTTCAATTCCACACCATGCTCAAGTTTTCACACTATATGAGACAAGTCATTAGAAAAACACCCCTCAACTTGAGCCACAAAGTCACTAGCCAAACATAAGGAAAAATGAGGTGACAAGTCTGCTACAACAATGTCTTGCACAAATGAAAGTTTAGGGTAGGCATGGAGTTTGATTTGAAATTTTTTGACAATGCCAAATGTTCTCATAGGAGAGCCATTCCACCACAAATTAAGATTAGACATAGGTTCAAATACCAAGTTTAAATTATCTGCCACCGGCTTAGGGATAATTGAAAGACTTGCCCTATCATTGTACAAATAATTATGGACTAATAAATCTCCTATGATTATAGAGGCAAGAAAAGGAGTTGGAGTAATAAACTTATCTAGTTATTGTTGGATTTTAGGGGTGTTTTCATGAGGAATAATGGTTTAACATTTAGCCCTATTTTGCTGCCTAAGATCCTCCTACAACTTATCCCTTTCTTTCCTCAATTTCTTAATCTATAATTACAAATGGTGATTATTTGGTGAAGGTTGATTGTAAGGGGTAATAGGTTGATAATATGACTGATCATATGGGTGAGGAGGTTACCATGGACATGTAGGAGGCTCAAAATAAGGTGAGTAGTCTTGATAATACATAAGATGTGGATAATAAAGCTAGTAAGGATCAATATAGTGCTCATATGGGTTATAATAGGGTGGATATGGAGGTGGAGGGTAGAAGCCTACCTCATAGGCTGCCATGAATCCTTATGAAACATGTGTATCATATTAAAACCATAAAAAAAAACCTTATTAAATCTACAAACAAGAAACTATAATGCTTCTGAGCTTGAAATTAATTGAAAATCTTCCCAAAGATTCTTAAATCTAATCAAGGTGACTGCAAATATTGCTATTGATTTACTTAGGTATAAAATTTCCTCTAATGTCTTCAAAGCATGATTCAAAGCAATTGAAAGATATCCCACTAGGCATGACAAAACTATTAGAGACTCTAGGTTGCACCCTTGCTGAGGAGAGCAATGTTTATGTCCTATCCTCAAACCTAGGCTAATATGAGAATGAACCTATGCCATGGGTTACCTAATATGTGGGTCAAACCTATATATTTTAAAGGGATATCTCCCCTAATTATTCATTTGTATTTCTATTTAAGGCCTAAACATATTGGGGTGATAAGGGGTAAAAAAGATGCATAATGAAAATCTATCCTATAGTGGTGATACACTTGATAATTATTCTATCCACTCATTCAACTTAGATTCTCAACACACTAACAAACAATGCATAGAGCTGATAGAATATCTCAAATGACTTATAAATATAAATATTTCATCTAGAGGTTAGTGGAATGACTAAAGTGAGAGGGTCAAGATAATAAGTCTTGGTTTAATGTACTTGCAATTTGATTGGCACTTCAAACCTGAGCTATCCACATTACAACACACTAGATAACCTTCCAAGAAGATTTTTAAGACTTAGGTGTACTTAGACCTATAGGAGGGCATGATATACCACTGTTACATATCATAAAATAATAAACACACAAAGTATAAATCATGAATAATCTATAAGATGCTCTATTTATATTCAAGAGGTGCATGAATATAAATGCTAGCATAGTCTCCTTCTACCAGCCTGAGGGATATAAACTAAGGCAAAAATAATTAAATATATAGAAGAGGTGAGGATATAATAAGGGGAATATGACATATAATATTGGAGAGGGGTCATCAATGACCACATTCAACTCAAAATAATAGTTACAATAGTTATACAATTCTCCTTCAATCCTATTATGCATTGAACCTCCTTGGTGGCTCTTTAAACGAGTTGTTAACATTAGAAATAAGGTAAGGGAGGCTAAGTCAACCTGATTTGTCCTTTTTAAAAATATTGACATGCCTAAAATAGTCCATCATGCTCCCCTATGGTAGTTATAATAATGAATTAGGCCACCATGATCATGTAACAACCCATACTCCTCTAAAGCAACTTGATGGAGTAAAAAAAACTATTTTATCTTTTCATCATAGCCATGAAATGCACATTGAATTCCCTTTAAGGGCCAAACACCAAGTGTATCATCTTTAATTTGATCCATCCCATTGGTCTTTCAATGCCAACTTGAACTTCCTTAATGACAACATAGGCTAATTAGGCCTAATTACCTATTTACTTGCATATTAATCTCCATGAAACCCATAATAAATCTTAAAAACCTATTTATTAATGTGATAAATTCATTGAAAAACATTTATAACCATGACATAAGCTTATAAATGCATTAGGAACTTAAAATTACACTTTTCCAATTCATTGGTTCACTTTCTTTAAGCATGGTAGACTGAAAATTTTGTAGGTACTTACAAAGGCTCTCCCAAGTGACATATTTGGAATGTTATTCATTATGAGGCTAGATTAAGTCTCAAATTTGCTATTTTAATGATTGGAATCATTTTTCACTATCAAACACTCTTTATTATACTAAAACCCATAAAAAATTATGTATTTATAAGAATTTTGTATAGTTGTTTTTTATAGAACCAATAGTACAGGTGGACCTCTTATGAGTGTTAGATAGGCCAAACCAACCCTTTATAGTGAATTTACTTCATCAATTTTTCCATTGAGCTCTTAAAGGTGTTTAAGAAGGGTTTATGGGTATATAGGGTCTTAGGGATGGTTTATATAGTATAGATGTCCAAGATCATAATAAATTCCATGAATCTCTAGGGTATAGACTGACTCAACTATCATAAATGTTTTAGACTCCCATACAAATAATGGATGAAGATATGAACATCCAAAGGTGACTCTAGGGTAGTGTATAAGTCATTTATGAGTGAACATCTTCTTAAGGTTTGTTCATAAAGTTTGGAATACAAATACCAATCAATATATCATGGATTATTAGTGCTCATAGGTACCTAAAACATCCTAAGATCTTTGGTCCTAAGAGATTATGTGTTGGAGTGGGTGAGTGCTTGAAGTTGGTCTTCAAACTACCTGTGTGCAAGGTTAGGTGCTTTAATCAAGATTTTGAGGTCATTCTAACGTTTCCTCACTCTTATCCACTTTAAATATCTTCTATTCATGTTTCAAACATATTCATATCCCCCTAATTTAATGTAAAACCTATTGTAGGAGCATGAAGGAGCTTAAGATGTGGCACAAGGGTCTACAACAAGGCTTAAAGCTTACTTGCTTAGCTTCTAATCAATGGGATTTATATATATCTCAAAATTTTAAACCATTTTAAGAGGTTTTATGATCCTCATAAATCATTCTCCATTTTCTCAAATCCTTTATTAGTCTCTAATATATCTTGTAGATTCTCCAAACCTAATTTTGCTTGTTTAACACCTTGACTGCTTGCCTAGACATGTCTTGGTTTGAGAAAATATAGTGGGTATACCAATATTTTTATAAAAAATAAAATATTATGGATGACCTTGATTAATCACAATGGTACTCTCTTCCAATTTCCAACACTTGACTAGGTCTATAAGGGCTTTAAATGACAAGTTTTCTCGAATTGGCCTCATGTTTATATACTGTATGGCTGAGCACAATGGTTTGATGAGTTGGAGCCCACTATGGGTGATTTGATGGATAAAAACCATCATAACCCTCTCTTATATGTAACATCCATCATATTCTATAACTTCATGATATGATTAGTCCCTCTAAGCCTCTAATTTGTCTATACAGGGTTTGAAGGTTAACGCTTAATCTGACCCTTAGAAGTTTATAAACCTTCCTACTTGAAGTTCCTTCAATTAAAAACTCATTAAATGGTATGGTGTTATGTTATTTATCCTCTCCTATTTCCTACCACCTTTATTCATCCTCTATTTTAACTCACTTATCATTCCCTTTACATATAATGCCCTCTTAGGGCAAGTTGACTGAGCTTTGCATGAAACCTTGAGTATGCCTTTTCTTGACTATATCTTGATTGATTATGGATTAAAGTGATGATCATAATTTTTTCTAGGTGATTATGATAAATATTCACTAATGAATAACACTTATGCATCAAGATCATTTTAATTTCCTTGAATGAATCAACTTACACTTTGAAATCCTATGTTTCCTCATATGATTTGACTAAGGACATGGTATTAGTTGCATAAATTATAGTTTTATATCTTCACCCTTGTTTTAGGTATAAGGAATTATTAATTAATGGAACTTTAAACTAAAATCCTCCATTTACTTATCTTTTGAGCCTTTGAGACATCAGTGATTTCCCTTCACAGGTATACAATGGTGACTAAACTATAGGTATTTACTTGTATATTTGATTGAGTGGTGAGGTAGTCATTCTTGATGTGAGTGTATTGGATATATTTGAGAGCATGGGTGAATTTTTGGAATATTAGTGAGTTAATCCTTGTCATAAATCATCTAAGATAATAACTTCCATCATACCAATTGACTTCAATTAGGCCAATTGAGTGGTTGAAAGTGAGTACAAAGGAGGGATCTTGAAAAATGGATTATCATGATTGTCCCTTCATATTATCATGGATTTTTGGTAGTGATATTATTGTACAACCTATATTATTTAATAATTTTTAACCTACCTCTTTGAGAACAACCTTATTATGGCATAGTCAGTAAATGGGAAGAAACATAACTATAGGTGAACAAAATGCACTACTGTAGATGTTTGTCTCTTATGTTAGGGTCTTTTGAGGAGGGGGAAGGTCTGATATGGGGGTGATTTAAGATTATTTTAAAATAGTTCACACCTATAACATCCCTCCAAACACCCCATAGTCCCATGAAATATATCTTTTTCTCAACCTCTTTTATATGACAAGCCTAGTCTACTTAAGCTGGCTATAGGTGTTTACTAGGCCTGTGATGTAGGTGGTGACATAATTAACATGGGTTAATGATAAATTTTAATAACCTTACCATGATTTTGAGACCTCTCATTATATATCTTTTTTTTATGATAAGCCCTTGATTCCTTATCAATACTCTAACTATCAAGAACCTCCTTTGCTTCCCTCCTTATACAGACTGATATAGTCCATATGTGTCTCAGGTTGATGCCCTTAAGGAAATTCATGAAGTTCATGTATTAATATGATCTTGTTTGGATATCAATAATAAGTTCATCTTCTTAACATATACTTTCTATTGAGTGGCCTTCATAATGTCCTTTTAATGCTCCTTAGAACTTTGTTATAGGTGTCCTTATGGTTGGTTGTAGGTCTTGATTTGTCAACCTTAATAGGGCCTAAGACCAAAATCAAACGAAAATTCCATGACATTATGGCATCCAAAGGTTACCAAGGATACATATGATCATTTATTATGATCTAGGATTAGGAGGGATGAAGGGTGTGTGGAGAGAGATGGAGATGGAGTGATAAGGGTGATGAGAATAGGAAAACATGAGATAACATAGTAAAATGACAATGATGGTAATGTGAAAAGAGAGTGGTGTGGATTGTGACAAGAAATGGAAGGAAATATTCCTTCTAAGGCCATTATCATACACATTGGGGATCTTTAGACATAATCTTAATCCAACATGGAGCTTTGGAGGTATAAACATATCACATAGATCCTAAACATGAAACCTTAATATCTTATAATACCTTAAATTCTCCAAACATACCTTAAAATTTACATAAAAGGGAACAATGAGTTTTGGGAGCCAAAAGAGGTGGTATCAAGGTATTTGAGGATATAATGAGGTGGAGAGGATTTTTCACCATGGTTTAAGGAATGCCCATCATCATTCAAACATATCTTTTCAATTCTTTGAGCTCCCTCTTGAAGTTCTATAGGTATATTTAGACTGTACACAATATACTACATAATTATTCTTACTTATGCATAAGTCACTCTTTATTGAGATATTATAAAATAGAAAGGGGGACATGGAACTTTAACAAGGCATTGAAATCATCAAGACACATCTGTAACCTTTCACACTCATCTCATAGCCCCTGATGGAGACATGAAACCTCTACTCATGACATGAAATTATCTACAAGTTACATAAAAGAACCAATCATGAGGATTTTATATTTATAAAATCTCACATGTGTGAGACAAACTTATAAATTTCAATGAGAGACTATTGAAATACTTGAGAAAATAGGACCAATCATTACATTGAGCAAACCAATCATAAATCCATGAAAACCATTAACTTGAAATTAGAATATGTGTAGATGTAAGATGCATACACATTCCTTAACTTTTTAAGGAAGGTTCATAAAGTTATGGAGACAAATTTCAAAAAAATACCCATGATTGGAAGCTCGTTGAGTCTACTTTCCATGGCCAAGAGCTGCGACCTACACTCTCTCTTTTGTACAATACAAGCAAAAACCTAAGGGGATATTTAAGCTTGCAAAGAAGGAAGAGAAAAATGGTTTTGGACTTTAATGGAATTAATTTATCATGAAAATTTTTAGAGACATCACACATGAACTCACCTTCATCACTATATCCCCTAATAAATGGTATATTCAGTACATTCTATACAATATGCAAAAAAGACCCCAAAATCTTTGATTTTCACTATTTTTTAGGTTTCAAGATTTAAAACATCATTTTAATGTTAGAGAGAGATAATAATGAATAAATAATCATTCACAAGAAAATGAAAATGTAAGATGAAGTGGAAAGGTCATAAAATGCCATGTGGGGTGCACTTGGCTAATGGAAATGGCATAAATGTGTCTCAAAAGGATTTTAAGACTTATGAAACATATGGGGGAGTAATGTGGTGTGATTATCATGTACTCAAATCCCATTTTAAATGTAATTAGTCAAGATATCTCCTCTTCCTAAGGTTTTATAAGATAATTTGGATTATCTGAAGTGGTTTGAGAGGGCATGAAGGGGTCAAATGGACTTTAGGTGAGTATGTCATGTGAAATGACTTAAATACACCATGATATTCATATGATATCCTAAAACCAATGTTAAAACATATGAACATCAATAAATACCACTATACTCCTCAAACAGGGCTAAACACTCATTAGATTTCATGACCTCTTGACAATGATAACTTTCATTCTAAGACACTATGAAAACTATGGATCAAACAAGAAATATGACACATCATGATGATCCTAGTAAGGATCTAAAGACTCTTATCAAGACAAGGATGACATGTTCAATCTAAGGGAAATCCTAAGTAGGCTAAGATGATGGTCACTAAAATTTTTTGATATAGGGGGTTGAGATTTAGCTTGTGAGTCCAAAATGTCGATAGTTACTCTTCTAACTATTCTTAAAGAGGACACACTATCCTCACCATATAACACCCATTATTTGATAGATGACATTGTATCCATTCCCCCAAACTTTTTAAAATTCAATTCCATCACTATAGAACCTCTCACCTATCATTGTGATGAGGAGGTCAAAACCATTCCTCTATCCTACCCAAACATGATAGGGTGGAGCTTTCCCACCAGCCCTATTATTTAGTGCCAAGATGATGAGTCAATCTTAACTCATTAAGGTATATAAAACTCCCATTTATGTAGATCCCTTTCATCTAAAACCTCTAGTCTATTATATGAATCTACCATTGACATTAACATAGGATCTCATGAGACTCCATGAATTGTTAAGGTTAGTAAATATTTATATCCTTAAGAGAAATAAGATTACATTAAATTTCTAACAAATCATAGTGAGGCATTCACTTGGTTCTATAATGACATACCTGGTATTGACCTTACTATTTTCATCCATAACATTATCACATTTATTGATGCCAAACCTATAAAATGAAAGATTTAAAAGATGTAGCCTTGTGTGGCACTCTTATTCAAGGAAGAGTTAAAATATATCTTATACATCATTTTTATCTAGCCTATTTATTACCCTTAATGGGTATCTAATATCATCCCTATCATAAAACCCACAGGGGGACAACACCTTTGTAGTGACTTTTATGACCTTAGTCTCACTTATCTTAAGGATGATTTCCCACTCCCTAATATTGACCAATTAGTGGACTTAACAACTAATCAATAAATGTTGTCACTTATAGATGGTTTATATGGATATAATCAGATCCTTATCACACCATAAGATCAACATAAGACTTTATTTGTTACTCCCTGGGGGATTTTTTGCTACCAGGTTATGATTTTTGACTAAAAGAATGCTAGAGCCACCGATCAAGGAGCAAGGACTTATATATTCCATGATATAATCCATAAATTATTAAGGATTATGTGGATGATCTCCTTGATAAGTAAAAACTATGAAAAAACCATCTTTTTGTCTTGAAATTAACCTTTGCTCACTTAATCCAATTTTACATTTGTCTCAATTATAATAAATGCATTTTTAGAGTTTTGATAGGTAAAATTTTAGGCTTTATCATTTCTATTCAAGGGATAAAAGTTGATCCCACTAAGATCAAAGCCATTTTATAAATTCAACCCCCATCTAATATTAATTAGCTATGTAGTTTTTAAGGAAAATTATAGTCCATTCATCATTTTATCTCCCAGATATCCAATTTATGTCAACTATTCCATCACCTGCTAAGGAAAGATATCTATTTTAGTTAGAAATCTAGCTATCAGGAGGATTTTGATGCTCTAAATAGCTAATTTAGTTCACTACCCATTCTCATTTCCCTAAAATAAGGGAAAACTTTCTTCTTGTATATTTCAACCATAGACCATGCCCTAGGGGCCATGCTTGCCCATCATGATGAGTAACATAAAGAGTAGGTGGTTTACTATATGAATAAACTATTTTGGGAATATTGGAGTCCTATTCCTAATTTAGTTAAGGGTCTAATTTAATTAAATTAGTAAATAATATTTTAATAATTAAGATAATTATTTGTATAATTTAAACCTTTCTAAAAATAGTAATAGATGTGGAGAAAATAAGACTTAGCTAGAAATAGATTGAGATAACTGAGATAGGGTCTAAAATTCACTATGTAAAATAGGCATAGTGTCACAAATTAGGGTCTAGCCTTCATTTAATGAAAGAATAGGAGCATTTAAATAAGACACCCTAGGTTTTATCACTATAGTCCTCTTATACCACTATTGTCCAAGAGACCTAATCTTTCTGGGTATTGTCTACTATCTTTACGTGAGCTTGCTTGTGAAATTTTGGATGTTGGATGTGTATAGAAATATATATAGAGTTGATTTAGTATTTAAACCCTAAACTCCATGATTCTTTAATAAACTTTGAGAAAATGGGGTTAATGTGTGTAAGATATACTAAAAATGTATCCATACCCCTTGTATGGGCATACTACATACACACCAATACTCTGAAGATGGATCAAACCATATGTAGTTCTCCCACTTGATGTGCTTTGTATAATTATGTGTATGAAGATGCAACATGCTAAAACTAGGCACACTTGAGGTGGCTAGGGATTGGTGTAAGGATTTGGATGTACTTGTAGTTATATTGGATGGCTATATGCAAAGAATAGGGAAGTTTACCTCAATGGTCTTGCTTGCATTCTTGCTTGCTTTATGATATTTGCCAAACCCTTATAAATGAACTTTGAATAGGATTTTATAGAGATCTGTTGGTCAAGGGTTGAATGTATTTATGTTAGGATGACAATAAGAAGGATATGAACTAGAAGGAAATGATCATTGGAGATAAGAATGCACTTTAATAAGAACACCAAAAATGGACACCCTAGGATCCAATGTTATAGTCCAAGTTAGGTGCTATTGTCCTAAGGGTATGAGACTTCGAGAGATGGCTTTTTCATGGGAAAATTTTCCTAGAGGAAGTGGAATCACTATCTAGAAGGCTATGAATGACTAAGAATCAATGACAAAATGCCTATAAGGGTCATGAGAGCAAGTAAAAGTGACCTACAGGTTGGGTGTCATAAGCCACACTCAAGTTACCAATTTTCACATTTTATATGATTACATTCCCCCCCTTTATTCTAGTGATTCATCAAATCAAAATACTAACATAAAGGAAACATAGAAAGCATACCTGAACTTACCTATAAGGGTGAATACCATAAAACTGTGTGATATTAGGTGTGCATAAAGAGAGCATGCTATGAAGTATAAATCTATAAGAAAAAACAAAGATTAGATTATTTATTACTAGATACACTATATCTAAAATAAGAATATACAAAGCTAGGTAAGAGAGAGAGGAAGAAAAATGAATGAATACACCTCACTGAGTATGCAAACCATTATAAAACCTATTGTGATGTTGAGTGATGTTGAATGATGTTGGGTAATGCTGAGTAATGTTAGGTATGTGTTATACTAAGAGTAATATCATGAATGGAGTTAAGTGCTTAATTCCATGAGAGTGGCTCAAGAATGTAAAGGATATCCCTTTGGATCCATCATTTCCAACTAAGTGAAGCTAGGTGATCATGCATGTGATAATTGATGTTTAGACTGTGTGTCTAATCCCTCTAAGTAGGTGGCTCAATAATACAAAGGCTAGCTAGTCATTTGAATCCATCATTGCCCTGTGAAGTGAAGTTATAAACTAATACTAGTATGAAAATGTGTGTCATATGATATGGCTCCTAAAGCCCATGAATGTACTATAATATGAAAATATGACATGAATAGCTAAATGTGTACTAAAAACTAGGCCAGTCTTGGTCAACTCAAAAAAGGTAGAGATTAGGCTTATATGAAATCCACTTTGAAATTGGGCAATAGGCTTATATGGAAGCCACTAAAAAATGTGGAGGTTAGGCTTGTATGAAATTCACTCTGAAATGATGCCAACCACCTAAAAATGGAATAAGGCATGTAACTATTGAGAATGCTTGGGTAATATACTCAACTCAAAAAGAAGAGAATTTAAATGTGCCACACACATTTCCCCAAATCATTGGTGTCTAAAACATGGATTTTGATTTGGAAGTTATAAAAACTACCTAATCTAAAACTATAAGTGATATCCATCATGCCATTCAAGATGCCCCTTATATCTAGATTCTCTAAGAAAAACTATACTAAAACTACTAAATCTAAACTGGTCTATATGTGCAAAACTATAACTAAGCTTACCTTTCTATCTGTTTCTATAAAATCCAATTTTTTTTTGTTTAGACAAAAATGCTAAAATTGGACACCCTACTATCTAGTGATGTAGTCCAATCTTGGCACTATTGTCTTGAGCTAATTCTAATGACTATTATGTGATTATCATTGTCTGCCTAGTTTGTTCTACCTAGTTTGAAGTTTTGTTGCTATTCTAGGTGTTTTGAATGCTAATTTTTTGACTGATAGGAGCTCTGATCTCTGTGATAAGACTCTTGTTTTTTCCCCCTATTTTAAAGGTAGGAATGAAGACCCTACAATGACTATCCTTAGAAGAAAGATCCCTATAAGTGTGTTATGTTATGAGAATACATGATATAACAATTATAATGGATTAGATATCTCAATATATAGTATGGTTTGTAATGGAGAGTGTTAGATCAATAAGGGTATGCCTAGATAGATATAACAATGTAATAACATGTGAAATATAATGAACTAGAACTAAAAGTCTGGTTAGTCATTAGTTTTTAGTTGTCATGGAGGGATGGAGCATGATGTGCACCATGGCATCCAAGAAAGCAAGATAATTCATGATGTGGATCATGGCATTGAAAAAAATTGAGATGCAAATAAAGTAATAAGCATGCAAGGTAATAAGTAAGAAGCATACAAAGGTGGCCAGGAGGACAAGAAAATAAGGGACATGGGCAGATGTCACTCAAACTAGAAAGCAAACATGCAAATCATGGTCAAATTACACATACACATATAATTGAAATAAGTAAGGTTGGCATGAAAGCCATAATCACATAGAAGAGTATAAGTAAATGACATTGACAAATGCCCTAAGGCACACACAAGAATATAAGAAAATGACATTGGAAAACATCCTAAGGCACATACATGAGATAAAAAATAACTGAGAAATGCAATCACATATAGCTATGCAAAGAAAGAAAGGAAAACATGTACTATACTATAAATACAATTGCATATAAATAATCAAAGCAAGAAGTGAAAGTATGCAAGATATATAGTATAAGACTAGGTATATGTATAGAAATACACAAGTGCTATATATTAATGAGTGTCAATAGAGTAATCTATGTAAGATAGTAAGTAATGTACATAAACATGATAACTAGAGTGTGTGGTCTAGGAATGACATAACCTAAATAGTGTAGTCATGTAGAAGATTCCCCCAAGGGGTAGATATATTTGTGTATGTCTTTAATGTAGAAGTAAGATGCCTCCTCAATGGGTAGAGTTAAACAATCAATGATCTAGATATTACTACACACACTCAAATAAGATCAAGTGAATCATGGTAATATAGATAAATTGACAAACAATAACATAGAAAAACAAATGTAAGTCTAGCATTGTAGTATAAATATAAAACATGGATGATGCATACAATTGAAATGTTTTTGTGTTTTTGAGTTATTTGAATGTTTTTATATTTTGAAATGTTATATTATTTTTGGTATTTTGACATATTTGAATGCTTTTGTATTTTTGATATATTTGTTATATACAATAAGTCATGAGAAGACTATGTACAAGAAATTGAAAGGAAGCTATGTAAAAGTAAGACTGAGATGAAACAATACTAACCGATGAGTCTCATGGGAGACTCCCTATCATGGTGTCCTGTATCAAAGAGAAGGATCATGCATGATCATGAATCATGATGGAAGGACTAAGATTATGGTTTTGAAAGATATGTATGCTATAAATATTCTAAAATATCTATAGTGGAAATTGACTATGGGGTCCCCCTGTAACTCTAAGAAGTAGATGTAATTGTGGGGCTCTTAGGGACCCATCTAGTAGTAGGAGATACTCTCTAAGCATGTAATCTACGTATAGAGGCATGAGACCTCAATGATACCACCCTAGGTGTGAACACTATAGCTAGAAGCTATCTAGAATTTTAGAAATGTGGTTGTTTTAAAATACACCTCTATAAAAGCGTATGAACTCTCTGTGCTAGTAATGGAGGCATCGATTATGTCTGAATCTAAAATAGAAGAAGTAAAACTAGTGGAGAAACTAAAATTGGTGGTGGAACTAAAATTGGTGACTACAAAATGGTAGATGGCTCTGAAGTGGGGAGTGGTAGCTCATATTAAACTCTACCAAATGTAAGAGCCTGAGTAGTGTGAATCTATTTCACTCATTTGTGAATGATAGAAGGTACAACTTAAAGTTTCTAAATCCATGTTCAACCAAGTGACATATCCAAAAATATTACACTAGGAATAATAGTAAATGGTGTGGCAATATTTGTTGGACCAACCTATATAGGAAGTATAATCTCACCCAATGAACTTTGTATGTGCCCATTGAATCCACTGATAACTATCTACTTGGTTAATATCCTACTCTGAATATCCTAAATACTGTAGTAATGTCATAGTGCACATGTTCATGTTATATCCATTATCTATGAGAACACTATGAATAGGATGATTATGAATGTAAAATCTAATAAAGAGTGCATGATAATCTAAATCATCCTCAACTATCTCCTACTCTGAGAAGGAGATTCAAGGTCTAGATAGAACTCTAGAATTATACACTCTAATCATATTGCTTAAAGGATGTGACTCAATAGAAGGTGCCCTCTATATATCTAGTGGAAGATGTGCATGATATGCATGGTGAACACTTGATGTATCCACTATATCTTGTTTAGAATTCTATGGGAAAGGATCTAAGAAGATTTTCAAATCTTTATCTTGTGTTTACTTTATCTGAAGAGGCTCAATTAAAGTGCCAAGATCAATAACATTACCATCTATCAAGTCTTGTATCTTATGTTTCAAACTAATGCATCTATTTTTTGTGTGGCCTAGTGCCCTATAAAAATCACAAAATGCATTTTGATCATATCCCTATGGAATAGGATTTGTTGGATCAACTTCTTGAATAGGAGGTAGAGATATGATATTACATTCTAAAAGCTATTGTAAAACTCTGGTTGGAGATATTGGTAGATTGGAAAAATTTCATCAAGGAGGTGATGATAAAACCACTCACTGAGGGGGCTCTGAAGCTACATTGACTATAGGTTGATTCTAACTCTTGCTATCATTAACCTTTAATTTGTATGGAGCTTTGTTATTACTCTTGCTTATTATTTCTGGTATGATTGTGTACTTAAGTTTTCCCATTGAAATGAGTATGACTTCCCTTTCCTTTAGTGTATGACATAACTTAGTGAAGGAAGAGAATATTTTGAACATTATTGACTCATGTAAAACTGGTAGAAGAATTTACTTGAAGAGATCCTGTATCTCTTGATTGGCCATGAGGATAGTCATCTTAGCCAAGATAGTCTTATATCAAAGAACATAATATGTGAGATTCTCATTTAACCTTTGTTTCTATTTTGAAACTTGAGCATAAGAAACCTTATAACCAATGTTAATGCTGAAATGAGCTAGGAACACATCAACTAAAGGATTGAATGCATTGATTGACTGATTTGATAGACTATATAACTATTGTAAATCATAATACTTTAGACTCTGTGGAAAAAACTTGGTTAATATCCAGTCATTTGGCACATAGTCCAAACATGCTACATGAAAATCTCTGAGATGTATCTTTGGATCACCCTTGCCATCATATAGAGTGAGCTTGGGTTGAACAAAACCTTATGGTAAGGGTTTCAAAGCAATATGATGTGCCAATGATGTATGAAGTAGAGAAAAAGAATCCAAGGCATGTTTAGGTCTAGAATCACCTTGTTCAATATGTATCACATTGGATTGAAGAGATTTTATCTATTGCATAAGGGCTACCACATTAGGAGATAAATATGTACTATCTATAGTTGGTGGTGGCATAGAGGTAGGTTAGGCTGTTATAGGGAGTTGTTGAGACATAGTTACCCACATAGTATCATGTGCAACTAGTTGCTCTAAAGGAATGAAAGACTCAAATTGTTTAGCCTTTTTTATTTTCATAATAGATTGTAAAATAAGAGTATGATCTTGAGGCTGGTCTCTGAGTCTTTTTCAAAAACTTTGTAGGATCAAATCTTTGTTGAGGATAACTTCATTATCAATAATAGGTGGAAGTGGATCAAGATTCTGATGTGGAAGATCATGAACATCAGTGTCTGTATCATCATTTTTATTCTCATACTTCTCATTGTAAAAATTATCCTCATGAAAACTAGTGTAATCTAGATGTGTAGGATCTATAAAAGGAACTTGAGTTGGTTGTTTATCCATGGTATATGGTCAGGCTGAAGGAATCTAGATGAGTTCAAGATCATTGCCACTAAGTCTTGAATTTTATCTCAAAGGAAAAGATGCAAGAATCTTAGGTGGCATAAGGAAAAAAACATGAATAATGGAAGAAATTATTAAACAAATGTAATCTAAATAACAAACTAGAATATACATAAAAATGATACAAATCTCTAAAACATGTAAGGTGATACCTTAATAGCAATGGGACTTAATATATGCAACTAAGGAATTTTAAAATTTAATTTGAATTTCTAACTAAAATATGTAGGTAAAAAATTTGACAAGTATTGAAAAAATCAGCAAGGATTTTTCCCTAGGGTATCTAGGGTTTTTATGTGCAAACAAAGTAAGTCAGGTTCACCAAATGATTTAACTATTTTGGGAATATTAGAGTCTTATTCCTAATTTAGTTAAGGGTATAAGTTAATTAAATCATTAAATAATATTACAATAATTAAGTTACTAATTTGTATAATTTAATTGTAATTTAAACCTTTCTAAAAATAGTAATAGATGTGGAGAAAATAAGACTTAGCTAGAAATAGATTGAGATATCTGAGATAGGGTCTAAAATTCACTACGTAGGATGGGGACAATGTCACAAATTTTGGCCTTCATTTTGTGAAAGGATAGGAGTGCCAAAATAAGACACCCTAGGGTCCATCACTATAGTCCTCTTCTACCATTATTGTCTAAGAGACTTGAACTTTTTGGGTTTTCTCCACTGTCTCTATGTGAGCTTGATTTTGAAATTTTGGATGTTGGATGTCTAAAAAACTATCTATAGAGATGATTTAGTCTTAAAACCCTAGAATCCATGATGCTTTGATAAACTTTGAGAAAGAGGGAGGGTTAGTGTGTATAAGATGCATTAAACATGTATCCACACCCCTTATGTGGGCTCACTGCCTACATACCAATAATTTGAAGAGGGATTAAGCCATATGTAGTTCTCTCACTTGATGTGTGTTTCACCCAACACCCCCCCTCTTTCATAGGAAATGGGGACCCATTTCTTTTTGAAAACCTGGTCTTTGATTTTAGTAGGATAACATTAATATTGCGTATCTTTATGGAATTAGACTTACCTTTTTAGGTATTTTTGAAGTAGACCCTTCAGACACTCATTTCCATGAAGTAGATCCTTTGAAGTATTTCCCACAGACCCTTTGGAACCTTCCTAGCCAGCCTTTCGACCTTTCCTTATTTGATCCTTCCACTCCCTTTTGGCCTTAGCTCAAAGGGTACATACCCTTTGGGTCCTTCAAAAAATACCATTTGACATTTTTGAACATTTAAAATTACCCTTCAAACTACCCCTTTAGGAATCCCTTTGGGACCCTTTATTCACTTTTTTAGAACATTTGTTTTAGGCATTCTTGTCCAATACACAATCTCTAAAGGGATTCTTCCAAAGGATGTTTCCCTTTTGGAACTCTTGTAACCCACCCTTTATATTTTACTGAAGCTACGCTTCAAATTTTGAAAATCTCCCTTAAGGATACAAAAGTACCCTGTGGGAATTTTTGAAATGCCTTTCACCCCTTCCTTAAATTTTTTTTTCTATACCATTACCTTATCCTTCAAAACTTTTGTTTTGGGCCTTTTTCTAATACATAATCTCTGAAAGAATTCCAAAGTGGTACCTACCCTCCGCTCACTCCCTACAAGTACCCTTCAAACTTGTGCAAATTGCCCTTTAGTGTGACCACTTACCCTTTAAAACTTTTGAAATGCCCATTTAACCATACAAAATACCTCTTTGGGATATCAAAATTACCCTTCAGCGATTCTAAAGTAGGTCATTTGGGACTTGTGTAAAAAACCAAGGTGCCCTACAAAGTGGACCCTTCATATCAAAAGTACCCTTCAAGGAATTTAAAAAGGTCCTTAACTATGAAATTTAACCTTTCAAAATTAGTGTTTTAACCTTTCAGAATTAACATCTCAGCCTTTCAGAATTAGTGTTCTAGATTCCTCACCATGGTGGAGTATTTATTTGGAGGAATTATCATAGATGTTTCATCTTAAACAAATCACTAAAATAAATAATCCACCAGCATTGAGCCAAATATTTTTTCCCCAATAACTATCTAAGTAAATTCAATTTTAACCATACCTTATTTTCATCCAAACAAGGGTAAAGTGTTTCCTATTAATGTTAAATATACACCCCACCAACCTGAGGTGATTAATTTGAATTGAAAGGAGAAAATTTAATGTTTCACATTTATATCACATGAGCTTATATTTAATATAGGATCTTATATAGGTGATACATAGCCATTTGAGCCATCATTTACACTCAAGATATCTTATGATTGAAACATCCTTGATTACCAATGGTACACAACAACCCTAATTTCTATGTTGAAAGAACATATAGCAGAATGCAAGTAATCTAGAGCTAACTTGATCACATTGGTATATGAGTACACATAGCTAGTATCATATTGAGAAAATTAAGCATGAATGTATATCTATGGCATCCTCATCTAGGTTATCATAAGGAATTAATCTTCCATTCGAGTTCTTGATTAAGGATCCCATAGAGTTTAAGGACATTATGTTCAACATAGAGGTATTTGACAACCAATATCAAAATTACTCACAACTATGGGATGCTATAGATGTAGTAGATGATTTTTATGTGGATGATGAAATAATGCTAGAAAACAAGATATTTGTTAAAGAATTACTATCTTTCAAATGCCAAAGGTTATATTTCACTACTACCAAACTAGAGGTCATGCCTTGCATTGACCTTCTCAAAGATTTATTTTTTGTAGGTAAAATATCACAGGATGCATTTATGTTTCATGCTCATAGTGATACAATAGTCATGTGCATCTCTAGGGATGAATTTCAAAGATATTTGTTTCTCACTACACTAGGTTCCTAATTTGACAAGCACACCCTACTATAATTCAATAAAGAGAACTCACTCTAGGGAGCACTACAATCATGGTTGCTACCCAACATAACCATGGCATGAAAAGGTAAGAATCTAAGTGGATCATTGCCTATCAATAAATTTAGGATGGGTATTCACATAGGTATGGCTCTTTTGAATAGACTATATGGTATGACCTTTATTCATTTTGTAAACTTGGATTGGGTGCCTTTCCTTCATATGATGTTAACACATAATATTGCTTATGCCTTTTGAGAAAAAATAGCTTTAGGTTAAGGGAACAAATTTTGCACAAGGATAGACATCCTACCCTTACAGGGGACTTTTATATGATGTTGTACCTAGTTGATGAAATAAAGGGTACATATTATAATGACCTAGGTCATTTATGATCCCTAGCTATAGATTGCATCAAGAATTGAATATGTGACCATTACTAGTTCATGCACATCTATGCCTATCAGAGGCACATGGTTAGAATTTGTGAGTATGTGTACCCTCAGATATGGTAGGACATCTATGGATCACCAATGCCACATACTATGGACAAATTATAAAGAGATTAGTTGGGAAGGTTGATTACTTCCTATATCCAAACATCACCATAATTTTGGTTTGGGGAAACAAGGTGGCACCCCTGTGTCTTCCAAAGCACATGGATGACAAGTTAGTAGAGCAAGAGACAACTTTCTAGTTGTGGAACAACATAGAGGAATACTTGGCAAGATATAAGAAAGCCTTCTTCTTTGGGAATCTTGTCACCATTAGTAGAATAACATACATAATGAGGAAGCATCTTGGTGATGTTATAACTAAATGAAACAGATATAGTTTCCCCAAAATTCCTCACAAAGATTAGGACCCTCATGGGCATATCCAACATCATATTTAGGGACTCAACATCCCCTACTACCACCAATTGTATGGTTATGAATTTATATTTTAAATATTTTAATAGATGAGGAAGATTGGAATGGGATAACATAGTTAGTTTGCAAGAGGATCATTTAAGGATGATCCAAGTAGATCCCAACATCTCCACCAAGAAATTGGACAAGCAAAGATCCCTTTTTAAAGGGTTGAAACATTCAAAATTCTAGAGTAGACAAATTCATGAGCAGGGAGCTTCTTCTTCTCAGGAATCCCCTTTAGAGTTAAAGATAAAAATAGTCAAACAAGAGCTTGGGATGTTGGAGTCAATTGTAGGAAGAGGAGGAGCCAAAGGAGACCCCATTATTTTGGACTTAGACAAAGAAGACATGCATGTTTTTAACACCACTCTAGTATCTATGGCTACCCTCAATGTGCCTCATGTTTCATCAATTAGGGAAGCCACTAATCACTCTACAATAGTTATTTCCTCCCATGACTCTCATAATCAAGGGAAGGTTCCCTTGGTTTACATTAGAAAACCAAGAACCCCCACAAGTAGTCTAACTACTCAAGTATCCATAGGGTTGCCTATGCCACCTTACAACTTGTAATCACAAGGAGATGAAGCTATCATCCAAGACTAGATAGATGACTCAAATGTTGAGGCTAAATTGGAAGAAGCAAAGGCTCTCAGTCTTTAAGGTACTCCCATTGAACTATAACTTCAAGGTACATCGAGCCTCCCTACCTTTTCTTTAGCCTCAATCTCTATTATTGATACACATATCTCCTTTGTGGAAGTCCCCTCCACCTCATCAAATCCTTCCATTGACCACTCCAAAATCTCCACTATATCCTTTCCCATAACCACCCCTTCTATGCCTACTTATACTGCTATTGTGATACTTCATAAAAATAAGAAAACATTTAGGAAGGTGTAGACTACTTTGGCCACACCCCAATTACACATCCAATCCACAAAAATTTTCCTTCCACTCCCCACTCCCCACTCCCACTTCTATTGAGGAATCCATGGTTACCAGTACAAGCAAAGGAAGAAAAATAAAGCCACATATTATGGTAGTCCATCCACTTCCTCAAATTGGAGGAGTGGATTGGTCCAAAATTATATGGCCTTCCCTATTAGATGTACTAACCAAGTTAACTCAGAGGTCAAATAAATAAGAGAAGGAAGATCTAGAGTAGGAAGTTGTTGTCATAACCTTTAAAGCACCTAGGAATATGCCATATCTAAGACTTGGATCAAGTACACAAGGATGAAGTAGTAGCTATTCATGAAGGGATGGAATTGGCTCATTAGGAGCTTAAGGAGGAAGTGCATGAACTATGGGAATAACTTGAGTAGTTAAAAGAACAATAAAACATCATGCATGTCCTTATAAGTATAGAGGTTGAGGTGAGGGAGGCTGCTTCAAAATCCTACTACTCCTTGGAGGCTCTAAAATCTATGAAGGTTGAGATGAAACCTTAAATAAACTTAAACAATAAACTTTATATCCCTTTGGCCTAGGATAGCATGAATCTTAAAATGTTAGTTGCCTATATAGGAAACTCACTATATAGACACCTTGACCTAATGACTACATTTGAGGCATCTAATGCCTTAAATTTAGTAGTAATTAGACATGAAGAGGTCAAAGAATGGTTAAAGGTGGATATGGCCATGAATTTGAATTATTAGTCACTTGAAGCCAAGCTCCTTCAAGTTTTTAATGATTTGAATTTATCTAAGGTAAAATACTCTATGGGGAGGTTAATCAGTAGAATCAATTTTGATAACATTGTTCAAGAGGTTATCTATAATTTCAAAGGGAGTATTTAGGGTTTGATAGTGTAGAATAATGAAGTAGAGATAAACAAATTAATAAGGAAGGTGACTAAAGTGGAGATATTTAAAAATAAATTCCAACTTACTAAAGATGATCATGCAAAGCTTCTCAAGAAAACCAAGAGACTCCACCAACCTTATTTACTTAACTTAGATATTATTCAACAATATCATGATGTGGAAAAAAATGTTTATAAGGATAATGAAGCAAGGAAGAAACATGTTTCTACTAGTGGGACCACTCCTTCAACTTCTACTCTAACTAAAACACATGCATCACTCCAACCAACATGGCCTTAGTTTGGCATACACCTCAATTTTCTCATAGTCCTTGTAATAGTTGAGTCATTATTTTATACACACATGTATTTCATTATATTTTAAAGTCAATTCCTTATATTTATAGCTCCCTTTCAATTTTAGACTAGATCTATAAATACTATTGTATCACCCTTAATCAAGGGTTTTTTTAAAAAAAAAATACAAGGTGAAGAAGGTAATTTTGGTCATCAAGTGAAGTATTTTGGGTATTTATTTCCATGTGGTATTGTTAATTTTTATTTTTAATGGATGTTGTTTCAATTAATCTTAGTATGCTCAATGTTGCAAGTAGATTCTTAATTTTCTTGAATAATATACTAATCTTAGATGTAAAATAACTGTCAGTGGTTAGTAAATTATTGATTGAGAAAGGTTATATTGAAATATATTTTTGAATGTGTATTTGTGCTTTCTTGGTGTATTATTCTAAGTGTGTGCCACAAATACCTTAGATAATCTATTGGTTTGAGTCATAATATCTAGATCAAGGGTGTGTAAAAGCTACCCTATCAGGGGCAACCTTTGTTTCAGACCATTAGACTCCCTATGCATTCATTCCTTAGATATTGTAGCTATATTTGTTTAGAAGTGTGCACTCATTGTTAGCAATAGGTACTAGTTTTGAGAAAACATAGGTCCATTCAGAAATCATCTATAGAAATGATTATTTCAACAATCACCAATATGTATTTCTTTCCCTACCTTTCCTTCCATTTGTGTTTTCTATAATGATTTACCCACCTTAGATTAGAAGCCAATCACCCATACAAATCACCTAGGAGTTCATCTTCTTATAAGAACCACACCTCCATCCAAAAGACCTTGTCAACAACCTATGTACTTTGCTACTATTCCATCAATAGGTCAATCAAACCACATACCTAGAATTCATGCCCTAGGGTGGAGTTTACCTCCATTGAGATCCTAAAATGTTATAGGTTACCTTGTCAGATATGGTGTGCATAAAACCTACATCAAAATTTAGCTGGAGCTAGAAGGAGGGCCTAAACCTCTATATAATAGAGGTTAACCCTTATGTAGAGTTACACTGGAGTCACATAAGAGAGTGACCAATTTTAATTCCCAATCTAGTTTACTAGTATCACCCTTAGCAAGTGATAGAAGTCATAGAGTCATGCCAATAGATTCAGTTTAGAGCAACCCACCTCCTCTAGGGAAACCTTCACTTGTAAGTAAATTTTTTCTTATTACTCAACCAATGGTCTAACAATAGCCCTAGCTAGTTGGATCTATAATTACCATCCCAGGGGATGTGCATGAACTCCCCTAAAACCCTAAAAAATACCTATCGACCTTCACTCCCTCAGGAGCAAGGATAATAAAAGAGCATATCAAGGCCTTTAAAGCCACACTCAAATTGATGAATGTAGTAGATGAAGATGTTACATGTCAGTTATTTCCATTTACTTTAATGGATACAATATATGATTGGTATCTAAATTTAACTAAAAATTTCATAACCACATGGGCATAGTGTCAAACAACTTTTCTTATGTAGTTTGGATAGGTCACTAATCTAGGGCTAGTATACCAACACTTCACTAGAATTAAATGGGAAGCCAATGAACTGATCCATGTGTTCAATACAAGGTGGTAGAGGATGTATAATTGGATAACCCTAGACTACAAACCACAACCAAAATTAGCATTGGAGATGTATAAGAATGCCCTAGACCCTATCACTATAGTATTCTTGAGAAGAGCTATTTTTATTAATACTCTAGTATTGACATTTGAGGACGGAATTAATATTGATAAACAACTCAATCCCTAAACACCTATGACATAGAACAACAATATTGGATTCCTCACACTTAATCTAATACCATTCATAAAGGAGAATGTGCCTACCTATAATTAGAACCAATTATATGCATTGACCCCACTAATGCACATGATGTAATAGCCTCTTGGCTACTTGAACACTCATGTGATGACCAATGGTTATCAACCAAAATATTAGATAATTACTCCTCCTATGGCTTTTCTACAAAATATGGGTTCTACAAAGGCAAAATTGCACTCTATCCAAAAGATGGTTTGGAAGTTAAGTAATGATTTTATAAACATGAAATATAAAATGGGTAATGTTAATACCCAGATGAACAACTAGAATACTAGGTTCCTAAGATAAAATAGGCCCTTTAATCAACCTACCAATAATACTGAGTAGTCTGGTAAACTCTTATAAATCAACATCATTGAAACAACTCTCCCCAATTGGTGTAGAATCCACAACATGCCCCAACATGGAAAGCTTGTTTATGTTAAATTATATACAAAATTTGAGATATTCTAGATAGAAGTGACTAGGAAATATCAGAGGAATAATCTGACAGAATCACATCAAGATCTAGGACCTACCATCACAACCATGTTTTTTGAGACTCAAAAATTTCCCTTCTTAGGAGAGGATGATAATGAACCTAAGGATAATTTGGAAGAAGTGCATGATTTCTAATAGTTCCAAAGGGGTGAATATAATATAAATAATAGCCAAACTCTAACTACCTCAACTCCTCCAAATACCATATCAGTTTCACTTGATCCTAAGGCAAATAACAACCCCCCTTCTTCAAAAGGGAGTGATTCATTACTAAACAAAGGCAAATTGAGCAAGTTAGGTAGATACAACATCATGGAAGATATGAAGAGAATAAAGGTGAATATTACACTTCACAAATTGGCTCAGATCATAGAACATAAAGAGTTACCATGGAGGTCTATCACTGGAAAGATGCCTGTGGAGAAGGCTGGGGTAGCTCTAGGTAAAGCCAAGGGAGCGAAAGTCACTAATACCAATGTCATCTACAAGAGAAAACCTAAGGTGCCACCCTTTTTCTTAACCATAAGATTTTTTAGTAAAAACATCCACAATTGTCTAGTTGATTCTAAGGCATCTACCATTATTATGCCTACTTTTATATGTAAGAATATTGGCCTTACTCCCAGTCCTTCAGAAAGATTTGTTTCCCAACTAGGAAAAACTATGGTGCCAGTGGTGGGAGACCTGAACAACATGCATATTCAAGTATCATCAGAGCCAAGAGTCTAGATGAATATTAATATCCTAGTAGTAGACATACCAGAAGCTTATGGATTATTACTAAGTAGAGACTGGTCTAAAATGCTTAATGGATACCTTTCCATAGTTTTTTCACACATTTGGATACCATGGAAAAGAGTTACAAATCAAATCAAAATTGATAGGGAGCCTAAAATGAAGTATCCCATCACTAAATACAATGTCAAAAATGAAGAGGTTAAGTATGATTCTCCCTCATTAGGCATCTACACTTTTACCACACATAGTTTATCACAAAACATAGATCCTGAAGGACCAAAATAGTTGTGGATGATGCATTTTGGTGGGGATAAGTCCAAGTAGGGGTTAGGCGTGGGGATTGAGCTAACCAACCCTTAGGAAAAGAAGTTTATAGCCACCTACAAGTTATATTTTCCATGTACAAATAATAGAGTTGAGTATGAGGCTCTAATTTTAGGCTTATAGTTTACACTGAATAATAATGTAAAACAAATTAAGGTATTTGGGGACTTAGAGCTAGTAGTCCACTAGATAAAGAACAAATACCAATGCAGACTATCTTATTTAAATAGGTAAAATCACAGGGCATGGGATCTAATCAAGAGATTTGAAGATTTCAACATAATTGCATTCCTTAGAGAACAAAATAAGACCATTGATTCATTGGCAACTACTGTTACCAATTTGGAGCTATTGCAAGAATCTAAGGTAAATTAATTATCTATTGAAATACTGCCTGTTTCATCTATCCTAGATAATGTGGAAAACTTTCATGTTTTTGAGGATGACTAGAAAATCATCCAGTTCTTGACTAATTTAGGAGAGTTTGAGTCCCAAATCATAGATGACAGAGATATTAGTCATCAAGAAAACATTGATAAAGAAGGTATCCTCTAGCTCAAGGAGAATAAAATACTGACTAGTTTAATCTCTTTAGAGAGACCATTTGACTTGGATCCATAGGCACAATAACTTTGGCAACCTAAGGTCAATAAATCTAATTTTAAGAAAGAGAATTTAGGGGATGAACATAACCTGAATTATGTTAACATTGGTCTAAGTTTTACTTCAACATAGAGATAAAAAATTGAATATCTCATTGTTCAATACAAGGAAATCATTTCTCAGACATATGAGGACTTAAAATAATTGACCCATAGGTCATCACACATACAATCCCTTTGAAACTAGACCATAATCCATTTAGATAGAGATAAAGGCTAGTTAATCCTATCCTCTAACCCTCATTTGGAAGGAATTATAAAAGTTACTAAGTGATAAAATCATCTTTCCAAATTGATATTCCATTTGGGTGGCTAATTTGGTCCCAGTAAGGAAGAAAAGCAGAGACATTAGACTTTGCATAGAATTTAAGAATCTGAACAAAGTCTCAGAAAAGTATAATTATCCTCTACCTTCTAGATGAAGTCATACAAATATTAAGTGGCTATGAAATGATGCCCTTCATAGATGGATTTTTAGGCTATAATCAAGTATTAGTAAAACCTGAAGATTAGATGAAGAAAACATTTACTATGAAATGGGGAACATATGCATATAAAAGGATACCATTTGGCTTGATAAATGCAAGAGATACCTTACAATGAAACATAGACCCTGCTTTCAAAGGATTAATAGGGAAGTGCATAATTATCTACATGAATGATTTGATAGTATTCTCAAAGAATCGACAAGATCATGTAAGTCACTTATAGTCTATATTTGAGAAGTGTAAGAAATTTGGTGTTTCATTAAACCTAAAGAAGAGTATATTTTGTGTTTTTGAAGGTATGTTGTTAGGACACATCATGAAATATGGAATTACTATTGATCCATATAGGGTGTAAGTGATTTCAAAGATCCAACCCCATAATAGCAAAAGGGAATTGAAATCATTCTTTGGGAAAATTAACTTTGTAAGGAAGTTCATTTTAGGATTCATAAAAATTGTCAAGCCCCTGAACACCATGCTCAAAAAGGATGATAAGATAGAATAGACCCCAGAGGCCAAAAAATATTTTCATGGTATAAAAGATGTCATGTCTTAGGCTTTGGTTTTAACCAATCTTGATTTTACAAATGATTTCTATCTATACTCCTTCACTTTAGAACATATGATTGCTATAGTCATCAATCAGAAAAAGGATGCAATGAAACATCGTATTGATTTTATGAGCACCAATTTGAAGGACACTAAGCTATGATACTCTATGATTGATAAGTAGATCTTTACCCTTTCAAAGTATTCAAGAAATTTTTTCATTATATCTTGAGGAATAAGACCATCACTATTATATCAGACCCTATGGTCAAACTCATCTTATCACAAAATGAGTTGGGGGAATGCCAATGCAAATAGATGGCCAAGATCTAAGAGTTTGACATAGATATCTGGACTACAAAAATTGTTAGAGGATAGGGCATTATGCAACTCATAACTAAACTAGATCCTTGTATTACCATAAAAGAGGCATGTCAAGCATTAGTAGCTAAACATGAGTGGTATACATATGTAATTTAGTACCTAATGACAAGGACATGTCCTCCAAAATTTAATAGAGAAAGAAAAAGAGATTTGAGGTTTAGGGTTGCTTAGTACATGATTAAAAAGGGACCCTCTATAGAATAAAATATGAAGGAATCTATCTCAGATGTGTGTTTACAAAAGAAACTACAAAGATCTTAGAGAATTTACATCAAAAGATAGGTAGCAACTATCCTTTAGGAAACACCACAGCTCACAAGATCATGACATTGGGTTATTATTGACTTATAATTTTAAAAGATGCTCACACACATGTCAAAACCTACCATGAATGTCAAACCCTATCTAAAAAGGAAGTACACCTAGCCATACCGCTACAAATAGTTGTTGAAAGAAGGCCATTTGCCTAATGGGGTTTAGACTTCATCAGTGTGATCAAACCAAATTCTTTAGCTGGCCATAAATTTGTACTCATAGCCACATAATATTGCACTAGATGGACCGATGCTATCACTACCAAAAATTATAGGGCATAAGACATAATTCATTTTTTGGAAGAACACATAACAACTCGGTTTAGTGCACCCATTGTTCTGGTCTTTGATAATGGACCTACCTTCATATCAGTGGAGTTTACTAAGTGGGCACATGATAATCAAATCATCATTCGGTCAGCTTCAACCCGTTACCCCAAAGGAAATGGGTTAGTAAAATCCATGAATAAAACCCTAATTTATGTAATAAAAAATATATAGGAGACAAGCTAGAGAATGGCATAGTTTATTAAAGTATGCTCTTTGGGTAGACCAGATAAGGCACAAGTAGGCTCTTAATGCCTCACCTTTTTTGCTAGTGTACAGATGTAGGCCTATTTTCCCCATCATATTGAAATTTACAACTTATCAATTAATTCAAGATTACATGGAGCCTAGTGAAAAGATGAGTTAATATTGCTGGATATAATTGAGATGGAAGATTCCTAGAATGAGGCATTGTAGACATTTTGTAAACATCAAGACCTGGTCAAATAGTGGTTTGATAAAAGGGCTAAAGTTAACGAATTTAGAATTTTGGACCTATTGCTACTATGGGATAAATCCCATGAAAAGAAGGGACAATATGAAAATTTTACCCTATTATGGATCAAACCTTATCAAATTTCAAAAATAATAGGTAATAACACATTCTAACTAAAAGACCTTCAAGGTAATGAGCTTACATATCCAGTAAATAGACAGTTTCTAAAAAATTACTTCAAGGCTATTCCATATATGGATATCACTTATTAAGGGTGGTCAAAATAGGTTTAGATTAGGAGTAGATTAGATTTCTTACTTTTTAGATTAGTCTTCTTGATTTTGAGCTTTTTATTTCTTAGATTAGATTTTAGCATTTTCTTAGATTAGTCATTTTGTGTTTTCTTGGATGACCAAAATTGTGTTTATTTTACTATGACCAATTTGAAATTTAGACCCTCAAATGATTACAACATATAAAAGGGGGGAATTAGAAGCTATGGTAGTTTTGGATTGACTCACACACAGTGTGTAGTCCTGATTCTCTTTAGGTGATGGGATAGAGGTAAGTAATTACACATTGATTTTAAATAATTTCATAGTTGAATATCTTTACCAAGCATGTGGAAGTTGATCTCAAAGTGTTTTATGTTAATTTTAAAATTTTTCCTATTTCACTAGATTAGCTGCACTCATCACCTAAAACTTGCTAAAAATTATAATTCTAGGTCTAGATTTGGGATGGCAATGATGTCTTAGTAATAATTTGTTGTAAAGTTTCACCAGCTCACCAGGGTTCCATTTTTTCTCTTATTAAAAAAAAGGCTCACATGATGAAATAAGGTAAATGTACCATAAATCATGATCAAGTAAAGGAGAAATAACAAAAAGAGGAGAAAAGGATCCCAAGGTACCTCTATCGGGGTTGAAGATGCTTGGCTAGAAGCAGAGCAATACCTGAGCCTCCCTTGTTTCTTTGAGTTATAATTGATAATAGAATGAGACCTAAAACCATTTTAAAACCATATAAAAAACTTATAACAATAGGGGTTAAATGAATTTCATGTTCACACACACATAGATCTAAGAAATTTGAAAGCAAGTATGTCATGTAAATCTATTTGGGAGTCTCTTTCATATTTTTGATTTAAACATTCTCCCATGGCATGCTTCAAGATTGATTCATGATTATAAGCCAAAGTTCTAGATTATTGAATACTCGGGATCATTCCCCCTATGAGTCACCATTTGTTTCACCCAACACCCCCCCTCTTTCATAGGAAATGGGGACCCAATTCTTTTTGAAAACCTGGTCTTTGATTTTGGTAGGATAATGTTAATACTACATATCATAATTAGTATTTTAGATTCCTCACCATGGTGGAGTATTTCCTTAGAGGAACTGTCCTAGATGTTCCATCCTAAATTAATCACTAGAATAAATAATCCATTGACATTGACTTGAACATTTTTTCCCTAATGACTATTTGAGTACCTTCAATTTTAACCATACCTTATTTTCATCCAAACAAGGGTAAAGTGTTTCTTATTAACATTAAATAAATACCCCACCAAACTAAGTTGATTAATTTGAATTGAAAAGAGCAAAGTTAACAATGCACATTTATATTACACAAATTTATATTTAATGTAAGATGTTATATAAGCAATACGTAGCCATTTGAGCCATCATTTACACTCAATCTATCTTGTGATAAAATCATCCTTGATTCCTAGTGGCACATAAGAGCCCTAGTTTCTATTTCAAAAGAACATACAACATACTACAAGTAATCTAGAGCTATCTCAATCACATTGGTCTATGAGTACACATAGCTAGTAGCATATTGAGCAAAGTAAACAAAAACATATATATATCTATGGCATCCTCATCTAGGTCATCATTGGGAACTAATCCTCCCTCTAAGTTATTGATTAAAGATCTCATAGAGTTCAAGGACACTGTGTTCAACACAGAAGTATTTGACAACCAATATCAAAATTACTCACAGATATGGGATGCTATAGATTCAATGGATGCTTTTTTTGTGGATGATGAAACAATGAGATAAAAAATCTATTTTTTAAAGAATTAATGGATTTAAAATACCAAAGGTTACATTTTAATCTTACCAAATCATAGGTCATGCCTTGCATTGACCTTCTCAAAGATTTAACTTTTTCAAGTAAAATATCACAAGACTCATATCTATTTCATGCTCATAGTGATACAGTGGTTGCATTCATCTTCAAGAATGATTTTCAAAAATATTTGTCTCTTACTACACTAAATACCTACTTTGATAATCATACCCTACTGCAATTCAATAATGAGAACTCACTCTAGGGAGCATTGTAATCGTGGTTGCTTCCCAATGCAACCATGACATGGAAAGGCAAGAAGCCAAGTGGATCATTGCCTATCAATAAATTTAGGATGGGTATTAGCATAGGTATGGCTCTTCCAAATAGACTATATGGTATACTTTCTATTCATTTTGTAAAATTGTGTTGGGTATCTTTTCTTCATATAATGTTAACACATGATGCTACTTATGCTTTGGGAGAAATAATTAGCTTTGGGCTAAGGGATCAATTTTTTCACAAGGATAGATGTCCTACCCTTAAAAGGGGCTTTTATATGATGTTGTACCTAGTTGATGCAATAAAGGGTACATGTTATAAATACCTTGGTCATTTATGGTTCCCAACTACATATTACATTAATAATTGAATACATGACATTTACCAATTCATGAAAATCTATGCCTATTAGAGGCATATGGTCAAAATTTGTGAGGATGTGTACCCTCAGATATGGCATGCCATCTATGGATCCCTAATGCCATGTATTGGGAGAAACATTATAAAGAGATTGGTTAGGAGGGTGATTAATTCCTATATCCAAACATTACCATAATTTTGGTTTTGGGAAATAAGGTGGCACCCCTATGTCTTCCAAAGCATGTGCTTAACAGAGATAACTTTCCAGTTATGGAACAACATAAAGGAAGACTTGGCAAGACAAAATAAAGCCTTCTTCCTTGGGAGTATTTTTACCATTGGTAGAATAACATACATAATGAAGAAGCATATTGGTAATGTTACAGTAAAATGAAATTGATACAGTTTCCCCATAATGCCTCATAGATATTGGGACCCTCATGGGCATATCTAACAACATATTTGGGGACTCAACATCCCCTACTACCACCAAATATATGGTTATGACTTTTTGTTTTTGAATCTTGTAACTGGTGATGAAGTATTAGAATGGGCTAAAATAGTGGGTTTACAAGAGGATAATTTAAGGATGATCCAAGTAGATCTCAAAATCTCCACCAAGGAATTAGACAAGTGAATATCCCTTTTTAAAGGGTGGAAACATTTAGACTTTTGGAGTGGACAAACTCATGATCAGGGAGCTTCTTCTTATCAAGAACCCCCTTTGGAGTCAAAGATAAAAATAGTAAAATAGGAGCCTAGGATGTTGGAGTCAATTGTAAGAAGAGGAGGAGCTGAAGGAGACCCCATTAGTTTAGACTCAGACAAAGAAGATAGGTAGGGTGCTAACACCACTTCAACATCTATGGTTACCCCCAATGTGCGTCATGTTTCATCAATTGGGGTAAACACTGCTCACTCTATAATAGTCCCTTCCTCCCATGTTTCTCTTACTCAAGAGAAGGTTCCCTTAGTTTACATTAGAAAACTAAGGACCCCTATAGGTAGTCCAATGACTCAAGTATCTACAGGGTCACCTATGCCACCTCCTAACTTACAATCACAAGGAGATGAAGTTATCATCTAAGACCAGATAGAGGACTTAGATGTTGAGGCTTAATTTGAAGAAGTAAAGGCTCTCAATCTTTAGGGTACTCCCATTGAGCTATCCACTACCTTTTCTTTAGGCTCAGTCTCTATTATTGATACACCTATCTCCTTTGTAGAAGTCCCCTACACCTCATCCAATCCTTCCATTGACCCCTCCATAACCTCCACTATATCCTTTACCATGACCACCCCTTCTGTGCCTACTAGTACTACTACTGTGAGACTTCATAAAAAGAAGAAAGCATTCATGAAGGTATAGAATGCTTTGGCCACACCCAAATTATACATCCAATTTACACAACTTTCCCTTCCACTCCCCACTCCCACTTTTAATAAGGAAACCATAGTTACCAGTACAAGCAGAGGAAGAAAAATAAAGCCACATATTGTGGTAGTCCATCCACTTCCTTAAATTAGAGGAATGGATTGGTCTAAAATTATATAGCCTTCCCTACTAGATGTACTAACCAAGTCAACTTAGAGGCAAAATAAAGAAGAGAAGGAAGAGCCAGAGTAGGAAGTTATTTCCATATCCTCTAAAGCACATGTCAATATCCTATCTTAGGCCATGGGATTAAGGAAACAAGCTTAAAAGAAGCCCAGTTTCAATATAATTGAGCTACCTTTGGTGACTACCCTATTTGATCCTCCCACTGGCTCTATATAAAGGGTCAAGAAGAGAAATATTGAATATTAACAAGGATCTAGTATCATCCTTGAAGATTGACATCTAGTGTTATCTCTCATGAAGAGGTAGAATAGGCAGCCAAGAGAATCTATTTTCAAATAAAATCTCTTAGACCTAGATCAAGTTTATAAGGATGTGGTGGTATCTATTCATGAAGGGATCGAATTAGTTCATTAGGAGCTTAAGGAGGAAGTGTAGGAACTATGGGCACAAATTGAGAAACTAAAGGAATAATCAAATACCATGTATGTCCTTACAAGTATAGAGGCTAAGGTGAGGGAGGTCTCTTGAAAATGATACCACTCCTTGGAGGCTCTAGAATTTATGAAGGTTGAGATGGAACCTCAAACAAGCTTGGCCAATCAACTTTATAGCTCTTTGGCCTAAGATAACATGAATTTTAAAATTTTAGTTGCCTATATAGGTAACTCACTATATAGACACCTTGATCTGATGACTACATTTGAGGCATATAATGCCCTAAATTTAGTAGTCATTAGACATGAAGAGGTCAATGAATGTTTGAAGGTGGCTATGACCATGAATCTAAAGTATCAGTAACTTGAAGATGAGTTCCTTCAAATTTTGAATGATTTGAACTTATCTAAGGTAAAATCTTCTATGGGGAGGTTAATTAGTAGAATCAATTTTGATAACATTATTCAAGAGGTGATCGATACTTTCAAAGGGAGCATTTAGGGTTTGACAATGGAGAATATTGAATTAGAGCTAAGCAAAGTAAGAATGAAGGTGACTAAAGTGGAGATCTTTCGAAGTAAATTCCAACTTACTAAAGATGAGCATGAAAATATTCTTGGGCAAACCAAGAGAGTCCACTAACCTTCTTTACTTAACTTAGATATTATTTGTTAGTATCATGACACAACAAAAAAGGTTTACAAGGGTAATGAAGCAAAGAAGAAATATGTTTCTACCAGTGGGACTACTTCTTCAACTTTTACTCTAACTAAAACAAATGCATCAGTCTAACCAATGCAACCTTAGTTCAACATATGCCTTAGTTTTGTAGTAGTCCTTGTAATAATTGACTCATTATTTTGTACATGCATGTTTGGTATTATATTTTAAAGTCAATTCTTTTTATTTATAGCTCCCTTTCAATTTTAGATTACAGTTAGAACTACATGTTCCAACTGCTCCATGTAAACATCATACAAAGACTTGGAGGATGAGGAAACCCCTCCCCAATATCTATAAATACTATTGTATCACCCTTAAGCAAGGGTTGGAAATTTTTAAAATACAAGGTGGAGAAGCCAATTTTGGTCATCAAGCAAAGTATTTTGGGTATTTATTTCCATGTGGTATTGGTAATTGTTATTTTTAATGGATGTTGTTTCAGTTAATCTTGAGTATGCTTAATGTTACAAGTAGATTCTTGATTTTCTTGACTAATATACTAATCTCAGATGTGTAATAGCTATCAGTGGTTAGTAAATTATTGATTGATAAAGTTAGGTTATATTGAAATATATTTTTGAATGTGTATTTTTGCTTTCTTAGTGTAGTCTTCTAAGTGTGTGCCACAACTACCTTATATTATCTATTAGTCTGAGTCATAATCTCTAGATAAAGGGTGTCCAAAAGTACCCTAATAGGGGAAAACTTTGTCTAAGGTCATTATACTCCCTATGCCTTTGTTCCTTAGATCACATAGTTGTATCTATTTGCAAGTGTGCACTCACTGCTATTAATAGGTACTAGTTTTGAGAAGACACATACTTATTTAGAAACCATCTACATAAGTGATTATTTCAACAATCACTAATATTTATTTTTCCCCTACCTTAACTTCCTTTTGTGTTTGTTATAATGATTTAACCACCTTAGACTAGAAGCCAGTCACCCATCCAACTCACCTCAAATTTCACCTTCTTATAAGAACCACACGTCCATCTAAAAGACCTTGTCAATAACCTACATATTTGTCACTATTACATCAATAGGTTGAACAAACCACATACCTAAAACTAATGCTTTAGAGTGGAATTTACCACCATTGAGATCCTAAAATGTTAGAGGTTACCTAGTCAACTGTGATGTGCATAAAACCCACATCAACATTGTGCTTTGTGTAATTGTGTGTATGAAGATGCAAAATGCTAAAACTAGGTATGATTGAGGTGGATAGGGATTGGTGTAAGGATTTGGATGTTTTTATAGCTATATTGGATAGCTATATCTAGGGAATAGGTAAGTTTGCCTCAATGGTCTTGCTTGCTTTGTGATATTTTCCAACCCCTTCTAAATGAACTTTGAATGGGCTTTTATAGAGATATATTGGTCATGGGTTGAATGTATTCATGTTAGGGTGACAAGAATAAATATAGGAATCAGAAGGAAATGACAATTGGAGATAAAAATTCACTTGAAAAGGAGTTCTAAAAATGGACACCCTAGGGTCTAGTGCTATATTCCAAGTTTGGCACTATTATCTTGAGGGTATGAGACCTAGGGGGATGGATTTGTCATGGGAAAAGTTGCCTAGAGGAAGTGGAATCATTATATTAAAGGCTAAAAATGATTGGGAATCAGTAAAAAAGTGCCTAAAAGTGCCATGAGAGAAGGCAAGAGGGACTTATGGGTTGGGCATCATAAGCCACACTCAAGTTACCAATTTTCACATTTTATACGACTACACTATATCAGTCGCACACTTGTTGAATACGAGAAGTGTTATTCATATAGAAATAAGTTATGCCTAGATCTAGTCTTTGTAGCTTCTAAGATTCACCACTATCTAATTAATCACAAAACTTATGTGATCATAAACACCAATCCCTTAAAATTTATGCATTTAAAGCCTTATCAAAACTAATTAATGGCCAAATAGCTCATGATTTTGGTAGAATTTAACCTCTATTTTATCCATCAAAAATTAATTAAAGGTCAAATCATTGATAATCAACTTATTAAGGCACCACTTGTCGATAATCAACTAATTAATTATGAATTCCCAAATGAATCTATGGCCTCCACATCTTAAATAGATTTGCAATATAAAATGACTCTATTCTTTGATGGATCTAAGTGTGAGCATGGTGGGGGAGATGGAATTATATCAATCCCTCTTAGGGAGACACCTATGTATACTCATAATATTTTAAACTTTTATTGATTATGTATACACCTATGTATACACATAATATCATGTAGGAACCTGTCAAGTCTCAATATCTCTAAGTGAATTCCTTAAGGGGTGCACCGAGAAAGGGGTGGGTAGACCATTAGTGCTTCATAAGATTGTTGTTCCTTTTGCCACATACCATCCACACTTTAGCCTCCTAAGACCATTGAACCCAAGATTATTCTTCTTAGTTATACCTATTCCTATCACTTACTATGTTTTATCCTTTATTTCTTGTCTTAGCACCCCTTTTACCTATCAGTTGTGCCAAGTCAACCTAGCATAGTTTAAGGAAATTTTCTCTCTTTTAGTTTGTTGGTCTCTCAACTGACCTAGCACAAACCTAGTGAGTTAGACTCAAAAACATGCTAGGTCAATCAGGTCAACCTAGCATAACTGACATTCTCAAATGATTTTAAGGTAAGATACTACTATATATATAAGGTCATTAACCACCATTTCATAAGAGTGAAGAATTAAGTGAATAAGTTTGAAAAAACATCTACCTATTAACCATTCTACTCAGGGAATAAATCTTTGGGGTTCAATACTTTTTTGGGAGCTCTGATCTCATCTTATGGATAAGTATTTTGGATGCTTGGATAGGTTGTGTAGCCTAGAGATGATTTATCTTAGTTATCCTTATATACCATGATAATATCTTGCAAAGCACCTTGACCAAGGGGGAGATTGAGGATTTATGGGTTCATCTTCAAAGGTAAGTATTCCTAGCTAGACATGAGTATATGTCTTAAATACATGTTTAGTTTAGTTGTTTATTTATTTTGTTTATAACCCTAATTTGTGCCACAATATTTAGTGCACACTCTAATATTTTATTGTTATTAGATTAGTGAAATATTAAATCATAGGACTCTTTTAGGGTTGTTGTGTGATTGTGTTAGATCATAGGATTTGGAACCCTACCTCACACTGTGTGTTGTGAAAAGTGATCCCCTAATCAGGTTTAGCAGATCCTCACATTGGTCATGTTCCTAGTTTAAAATTGTATGCTCCCAAATTATAAGTGTAGGTGTGATCTATCCCATCTGATCTAGGATTGATTTATGGACATGATGCATTTCCAATTGCATACATTTTAATGAACCTGATGTGAATCAAACCCTTGTAGGATTTATTTCACTTATTTCATTTTTATTCATCATTATTTTTTATCATATCTTTACTATGCTAGACTGACCTTATCAACCTAGTTATTTATATATATGCATAGGTTTGTAGGAATAGGCAACTAGATCAACCAGCTTGACCTAGTATAGATTCTTAGAACTTGTAGATTTTTGTTCAACCAACTGGATTGACCAGCTTGACTGAATACAAGTTTTTAGGTTTTTAGACTTCTTGTTCAAACTATTAGGTTGACCAAGTTAACCTAGTGCATTTTTAACACTTTTTAGTAGGTTATTATATAGCTTGATCGACCAACTCAACCCACTTTGTAGGTTTTTGCCAGTTTTCTCCAAGATCTCATATCAACAATCTTTCCCCTTTTATCTTTAAACCATTTATGTCAATTTAAATTTAACTGTATCTTTCCATTTTCTATAATTTCCTTTCAAGTTTGTAGTCTTTAAAACTACCTCTACATAGTCAACTAGGTCAACCCTATGGACCTAGTTCTGTGTTATGTGTTTTCTAAAATAACTAGGTCAACATGACTGAACTAGTTCATTTTTAGAATTTGATTTTACAATATAGGTTCGAACCTATTGACCCTATTTTATATGATTATCCATATATTTTCTCAACTATAACTTGTTTCAAATTTAGAATTAACCATATATGTTAATCACATCTTTTTTTTAAGTTTCTTGCATGCTTAAAATAATTCACATAGTCTAATTAGGGGATTTTAAATTAATCACTTAGTTTCATTATTTATATTCTTTTACACACATGACCAAACCACATAAACATCAACAATAATTTAAATATTTGACTACCCAGGTCTACCTTCTTAGATTTCATCACCAAGGGGGAAGCTGACTTGATGCTCTGGTCAAGTATAAAGCATGGTTAATGGTATATTTTGTCTAAGCACCGATTACCCTTATTGCTATGGTTTGTGAAGTGAGGGGTAAGCCCTAATACCAAGCCTATATCATTACCACTATAGTCCCTTTCATCCTAAACTTACCTAAAACTATCCATAGATTTCTATCTAGTACCTTGATTATAGCCAGTCACCCTTTAACATTAAAAATCATTCTTAATAATCTAATCAACATTATTGGTTGACAAAGTAGCTAGCTCTACTTTTAAGTTATTTACTTGCTCTTTGATCAATTTTGTGTGCAAAATCTTGCATTAGCCAGTGTTAATGCAAAATTTTACTTTGTGTGCATCAATTGGATTGGCCAATGTCAATTGAATTGACTATTTGTTTTTATTTTAGTACTTATTGCTTTCTTACATTACTTGAAATTATCTTTCTTTAATTAATTTGAGGACAGTATCCTACAATAATGTGAAGATATGTCCATTAACATTGATGAAACTATAAACACTTTTATTTATTTATGATTTCTTATGGAATTTATAATTCTAGATGAGATTATGCTTCGTGTAGATGATCCTCCATTATTTATTAACATCCAAGTCAGTGATATCCAAGTTAAACAATCCTTGATCGACAAGGGTTATATCCCCTGTGTTGATTCCCTTAATTTTATTAAGACTATTGGGTATTCTAAATGTAATGTCAAGTCTACATACAACACATGCCAAAGATATGATAGAAGGATAAAGCCTCCTTTGGGGTGTGTGTGGCTTCTTTTTACCATCCCATATATCACCATTCATGTGAAGGTGATGATATTAAACTTTCCCCTTTCGTATAACATCTTGCTTGGTAGGCTGTGGACTCATTGTATGCAAGCTGTTGTATCTTCCACTGGCCAATGCATAGAATTTCCTCAAAATGGAGCCATTTAAAAGATTCAAGGAGACATTAACCCTTGGAATTTTGAAAAATTCCAAGATCATGGTGTCTTTAATATTCCTACTCTTGAACCTTTGCCTAGTGTTCCATTCTATGAGTCATAACATCTCAAATTTCTTGTCAACTCAACCAGAGGTTATAATGGGCATCATAAGCTCATTGGTAACATTCCTCCCAACCTTTTAGACTCTGATGATGATGAGATTGATGAGATCAACTTAAAGATCAAATTTTTTGATATCTTACCTCATCTCATTTCATAGTTCCCTGCTTCTTTGCAACCTCATTCTCGTAAGCCTCCTTGTGATGATATTCTCATTGTCTTAACCAAGTCTAGACACTCTATTCACCAAGATTCTTTCGATGACAAGGTCTTCCTAACCTATGTCATAAATATTCATACTCCATGTTTATATTATCCTCTTTTAGGTGGCCTTATCTAGGCTTATTATGCTAAGATTTTTCATTATCGCTCTTCTTTACTTGAGTCTTTTCATGCATCTCATCATTCTCTTTCATTTATAATTCTTGATTCTTGTATTTTCCTCTTTATCATAGGCTAGAGATGGTGTTGATACCTCTAGTTTTTGAGGAGCCACTTAGGAACATGATCTTAGATCATGGTATGATTAGACCTTATCACTTTTCCACACATAGGGTAGTCCTCCTTAGACCTTCTATAAATCCCAACCCTCCTTCAGTAGGGCCAGCTATAGTTAATCCTATTCTTTTTTCCACTGTAGTTGAATCTATTTTCTCTCTTGTTGCTAAGCCTCTTCTTGATTTTGATCTTATTGCTCCTCCTATTGAGCTTAGTTCTACTCCTCCCTCATCATCACCCTCCCTTGATGATGGTTTGCTTTTACTGCCTAAGATAGATCCTTTGCCCACAAAATGGGCTGATGAATCCTCTTCAAATTCTTCCATTCCTATTTCACCTCCTTTTATGAGTGCTCCTAAAACCACTCACAAGCATATCTATTACTTCCATGGGATAGATAATCACTCTTCCACCCTTTATCATAAGTTGCACTAATACTTCAATACATTACATCCTTCTTCCCCATCATCATATAAAGCCATACCTCCCTCGAAGGCACTTCTTAAATATTTACCTAAGTATGGTGAGGTATATTATCTATGGCACAAATGTGGAACACATCACACCAATCATTGTTACATTCTTCAACATCTTAAATATCACCTTGTAGGTATCCTTGGATCTTCTAAAATTCCTCCCACATGTCATTCTCACAAGAAGGATACTTAATATTCTCTCATGGCTCCACCTCTAGTGGTTCCATCACATCTTATGGTTCTTTCACCACCTTCTATGCCTCCACTTGTGATTCCTTCACCTATGGACTTCCCTCACCTCTGGATCCTTCTCCACCCATGAGTCCTTCACCAGTGGATCCTTTTCTACCTGTGATTCTTTCTTCTTCTATAGATACTATTTACATGCATTCTCTTGACCAACCTTTTCCTAACTTTCCTCCTTATCACTATCCTTTGAGCATGCCTACTTTTTTAGTTGAGGATATTAGAAAAGAAGTATTTACCCAACATTCACTAAAGATTAATGAGACATTATCTACAATATGCATTTAACTTCATAGAGACTTATTTGATGTATTGGATAATGTGTGTGGATATATTTACTAGTATTTATGAGCACATAAATGGTGATTTCACATTTATATTTGGAGTGGACATGCGTTCCACTCATAATTTTTTATATATTTGATTATATCATTTGACATTGTGTCAAATTCTTTCTTATCTTATATTATGTTTCTCCTTCTTGTTGTACTATAGTTATCTTATTTTATCATTTTTTATTTTATCATATACTTGTCTTTTCCTTATCATTGTTATTTTTCATTTATCATTTCTTTCTTTTCCTTTAGCATTTTTCTCAAAAGTCTTCCCTTGTATCTTCATGATTGTTTGCTTTCTTATCTTTATTTTCCATAGACAGTTGTCATGGTGACTTGGTTATATTTACCCTCTTCCCTTTGGTTACTATATCATATTACCATGTGATTAGTTAGCAAGTAATCTTTCTCATTACTATTTCCTTTCACAGATCCTCCTTAAGATTTTTTTCCTTCTTCCTTCTTCCAAAAACTAAGCATATACACAATTGAGACTTGAGATCACATGCTCAGTTCATTATCCAGCCTAAGTGTTCTAGTTAGCCTTTCATTTTGGGTTACTTAGATTCATTTAGCTTTAGCCTACAACTCATTCATGTGTATCACTATATCTTTCATGATTAGTCATTCCAAATCTATATGGAGGAGGAATATTAAAAATCCTTCAAAAGAAAGTTAAAAGCCAAATCATTTAAACAAAAGGTAATGATATCAAAAGGAAATACTATTGAATATTATTAAAAGTCATATCACACTAAAATACATGATTTAGAGTACATCTCCTTCTTCTAGTCAAATCTCAAACTCCATAGTTGGCTTCATGGTAGAGATGAGGTCCTTTAGGGTGTGGTAGGCTAGTAGATTATAAGAGGAAAATTAAAAATATTTTAGTGATACCTACTTTATCACACAAGTACCAAATCTTTGTAGTATACCGATGGCTCTGTAAGGGGTCTTGAGGAGCAGGGAACATGCCATGGGAAGGTAGATCTATTTTACTTTTCCTTTTACCAATATACCATCATGAGTTGATCTTAGTAGTACACATTTACCTACAAAGATTTATGTCTATAATAAGTGAGTTTCCTTTGTACATAGATGACCACTAGTCACTTAGTGTATTTTCATGTCCTTAGTATGCCTCTTGCCTCCTAAGGTCTTCTCATAATATGCCTAGGTATTTATTCTTACAATCCATTTTTCATTCCTTTTCCTTCATATTTACTCTTGGGAAATATTGTTTTTCTTACTGATCACTCCCCATGGGATATCATTTGTGAATTACTTTATAATACCATGGATAGGACACAACATCCCTCACAAATTATTATCTTTTCTATCCTATTACCCACATCCTTGATTTACCATTCCTTATCCTTATGCTTACCAATCTTGCTTTGGTACCCTTTGGGTCTTTATTTTGTGAGTTGTAGTGTAAGACCATGGATAGGAACCCATCCCTCCTCACAAAATCTTTCCAAAAATCAAGTCACCATCCAAAAATTACATGTGTCAAATATGAGATAAGATTAGATTTATTATGAGGTAACACATAATTGACATGCTTCCCATTTTGAATTAGTATGTTTTATGCTTACTTCATTTTACTTTCACCTTTTATTTTCTTATTTTCCAAGTGCATGTAATATTACAACCATTTTTTCAATTTCTCATAATTCCTAGCTTGAATTAGTATGATAAATTTAAGACCAAATTTTTGCAAATTTTGTTTTTATTTTGTACTTTCCATCATGATATAGTATAATTTATTGGTTTAATTTTGATTTGTTTTTATTACCATTTGTCCTATTTTACATACTTTCCATTTTATTACATTGTTTATCATACTTCCCAATGTGATATTAGTATGATTTTACTTGTTTTAACTTGGTGCAAAAATATTTTACATTGGTTAAAAAAAATCCCTTTTTACCATCTTGTTTGCCATTTTATTATATCTTTATACTTAGTCATTTTTAATTATACACATTTCCCAACTTGAACTAGTGTGTAGTACATTTATTTGATTGATTATGTTTTTTCAAGTCCTTTTTCACCTATTTCTTTTTAACCAGGCATGTGTACTCCATAATGCTAGAAAATAAACACACCACATATATTTCCTATAGAATATACAACAAAGATAAATACATGTGATAGATAGAAATATATCCAAAATCATCCATAAACACAACCATCATAAAGACAACATACACAACCAACACCATTAAGCCAAAATGATACATCATATATATATATACACACACACACCATGATTTTGATACAACATATACAACCATATATAAATCCCCAACACTAGCGCTAGACTCCATCTTGTCTATCTCATGGCCTATCCATATTACTTGAAGAGGCCTTGATCTAACTCTTTTGAATGGTACATTTTACTGAGGTAGTTTGATATCTCAATCCCTCTAACTATCCCTATAGGAGTGATATCTACACCTGTGCCTGCACCAACTCATCTTATGTCACTATATATGCCTTTTTCATTGAGTCTACATCACTGCATAAGCCTACATAATCTATATCACTATATTTATATGTGAATCTCTCTCATCTACCAAGGCCTAATAGGAATATCTCTCATCTGCACCCATCTCTACTAATGGCTACATGCTATCTCTCTACACTTGTATCTACCTCACTACCTCACCAACTAATCTAAACTAGCTCACCTAAGCTGGGGTAGATGGTAAACTTAGATCCTACAATCTCATGGGATTGTATGGCTACAGAGTCTCTTCTAGGATGTCATGGAGTGCTCCCATCATTAGGGATCCCCATATCTCCTCCTCATCCTTAGGTATGCTTGTAAAATCACACCAAATTCATATTAGATCACTATCATATTTCATAATATCTATTTGTATCTCTATACTACCAAATAAATAATTAAGAAATAATTTAACCATTTCATACCTATCTATGTATCAGCTCCCATGATATCATCATCTACATGATCATCTATCATAATCTCTTTATCTGCATAGCCTCTTAGTACCTCCTTGGTAGGTCACCTCCTTAACTTGAACTAGCTATCATGGCTTATGTCCATCTCATCCTTTGTTTGAGTGGTCTCTCTATCATCTCTGCTAGCTCATCTATGGGATCATCCAAGATGTCTATAGTCTCCATTCTCTCCTATCTCTATCATCATCATGTCCTTAATGGCTACTGATCATCTTGATATGGGGTTGGTAGTGGTACATTTGGTATCTCTTCTTCCTCTACCTCCTCCTCTACCACTCATCATGTTAGACTAGTCCATGGTCACTCTTGACATGGCTTAAGTGTTAGCCTCACTATCAGTGGTCTGAGTCCCCTCTTCCCTCATGTCTCCCTCACATGTTAAGCCCACTATTCATGCATTAGTATCAATTTCACTAGATGAGGTAGGCCCATCTATCTTGGTACCCATGCCATTGAATGTGGCTCTCTACACCATGTATAGTGTCTAATCACCTTTCTCCTCTCTAATGATGGTACAACTATGTGCTAGATCACCCATGTAGCTACTATGTGCCCATATAGTTGCCACACAATTTTTCACATCTCAATGATGCTAATGTTGGCATGTGAGGCATGACCCATGCTACCTATTCCTCTCTCTATCTTTGTACTTGAACTAACATATCATCAACCACATAAGGCAACCCAGTCAATTGATACATGATAAATCTCTCATATATCCATGTTACTAATACTATGATTGGTGCCATAGTCTTCTACCCTCTGACCAACATCTTGAAAAGATCATGTACAAGTGAGAACCAGATGATATAACCTAGATCATATAATATTCCCTCCTTTAGCATTATCTTGCTCAAGGCTACCATGAATAGTGGTACCTTTCTATTCAACTTTTGACAAAGCACCTACTATGTTACAAGGCCTATCACCAACTTCTGGCAATTTGAAATCTATGATATATACACATCATCCATACTAAATCTCCATCCTCTCAATATCATCTTTAAGCTTGTAGCCCACATGGCTAAGGCTCTCCTCTCCTATAAGCTATCTAATATCCCTCTGGTTATCAGTGTTCCTGCTATGGGTATCCCAAGGATCACATGGACATCTTCTATCACATCCCCATCCACCTCTATCACATCCCCATCCACCTCCCATTTAAAGCTATTAGTCAATCATTTCTAGCATCCTAGGAACATGACTAATAGGTTAGTGATAAGGGGGATCCTACATATATCAGATATACCTCTTAGACCCATAGTTACCAATCTAGCTCAATCTTCATTTGACAATCTATCTAACAAATCTAGTAACCAAGACACATTCACTAACCTCCATAATCTCGGTTGTCTCTGAAACCAAGAAACAACAAAGGATGTATTGGTTCCTCCATGTCATGTATAATCACAATACATTCTTTATACATCATTTTTACAATTTAAATTAAAAATAAGCCTAATTGCTTTTACCTTATTCATTTTATCATATTTCTAGCTTACTTGGTCCCTCTTTCCCTCTTTTGGTAATTTTGTGCCATTCTATCCCTCTTTCAACTTTTTGCACACTTTTCCATGCTTATAATGGTTCCCTAGTCAACCTAATTTGACCAAAATTTCCTTATTTTTGTCTTAGTTGACTTCAAATTCCAAGTCAACCCTCTTATCTTCCCCTCCCTAGTATTGAGTTTTCATTATGGCCCTTACGAAATAGTTACTCACTCCATTCTAGATTTTTAGTCTATAGATTACACTAGATCAACCCATACCTACTAGGTCAACCATATGGATTCCACCCTATTTTATCCTACTAGATTGACCTGGTCAACCTAGTACATTTTTTCCAAAATGTACATTTCACTCACTTTCTTTCTAAACCCTTCAAAACCATTTCCCATCTTCCTATTTTCTACCCTTAGAATCTAAGTTTTCTTAATTTTGACATATATAAATACTTAAAATCAAAATTTATCAAAAATTCACTTAATTCAATACAAATTTCAAAAACTAGTTTGAGATTTGTAATTGCATACTTGTAGTGCACCCATTTCCACCTATGGATGTCCTCCTCATCTAGTATGTTATTCCCTCACCATCATAGCCTTGTTTGGTCTTAGATATCTCTTTCCTCTCTTTCAAAATTCAAAATTCAAAATGAATTCTATTTTTGCCTATTTAAAACCACTTTTTAGCAACTCAATTCTTTTATTTATTTTTGGGTAGATTCTTTATTTTACCTTTATATTTGTTTCTACTCATCCATTTTTCAAATCATAAAATGCATTATAATCATGATGATTTAGAGATTATTTTACACTATCATGTGTATATATTCTAAAAGTTTTTATTTTTGGCCATTTTTTACACTAACTTCTATAGGTTCACCTAGTGTACTCTACATTGGATACCTTCATTTCTTACAGTCTACTTCTTTATCTATGGAACTAAGGTAAGTTAAAAGTATGTGATTTTTAATATAGTTATTTTATTTATCTTATTTTATACTTATTGCACCATACTTACCATTAAATTTTTGTGTTATCATGTTTTCTTCTGAAGCACCATCTCATGTTGCACTTACATGACACATGATGAGCTTCAGCTGGGTCATATGGATACAAATAATATTTTTAATATTTATTGATTACTGACACTTTATATCTTAGAGGAACCTATTTATTCTCAATCTTTCTAAGTGCATGCCTTAAGGGGTGTATTGAGAAAGGGGTGGGCAGACCATCAATGCTCCATAAGATTGTTGTTCTTTTTTCCACTTGTCATCCATACTTTAGCCTCTTGAGACCATTAAACCCAAGATTATTATTCTTAGTTCCACCTATTCCTATCACTTGTTATGTTTTATTCTTCATTTATTTCCTTATCACCCTTTCTATCTATCAAATTTTCTAGGTCAACCTAGCACAGTTTAAGGACTTTTTCTCTCTTTTAGTTTGTTGGCCTCTCAGCTGACCTAACACAAACCTATTGAGTTAGACCCAAAAACATGCTAGGTTTATTGGGTTGACCTAGCACAACTGACATTCCCAAATTATTTTAGGGTAAGATACTACTATATATACAAGGTCATTTACCACCATTTCATAAGAGTGAAAAATTTAGTGAAGAAGTGAAAATGTATATGCCTATTAACCATTCTATTTGGGGAATAAAGATTTAGGGTTTAATACTTTCTTTGGAGCTCATATCTCATCTTATGGATAAGTATTTTGGATGCTTGGATAGGTTGCGTATCCTAGAGCTGATTTATCCGATTTATCCTTACATACCATGACAATCTCTTACAAATCACCTTGGCCAAGGGGGAGATTGAGGCTTAGTGGGTTCATCTTCAAAGGTAAGTATTCCTAAATTTATTCCTCCTTTGTAAGAGTGGATAGATAGTGCATTTATATTCTTCTCTTCCATGTATTATGATTTCATATACATTTATGTGAGTATATGTCTTCTATACATGTTTATTTTAGCTATTTATTTATTTTATTTCTAACCCCCACTTTATACGACAAGCTTTGGTGCACACTAGATTATATATACTTTTCTTATTATTATATTAGTGAAATATTAAATCATAGGACTCGTTTAGGGTTTTTGTGTGATTGTGTTAGACTATAGGCTTTAAAACCCTACCTCACATGGTGTGTTGTGACAAGTGATCCCTTAATCGGGTCTAGCAGATCCTCACAGTGGTCATGATCCCACTTAAAAATTGTATGCTACCCAATTGAAAGTGTAGGTGTGATCTATCCCATCCAATCTAGGATTTATTTATGGACATGATACATTTTTGATTGCATACAACCTATATCTTTATATTTTAATCTTGATTTTGATTGCACCAATAATATGGTAGAGTATGAGGCTTTGATCATAGGTATCTAAATCACTTTAAATTTAGATATTAAATCCCTTATTATCTATAGTGATTTCTAGTTTGTGGTCAATTATATTAAAGGCATATATCAATGTAAAAATGACACCCTTTAGAAGTATAAAACCTTGGATGATTAGTTATTGGATACTATTGAACATTATGCTATCTAAGCCATTCCTCAATCAATTAATAATTTTATGGATACCATGGCTTATTTGGCCTCATTTATCCCATATTCCTCTCAAGAGTCTAATTTATTTGTCCTCATACACAAGGCTAATCAACCTTATTTTACCAAAAATGATTTTCCTTCCATCTATAGTGTAGAGGAAAATCTATTAAATCTTTGGTACGTGTAGATATTCAATTATTTATCAAGGGGGATTATTCCTCCAAATCTATCTAGAAATTATAACTAAGATTTCCACCATTACATCATGAATTTTATCATACTAGGGGGCATTCTCTATAAGCATGATTTTGATGGTATCCTTCTTCACTATCTAAAAAATCATGAAGCTATCTTCACTATCAAAGAAGCTCATGATGGGTCATGTGGTGGACATTTTAGTGGTCATAAAATCACTAAGATAATATTACAATTAGGCTAATATTATCCCACTTTAAATCAATATTATTGTGAGTACCTTAGGGAATGCATATAATGTCAGTAGCACACCAACCTATCACATGTTCATAGTCAAACATTATAGTTAGCATAGGGATTTTGGCCATCTTCCTAGTGGGGGCTCAATATTATAGGTCAAATCAATCCTAAATCTTCCTATTTTCATGGATTTATCATTGCCACCATTGATTATTTCACTAAGTGGGTGGAGGCTATTCCTCTTATCTCAACCAAGGCAAACAAAATTATGGAATTCATTAATCAACATATTATTTATTACTTTGATGTTCCTCATAAAATAATCATAGATAATGGAAAATATTTTAAAAACAAAAAGGTTCAAGAGCTCTATGATTATTATAACATTAAGCTAAGCTTATCCTCACCTTACTATCCTCAAGCTAATAGACAAGCTGAGGCATCTAATAAAACCCTTGTTAAAATCCTAAGTAAAGTCATTAATGAAGTAGGAAAGAAATTTCATCTTGATTTCCATTTTTACTTATGGGTTTATTGAACCAATATCAAAACCCTATAGGTGCTACTCCTTTCTCTTTAGTTTATGGTATAGAAGCTATACTTCCTCTTGAGATTTAGATTCCTTCCCTTCACATCTCCCTTAAAGACATCATTTCTGAGGATGACTTTTGTCAAGAATGATTAGACTAGCTCAAACTCTTAGATGAGAATTGATTTATTTCCCTTGATCATCTCCATGTATATTAGGAATGAATAAAACATGCTTATAATAAACATATAAAGGAATGCACATTTAATATTGGTGACCTTGTCTTAAAGGAAAATCAACATATCATTAATATGGAAAAAAAAAATGAAGAAAATTTGTTTCAAATTGGGTCATAACATATATTATCACCCATAAATATGGATTGGGCCATATCATTTGGCCTCTCTTGATGGAAAAATAGAATGAGAACCTCTTATTTCATTGCATTTACATCCTTTCCACTGTTAAGAATTCTTAATCACCTTAGCCTAATTTCTTTTATTTTGGGTTGATTAGCTAAAATCATATCCCTTTCATCCTTATACCAAATAATGATATATAGAGTCATGTGGTTATCCAGTAGCATTGTCTATTTTAACCTTGAATATGAATACCACAACTCTATTCATAGCATTCTCTAATTGGATAAGATTTGCCTATAATGGGAAGGAACTCCAAATAATTATTTCCTAAAATTCCATATCCTTAGTTCATTATGGAAATAAGAATATTATCTTGTGCAACAAAACTTTGAGAAACTATTCTAGGATGCCTTCAATAAATCTATAAAGAAATAATAATGCAGGGATCAAAAGAAAAGCAAAGAAACTTATCTACAAAAAAAAGGAAAAAAGAATAGACTGATCCCTCAAAGGATATATATAAAACATATAAAAGTTTAGACTTCTCCCTCAAAGGACAACTATTTTGAACAATATTTATCAAAATATAGACCACTCCCTCAAAGGATGGCTATCATACATGAAATATCTCAATAAATCTTCCTGCATTGATCAATTTTCTTTAATTTAGTAGAATTCTTGCATTGATCAATCTACATGGATTGGCATAAAAGGATCCTAGGGTTGAATTTCATTGTTTATATGCAAGGTGAAAACATATTCTTCTTAAAATATCCACTTTTTATCAAAATCTTGAAGCAATTCCCTATAAATTTCCATCTCAAACCAATAATATCCTGAACATAGTTAACCTAAGGTTGTTAGGGTATTTATTAAAAATTGGTTAGGTACATGTTGTGGCATATAATTTCACCCTTGTGGGAGATTTCTTTAGGATACCCACTCCTAGCCATAATATAAGATCAACCTCAAGATATGGGTATCATGTAGTGAGGTTGAACCTCCAGAGAAGGTTGGCTTCCTCTTTATAGATCACCTACACTAATATTTATGCTTGTAAAAGGGATAAAAAGGGGGTATGGGGTAATTAAGAAATATAAATGGGGTGATTCACCAAATTTAAAGGACACTCACATAATCTTGAAACCAACACTAATTCACCATAAGATAATTGTTGCTCACACAACCTCACAAACTAGCTAATTTGCATAAGTATTTCATAAACTAGGCTCACTAAATAATAAATGAAGCAAAGATAAATTCTAATATTCACACCAAGCATCCATTAATGGAAAAAAGATCTCAATTTTAGACCTTTAATTAGCTTGAAAACACCTAAAAAGAGGCAAGAAAGAAGGATAATAACTATGGAAGAAAACTTCTTCACAAATCCATCATGCACAAGCTTACTAAACATAAGTTAAAGGTAAGAGATAGGTAAAAGTTAATCTTATTTATTCAAGAGGTAGTTTTTATAAATTTTTATAGATTTTTCCTTGTCAAATGAGAGTCTCATTTTTTTACAATGGGGGAGAAAATGGGAGATATAGGATAAAAGGAAAAGAGGGAGAGGAGAAGCACACAATAAAAAATAAATAAATGAGATGCAACCACCTTCCATGAATTCTCAACCATATATGTATCAATTAGGACTAATCCTTCCTCAAAAAATTAACCTTCATTAGCCCAAATATTATTCAAGTCCCCTATTGGCTAAGAAACACACTAGAAGATAGAAACTTATTGAGGATGTGTTGATGCCTCTACATGTATCATAAGTGATCTTAGTGTTTAAAGAACAATTATCATTTTAGAAATTTGAGAATTTAGAGCATGAGTAGTAGGTTTTAGTAATATAGTTACCTATGGTGAAATAGAGGTAGAGTAAACTAAACTATTCCACAAATTTATATTGATTGGTGGTTGGGAGCCATCGTGGTCCTTAATCTAAGTGAAATGAAATAGATCTTATGCTATTATTAGTGAATTTATGATACAAATATAAACTAAAGATTAATCTAAATGAATATTTATAGTGGAGCTTAAAATTGAGTGATTTGGTCAAAAAAGAAGCAAAATGAAGGTTAGGGTAGAAAGAAAGTATGTGATTACTGATCTTTACCTTAAACATCATGACACAATTTTACTTTTAAATAACATGAATTTAAACAATATATAATATGAAGTAGTAGAAGCTCAAATCCCACCATATACTAGGTGAATATCTAAGGACAACATGAAAGAATACAAGTATGAACTAACTTTGCCTTAAAGGTTTACTATTGCATCCAAATAGCATTTGCACATCCTAATGCAGAGCAAATAAAATGAAGCAAAGTTTAAGAACATTCAACTAATCTAGCATCAACATAAATTAAAAACCCTATATCAAAGATGCATATTCAAAATTCATAGAAACCATTCAAATTCAAGGCTTCGAATAAGCAATTGAGAGAGAAACCATGTGACAATTGATACAAATAAATTTTGGAAAAACTTTTTAGTATTCCTTGATTATATTAATTGCTCAAAAGTATACAAGTTTTTAGCTCAAAACTCTCTCTTTACACAATGGTAATACTAAATTTTATAAGAGAATAATTTAGTATACTAATCAATCATCAGATTAGACATGTACAAAGACAAGGACAACTATCCTTTTACACATTTTTAGAATACATTTATTTAAAAAAAAAATGGACTGACCTATAGACAAGTATTCTAACAAACTAGCATATGCCTTTACAAAATAATATTCCACTTTCAATTATTACAAGGCTTTACATAGAATGGAATATCATTAATTATTTGGTGGGCCCCAAGTTGGAGGGCTCCCCTTTTTCTCTTAAATAATCTCCATGGATCTTGGATGTTGTTCATTAACTAGATCCAAATCAAAAATTGGATTTAAGAGACAATCATCTTCTCAGTCAGTCAAGTCATTAAAATCTCTATCATTTCTTGTCATGGCTCCTTGATGCTCTTAGCTTCAACAATATTTCCCTCAGTAGTAAATATCATGCCCATGACTTGGCTATTGTCACCTCTAGATTCACCCTAACTTTTACTCCTCACTTCTTACATTACCAAAGTGGCTCTATGCTTGAACTCATCATCATCAATGATGCCTAGGGAACTAGATTTTGTAGGGTTGGTTAGTATGGTGCCAAGAATTTGTTGAATTCTAATTATTAGTTCTTCATCATCTCTTAAGAGCCTTTCTAAGTACCTTAACCATGCACTTAGATCTTGAATATTATCAATAATTATTCCCATAATTGAGTTCAAATGGGTTATGCTAATGGTTTTGAAGCCAAGAATCCTACCCTCAATTAGCATGTTGATAAGCTCCTTTATTTTATCCCTTGATCCCTACCATTGGGCTATCAATCATTTGGCTACTACACCTTGTTAGGTTAATGTAATTTACCTTAGCTTCATTGACTTCAAGGAGTAGAACATGTCATATAAAGATGCTTAAAACATCTTTATCATTGCTTTTGGGACTGATAGGATTGTCTACTTCTCCAAGTTTTCCTTTTATTTCTCCAAGTTTTCTATCCTCTACTTTATACCTCTAATACCTACTTTGAGATGAGATGAATGAGAATCATATAGTATTTCTATGTCTTCCTCATGAATTGGGTGTTTACTAGGCCTTTGAACTCTAATGGGAGTTAAACCACCAAATGGTTCAACCTTTTGAAATGTGAATTCCTCACTTTGAACCATGGTCTTCTTAGTGGTTACCCTTTCCAATCCTATTATTTATAAATTAAAATACACACTAAATATTAACTCTAACATATTTGTTAGTTTTAGGACCTCCATCCATGTTCTTCTTAAAGCTCCAAGAGTTTCTACTTGAGCACTACTTGACCCTCCTATGGTAATTATTCTTGTCTCTTCCTCTTCTTTCATCAAGGCCAATATCCATGGATTGAACTCATCATTCACATAAATGGGATGTTAAAGTCCTTTCTATCCTTATTATTATGCAATCTGGGTAGAACTAGATATCCACTATTAATTCCACATATTTCTTAACCAGGGGGTTGACCCTGCTCATGGGGATCCTGATGACAGCTTCTACTAGAGCTAGATAAATATAATCACAAATGAACTACATTTTGTGTATGTATTTAAATATGTTTAGATTGGAATAATGATGGGAAATGATCTACCTCCCTTTAGGGAACCAATTATTAATGTTTGGGATCTTGGTGGTGGCTAAGATGGCATCTATAAGATAGGACATCATGTAGAAGTTATTGTTGGTTTTTTTTTGATGGATGTGAACTATGATTTCAAATGGATGTTAATCATCTCACCCAATGGGGGAGTGAGTCTATTCTCTACCATAAATTAAACATAGGGAACCTAGGATTCATTAATATGTGTGGTAGAGGGGGATCTAGATAACCTATTTAGCAAGGCCATTAATTATCTTAATCCCTTCTATGAATTAGATAATTGTGATGTTCCCTGTGGGGTCCTAGATTACTTAGTTCCTAATAAGGTACCATGCATCAAGGATTGTGTTTAAGTTATGATTTCCAGTCCACTCTCTAATGATGGGAAAGTCTATCTAGAGCTTATATAGTTTATAGTAGTTTTCAAAATCAATGGGAGAAATGTATGCTATTTTCCTAAGACTATGCTCTTAAAATATCTAATCTTACTCAATTTTACAATCCTTGAAAAGAGGAGCAAGGACATCGATGTAGTGTAATACCTAAATATTTTTAGTAGCATAGTGGAAGCTAGTCATCTGGATGGAGACTAGGTCATTATATCTCTACAAGATGGTTGCATTATTTTGTTCCTCCTTTGTGATGGTTGATATGTCTTGAATGGTCTAAAAGAGTTTAGAATAGTTCCTATTCCTAAAGTTTAATGCCATAGTATCTAGGTCCCATCCTTAAAGGTTCTTCCCTCATTATCTGAGGCAAAGTATAACTCTATCTCATCCCTTTGTTCTTGCCTTTAAGATACCATGATTATGAAATTTGCAACTGCTTACTAATGGATTATAAGTAGCCTTTGGGTTAATTTGTTCTCATTCAGATTGAAATTAAACTCTTCTTGGCTTGACTGTGATTAATCCAAGTTCAAATTAGGGATTATTATGGAGACTAGGGTTTTTAAAGCTTTAAAGGTGATGGCTATTTAGACTTAGGCTCATTCATGTATCAGATTTGGTTGAGACCTTTATATTTATACCTTTACCTTTTTGATCACATAAAATCTTTAATTTTGTCATTTTGTGCTTATGTGGCACCTATGAGGTGTCTATTTGGCAAATTTCATGGCATTTTTCATAAATTGCTTAAAGGAACTAGCCATTATCTTTTGAAAATCCATTTTTTCCTTCACACAGTTGGATCCTTATTACGGGATCAAAATAGACCATTGATCATGATCTCAGGGCTTGAGAGTTATTGGTTGGTTTCATATTATGCCCCTTGGTTATGCCACTTGGCACTTTTATGAGCCTTTTAGGCTCTACGGTTCATTAGTGAATGTGTGATCACCATGTGTTGATCTCATGGGAATTCAAAGGTTTGTTGAATAGTCTTCATAGATTGTGCTCCATTTGATCAATTGGTCTCACTTAAGCACAAACCATGGATCACTATCTAGGTGGATACATGCCATTGGTTTGATAGATTAAAAGCTTTAGATCAATTGGATCTTCTTCACATCATCAGATTATCCTCAAAAATAAAGTGAGATGCATTGATCACTAAAAGATGCATGATGTATACTTAGCATCAGGACTTAGGAAAGGACTTAGGCTAAATACTTTGGTAAAACACAATATAGACTTTAGGCTAAAATACTTATGCTAAGTTTTACAACACACATATAAAGGGTCCTAGGCTAAATATTTTAGGCTACGGTTTATTTTATGTTGATGAAAATGATGTAAAATTTAGTTAAAATATTTAAGCTAAGTCTTATAATGCACCTAAAGGGAGGCTCAAATAGTAAGTGGTCTTAATGCAAGGTTTTAACCTAGGATTTTATAGTGTTGATAAACATGATGAAACTTTAGGTTAAAACTTTTAAAGCTAAGTTGTGGCATAGGGATTTCCTAAAATAAGACCTAAGATAAGTCTCTAGCCTAAGGTTTATTGAATTTAAATAAACATAATTGGAACCTTAGGAAATAGAATTAGATTAAGGCCATGCCTACGAATATTTATACCACAAGATTATTTTATTATTCAAAGCCCAAAGGTCTTAAGTGTTTTAAATTTTTTTGAGGGGTCCCTTGATTTGAAATATGAGAAACAAACTTTAGCTATGTTTACAAAGAATATTCATGTGATTAAGTAATATATTTGATGAGATTAAATTTGATGACCTCGTGGGCATCAAATGATGGTCATAAGAATGTCAAATTTAAGTTCATGAATCATTAGGTTTGATGAGCTTAAAGTTGATGACCTCATAGACATTAATGATAGCCTTGAGGATGTCAAATGATGGTTAAAAGAATGTCAATTTTAGTCTCATGAGTCCCTTTTGTTAACTGATCTTGCATTTAATATGCTCCATCTGATCATCTGGTCTTGACTAAACATGGATCATCGATTAAGATCTAGGTAGAAGTAGGCCATTGGTTCTTATAATCATAAATGAGATCAAGTTAACTCAAGACCATGTCATAAAATTTAGACTAAGAAAAAATACTAAGTCTAAAATCATAATAAAATAAGTCCCTTTGAATATTATAGTTGTAACTTAAGCTTTTAGACCAAAGTTCCATTGTATATAAAAATACAATGAACCTTAGGATAAAAACTTAGGTTAAGTCCTATTGTTAATGTGTCAGACCCTTTGTTATCAAGCTCAAATGTAGGACTACCATATAATGGCTCTATGGGGATCCTAAGCTTTTTAAATTTTAGTGCCACATTCACTCTATTAGATCTACTCTATGTGAGTAATCATGGACTGTCGATCATGATCTGGATACTTGCACTTGATTGGATTAAGATTGTATATTAAAAGGGGATCCATTTAAATTGAGGATGATCTCATATGATTCAATCATCGATCTCACTTAAGTGTGGATCATTAATCATGATCCTAGTGATCATATAAGATTGGTCTGATGGATCAAGGCTTCTAAGTTTGTTGGGTCCCTTATGATTCATTAGATATTTCTTTGTGATAAAGTGAGAGCTATTAGATCTACAATATAGTAAGGTGCTTAAGTTAGGATGTGGGTTAAAACATGAACTTAGGATAAAGTTTTAAGATTAAGGTCTTATTTGTGTTAATATGGTAGCTACTCTTAAGCCCAAACAATAAAAAAATTTGGTGGTTCTATTGAGAGAATATTCAAAAGTATTTGGCCTTGTCACAACCAAAATTATGTTGAATCTAGAATCAAGAACATTATGTGTGCCTAAAAATCTTGATATTCATTTTTTTCCTAATGACTATACATTCCATTACCATCCAACTTTGTATTTCCAAATAAAATCTATCAACCATTTTTTATCCGTATTTACCATCTCTAGCCACAATTTCCTTTGTAGAGGCTATAAAGACATCTTGTATTGACATTTAAAGGAAATAAAATCAATGGAAGACAAATATCACAATAAAATTCTTGGAGTCAAAATTTATAGTAGGTTCTTGATAGAACAACTATTTATAAGTTGTGTGGGCTAGAAATTTACATGACTAATTATTCTAGTTATATCATATGATGATCAAGATGGGCATCTCCACATCAATAAGAACAACAAAAACATTTACCTTGATAGAAAAATTTACATTACCATTTTCATTTGTCATACATCTTGTCATTGTTTCACAACTGCCATTTACATTACCATATCACTTGGGGGCAACCCTCTTACTATTATATCCAATTTCCATCCTACCATCTTTCTTGTGCCGTACCATATTCCATTCAATCATACCCAACCCATTTTGATCTTGGATCCTTTGGTTCTTCCCGCACCTTCCATGTGGTGATTCTGATATAGTTTTAGTAGTTTCAAAATTTTGTGTTTAAATGATAGTCTATGAAAGTAGTGTGATAGTGGATTTGGCAAGTTATTTTTCATTTACATTTGACTGGTGCCACTAATTATAATACCTATAGTAAAATAAATATCCCACCTTGTGTTACTAATTATAACCACCTATGGTCAAATTAGTAGCACATACCTATGCCATTATTTCCTGATTATAACCACCCATGGGAAATTAAGAATAACATCTCTATCATGCATTTACACATCACCTTACCATTACTATTCTCATTTGCATTATCATTTAAATAAATTAAAATATCTATTACTACCTAGTCAGATCTCACTGCCTTTTGTGTTGGTAGAACTATAATGACTTGAGGTCAATATGGGATTATGTAGGTTGTGCTCGATTCACATTGAGGTCAGCTCAGTCCCCTTTTATCATTTAGTAAGAAACCTAAGCTAACTCTCTCTCCATTTTTTGAGTGGTATCTTGTCAATCTCTAATGAGTTAATATATTCCAAAAATTCTAAAAATATTCAAAAATTTCAAAATCCAAAAACATTTATCCTATTTAAACCTAGCTAGTCATCCTTGATCTACCCTAATGGGGTAAATCCATTATTAGTTCTAATCCATTACACTACCATTAGGGGTGTGACCTTCCCTTTACATATATCCTTACTTGGGGGAACCACCCATTTATCATTCCATTGAGCTTTCATGCATATCTATTGACTTGGTTGATGACATGATGCTTTTCTAATGCATTTTATTTCAAGTTTATGTATATTTATTTTATTATTTGTTGTTTATTTGTTTGCCTATTTATTTTATTTATTTATTATGCCTGGACTTAGTTTATATGATTTCATTGGGTGATTCCTTGTCCCTTATTATTAAGTCTATCAAAATTCATATTTCAACATTGTAATTATAGTTTTTATCATTAGTACATTATTTTTGATTATTTATTGGATCAAGATTTAGCCCTTATGTATATGGTTACATTATCATGGTGTTTTTTATCATGATTCCTACCATTATGTTGTACAACAAGAATCATCTTGGGAAATATTACAATCAATAAAACCACAAAAAATTTTACTTGGTAACATTGGTAAATCCTCCCATCTTACTTGATCAAAATCAACCCATTGACCATTATGGTTACATCAATGCTAATAAGGATAAGCATATATATATTGGTAGGTATAACTAAATCATTCACGTTAATCAATTATTATTCCTCTAATAATCTCTTTCATTACTTTGCCCATCCTCATGTGCCTAGTTTTTTGTGGCTTCTTTAGTCATTAGACCATCACATCTACATTTACAACCATTCATCTTTAATATGTGAAACAAGGTTTATCCTTGAGTTTTTCTTGTCAATCTACCCTAATGAGGAATAATCAAAAGTCATTTTTTAATCTAGGGCATCTTAATGATTATAACTACCTGTGGGTAAATCATTATTTTGATTCATCTACCCTAATTAGGGCATATGCCTATACCACTGATTATAACTACCTTTGGGCAAATCAGTGTCTCAACCTTTGTTACTAATTACAACTACCTTTGGGTAAATCAATACTTATTTTTAAATCAATATGTGTAAGTATTATCTCGATTGGATTAATCTCACCCAAGGATTAATTTTATCCTTTTTCTTGCTTATTTTTGAGGGACCATCCATCCATCGTATGTGTTAGTCACTCCCTCGAGGGGGAATCTTTATAGGTTTCCCAAACATTATTTAGAGATTATTATTCAATTATTTTCTTCTTTCATTCTTAATGGCATTTTTCATTATTTGAGATGAAATTATTGTGCCTATAGCTTGTAACACCTTTCAAAACATGGACAAACTATAGACACCTAAAAATGGACACAAATGGATACCACTTAGACTTTAGACTGATTCCTACCAACTATTTCAAATTAATCTTAGGAATCATTGAACATCCCAAATTTTCTTGTGCATCATTCATCAAATCTTAGAATCATGTTGAGGCATCACTAATTAGGATTTTTTTATCATATGTAATAATAACCTCTCATGGATTCATCCCTAATCACCTTGTGGCATCATAACTATCAATTTGGCCTATAGACCTATTAAGTGGGGCACTTGCACACTTGAATAAATATTTAAAGAGATAAAAGGATAATCAAAATCAATTAACAAACTAAATATGATTAAATGCCTAGTTGAATTATCTATTTGAAATTAATGAATATCTAAAAAAGGAAATTTATAAATCAAAATATCTTATCCTTTCATCATTGCCTTTATGAGTTATCAAGCTCTTTAAAAATATCATAAAATATCTAATTTAAGATCCATGCCTAGTAATTACAAATCATAATTACTTGACAATCATTAACTCAATTGAGGTTAGATTTGACTCACTAGGGTTTATATTGAACCTATTATAAGCCTTAACCCAACCTTAACTCACCTAGGGTAAGAGTTAATTCACAATGCTATAAATACAAGGCCATACCTCTTCATTTTTAATATTTGATATTGTAGAGTTATTATACTAGATTCACTCCATGAGACTCATACCAATAGTGTTATAATGATAAAATCTTAAGCCAAGTAAAATCACAAGCTAAGGTGCCAAGGAGAGAAGGATCCAAGCAAGCTTCATTGCCAAAGACTTCTTGATGCACAAGCTGAGCAAGCCACTCAACAAAACCATTTAGATATCCCAAGGAAGGTAAAAGAGTTATTCTATTTTATGTTTTTATTGTGCTTTCATTTAGTTTTTTTACTAATCTCTCCCTAATATCTAGGCTAGGAGTAAAGTGTTAGTGTGTTTATTTGAGTTTTATTGCTTGAACTAACACCGTACTAACCTCCCTTCTTATATTCCCATGATCACAAGATTGAGTAGATGTATTTCTAAATCCTCATGTATGGGTAGCTCAATGACTCAATTTGGTTTTGACTCCATCATTAACCACCCCTACTTGGTGGATCATGACCTGCGAATAACTTAGATTGGACTGATGGTATGTCCAACCCTCTCATGTAGGTGGCTTAATAACTCAAATAGGATATGAATCCATCATTCCCCACCCATGTGTAGTATATGTATCTAATATTTAACTACATAAATTAATTTTAAATATCTAATTGGGTATATCAGCTCTATGGCCACTCAAGTACATTAGGTGACTCTAAGCCACTCAAGAATGCCAACCACTATAGAAGGAATAAGGATGAAACTAATGTGAAACATAGAATATAATGTTAGATGTTTAATATGTAAAGAATGACATGAAATTTATCATTCCATCTGATCAAATAGTGTGTAAGTGAGCATATAGAAATAATTTATCACATACATGCCCCCAAATATGATATTTAAGCATATAGATTTTGGACTGAGTTGTAATAATATATATCTAGGTATCTAAACTAAATATGGGAATGGTATTTCCATACATGATGCCCCAAATTTAAGTAAACTAATATGAATTTAAGATGAATTAGTATGAATCTAAGCAAAACTAGATGAAACTAATAAATCTATAATGTGGAAACCTGTACTATACCTACTATACTTTTTTGGTTAATCTTGGATTTTCTAAAACTAAAGATACTAGATAGTAGTATCATTTTTGGAAATTTGGTGCTAGTGTCCTAATTTGAGCGCTAGTGTCCTTCTAGTCTGATTTATGTGCCACTAGACTGCTTTCTTCATCATTATTTTCCCATTGTGTTTACTTGAGTATGATTTTCTATAATCTGAGACTATGTACTAAAGATGTACTATGAATATAATATAGGAGCTTAATTTATATGATAAACCCACATGAATGCCCTATATTTTGAGGGGAGTTGTTCAAACTATACAAGAACTATCCTCAAAATAAAAAGCTTTACAAAATGTGTGTTAGTCGAAGCATTTATGATAACTATGTAATAATCTAATATAATATGCATACATAACATCTGAATATAAGATAATCTAAGAATGAGTATGTATTGTAAGATGTATGTCATGTTTAACACTCACAAGGGTGTTAAGATAGATATAATAATGTATATAAGATCAAATTTGAGTAAAAACTAGGTAGCTACCTGGGGGGATGGGGCATGATGTCTATCATGACACCCAAGTATGGAAGGGAGATGCATGAGGTACCTCATGGCATTGAAAATTGATGTGTGTAATAAGGAAAGGCAAGTGTCATGGCAATGATGCATACAATAAAACATACATATAAAACACATGAGGCACATAAAGTAGGCTAAAGGGACACAATACAAGGGACATGGGAACATGTCACTAAATCTAGGAAAAACAAGAAATATAAGGGCAATTCATATGTCCACATACACCAAAAATAAGAAAGTTGTCTTTGATCCACATAGAAGGACATGTTTAAATGTACAAATACACAATTAGGAAGACACACACAAGGACATGTGCACATTTACAAAGCATACATATTATGAATAAAAGTGGCATAGATCTAAAAACAATGACATATTCAAATACCCTTAGATAGAATAAGTAGATATATGATCAAGTCTAAACTAGGAAAGCTATAAATGAAAGTATGCCTAAATATGTAATACAAATATATTAAGAGTGAGGATGTATATATGTTGAGTCTAAAGTAGTAATAGTTGGCAAAAAATTTGAGTAAGAGTAGCATAATCAATATCAAGATATAAAAATGCTAAAAATGGGATGTAGAGTATATAAATATAGAACCTGGGAATTAAAACTATGTATAGGATGCCCCTAAGTGGGTGAATGTGTCAAGTGAAGATCCATATATTAGTGTATATGTCTCAAGTGGGTAGATAATAGTAAATTTAGATTGGGGTAGTAGACTTGAGTCCTATTGTAATGTGTAAACACTCGACAATAATATGTGAAGCATGTATGCATGATAAAACTGACTACACTAAGATAGCTAACATATGTAGTATCTAGAAAATATAAGAAATTTAAACATAAAAATGCATATAATTTGAAATTTTATGGTTTTTATGTAATTATTTGAATGTTTTTGTGTTTTTAACATATGATATTGTATTTGTATTTTATAGATATATGTTATACACAAGCAACATAAAAATTAACTATGTACAAGAAGTAAAAGAGAAGGAAAGTATGCACAAGTAGGGAGGAACAATACTAACTGATGAGTCTCATAGGAAACTCACTATCAATGTGGCCTATGTCAAATAAAGGAACTATGATCATGCATGTTGTGTGAAAGTGAAACTATGGTCCCATAATATATTATATTGGGTAATCTATATCTTGACCTACCTATAGAGTGATGCTAGGAATTTGTGACACTAACTATGGTTTCTTATGATCTATAAGGGTCTTAAGACCCATATGTTAGAAGAAGATGTAGGTGGAATAGGTGACCTATGTTGAGAACCTTGAGAAATCAATAAGATTGATCTTAGAAGAAAATGAGGAGAGGTAATCCCTCTATAATATATAACATATATTTGATGTAGGGGTCTTTATGGGAGAGCATGTGTAAATGGTAAGACTATAGGAGTATACATCACTCTCTTTGGGGCTCCACTAAAATCTATTGTGTGTTGATAGTGACTATTTTTGGAACTATAACTAATAACTATGTTATAACTGGTACTTGTGGTGTAACTACCTATGAAATAGGTAAAGGATACTCATATGGAAGACCCTTAATTGTGCCCACCTAATTTACATGTATATATTTTAGGCATCTATGCACTATGGATGGGATGGCTTGTAGATTATATATCCATGGCCTACTCAATAACATGTCAAATATGCCTGCATTAGGTAATACTGAGAATCTAGTGGCTACATGTGCTGGTCTAACCTATAGTGGAAGTACAATATCATTAATGGAGCTCTAAACATGACCACTAAAATAATTGATAACTATGTATGTAGGGGATATATCCTACTCTGAATACCCCAAATGTTGTAGAAGTGTGATAATGCACATGTTAATGCTTGACCCATTATCAACCATATCAATCTAGATGGGATGATGATCTATGTAGGCTCATATAAAGAGTACATATAAATATATATCATCATCAACAATCTCTTGCTTTGAAAAAGTGATGAGTGGTCAAGCTATAACTATAGTGTGGTATATACCAATGATATTATGTAATGGGTGTGCCTCTTTTATAATAGTGTGATATGAAGCTAGTGGTGGATGTGCCTAATATGTGTAGTACACTTGAAGTACTCCATACTTGATTTGTTATGTGCTTAAAATAAAAATATTTTCAATGTTTTAGCTTCCATTGGTTGTACTTTTAGTGCATCTATGGGTGTTCCCACATTAATAATGTTAGCCTCAATAAAATATTATATCTTATGTTTTAGGCTAATGCATATGTTTCTTATATGGTCTGGTGACCTATGATACTCATATAATGCATTAAAATCATAGTTCCTTGGAAGAGGTCATGTTGTATCAACCTATTTTATGGGAGGGAGAGATATGACATTACATTATAAGAGATACTATAAAACATGTGCTAGTGATTCTAGAAGGTTGGTGATAACTCTGTGTGGAGGAGATGATAAAACTAGGCAAGGAGATGGATCTAAAGCTATGTTAATTGTAGTATTTGGATCACTCTTGTTTTTAGTGGCCCTTGACTTATTTGGAGGCTTACTATAACTCTTATCAATTTATTATGACTCAGTTATATATTTTAGTTAGGCATTGAGATAAGCTTGACTTCTCTTTCTTTTACTATGTGGCACAAATCTATGAATTTTGGAAACTTATTAAACAAGATAACTTTGTGTAATGATGTTAGAAGACTATATTTGAAGATGTCTTGAAGTTCTTTATCTACCATGGTGCTAGTCAATTTAGTTAATATAGTCTTATATTGTAAGATGTATTCTATAATAGGCTCATTTAATTTTTGTTTCAATTATGTAACTTGAGCATATGAGATCTTATCATTGATGTTTATGGAAAAGTGTGATAAAAACATGTCTACCAAAGGATTGAATGTACTGATAGACTGATTTGGTAGATCATAAAACCACTGTAAGGCATAATCCTTCAAATTACATGGGAATAACTTAGTGATGAGATAATCATTGGACACGTAGTCCAAACGTGATGCTTGAAAATATATGAGATTATTCTCTAGGTCACCCTTACCATCATAAAATATAAGCTTAGGTGCCACGAATCTAGATGGAAAAGGATTTGCTACTATGTGATGTGTCAAAGGTGTATGTAAGAGAACATTAGAATCTAAGGCATATAATGGCATAAATGCTCCTTACTCAATATGTAACACCTTATCCTGTAGAGTATGAACCTTGGGAATTAGGGATTATACATATAGATTGGATGAACTAGCCATAGGAGGTGTAGCTATCACTAAAGGTTGTTAAATTACAATTATTGGTTATTATGCTAGTTGAGTTGGCCCCACTGGAGGTGTAACAATATTATTAGCTGGAGGAGTTGAAGATTGACCATTTTTTTGATTTATTCTTAATTTCCATTGTGGATTGTAAAATCTATGCATGATTAAGGGGTTGTTATTGAAGTCTATCTCTGAATCTCTATAGGATCTGATTCTTATTGACAGTTAGGTTTTCATTATTAAGTGGAGGGAGGTGTCCTAATTTCTAACTTGTGTATCATCTTGATCTTGATTATATTTCTCATCTTTGGATACATTATCATTGAAATCCATATAATTAGGGTGTGAAGGATCAAAAATGAGAGTTAAAACATGTCCCTTATCCATGGTATAAGATTGAATAATAGGGATCTAAATATACTCAATAGTTTTACCACCTAGCCTAGCACTTCTTATTAATGTGAAAGAGATAAATTTTTTAGATGGCATAAAGTAAAAAAATTGAAATAGAGATACTAAAATAAAATATATGAAATCTAAAAAACCTAAATCAGCTAATGAAAACATGAAAAATAAGGATAAAAACCCTAAGATCATCTAGGGTTAGGGTTTGAGCAATGTTCAATGTAAGTCAAGTTCACCAAACATTTTAACCTTTTAAGACTAAAAAATGTGTAAATCCTATGTTTGTTAAAAAACCAAGTAGACTAAATCATGGAAATAATATGTAATGAATATATCCACTGATTTGTTACAAATTTGACTAGCTTTGACTTTTCTAAAAATAGTAATAAATAGTGTAAGTAAACACTTAGCTAGAGAACAAGTGAGATGAGTGACATAGGTGATAGAATATGAGGTAGAATATATTAAAAGTGTCATAAACTAGATATTAGTGTTAGAACCACTCTTGGATAGTAGTGCCATTATTAAAAATGTGGTGGTAGTGTCTTGATATTGGGGGTAATATCTTATGTGTAGAATTACCTTGAGCTTTTGGGTACACCTATGTCTAGATATATGAGGTTTGTTCCTCTGTGAATGAGTTATAAAAGCCTATATTTTTATTGTAATGAATTATTTAGTGATAAAAACCTAATTCTCCATGTAGATAAGGCATCTAGTTGACATGAGCTGAAAAGTGTGTTTGTTAATAGGGTAGGCTAGACATCCTCAACACCCCACTTTGAAGAGAATTGCCTATAGACCAATACTTTGAGGAGGGATCAATCTTGATGTAATTATTACCACATAAATTTTATTTAAAGTGAAATTTATTCTAGTATTATAGTGGCCTTACATTCGTTGAATGTGCTTGAGATTGGAAATCTAGGTAATTTGAGCTTAAGATTCTTGTAGATGGTATTATGTAGAAGTAGGGTAGAATAGGGATTGATAACATTAATTGTGCACAAATTTTTATGAGTTTTTTAATGTGTATTTTACGCATGATTTCCATCTAGTGGTTACATGGATATAATTCATGTATATATACTATTTTGATGCTTATGCGGGTGATAAAAGAGGTTTAAGCTGACCTTAGTAAGTTCTAGTTTTGAAAATATATCCATTTGGGAAATAAAGAGGTAAAGGAAATTAGTGTCATTTTTAGGACACTAGCACCATGTGTTTGTATCCTATTTGAGTACATATTCTATATAGGAAACTAGTATCAAACCCAGACACTAGCATTAATGCAACTATTCTAGGGTGACACAAGTGTCTAGAGAGCCAAAAGCACCAGATCTAGAATCTGACAACTGATCTAGAATTATCTTCCTACCTGTTCAAGATCTATCATTGTATTGGCATTAGAAATAGATAAGTACTTTATTATATGTCATTTTTACATCTATCATAGTTTTACTTTCCATTAATATCCCATCTCAACATAATAAATTTAGCATACAATTTATTTGAGTATAACACAATAATTGTCCTGCTATAGCTTTGGTATGCACCTTTATTTCCTATAATTTATATATCCTTAACCCTATGTACCTAAGTATGATAACTTCTTATCTAGATATAGGTTAAACATTATCTTTCAAGTAACCTAGCCAAGTCCCAAATAAAAACCATTTTCTAAGTAAAGAATTATAGAAGAAAAGGTTGAAAAAGGGTATGAATCTATTTATAGGTAAATTAAGCATGGGGAAAAAACCAAAAAAAGTGTTTGAAGGTTTCAACATGATGAAAATTAGGGCAAGTGATATTTTAAACCCTTGTATTCTTGAGTTGATTTCCAACTAGTAGGCCTTGGTAGATAATACACCAAAGAAAATGAGCTTTTTTAGGCTCAATAAGGTCTTTCCAAAGATTGAAAAACCTTTGAGCCATGACAACATCCAAAGAATTTAACTTATAATTATGGTTGAGGGTTTTATTTTATCTAGTGGTCTCTCATTATGAATTTTCATAATGTCCCTTTGCCATGGTCCCTTGGATTAAGAGTCGTTGGCTTTTTAAAAAGGGAATAAAGACTATTGGTGACATATTCTACAAGGTTTCTCGAGGGTGGTTATTATGGGACATGAAAAAATTAAATATTAATCTATTTTAATGATGGTCTATTAATTTTTTTTATGATGGTCTACCTAAATGGTCCTATATGTTAGTTTTTACTATAAATTTATGTTCTCATTGGTAATGTTACATTTTTTATATTTTATTTTATGGGAGAATGGTTTTATATCAACATGCAATACATCAATGCTTAAAACTTGGTAAGGAGAACATGTAGAAAAATACTTAAATTCAAACTTACATATAAATTATTAGAAGTTAAATCTAATCCAAACACAAGTTTAGAATCAATTTTAGAGAAAATCCATAAATAGGGTATACATTAAAATAATTTAGAAAAATAGCCAAAATTAAACAACTCAATTTTGATAATGACCAAAATCGTATGGTTCAATCTTGGTAAGGACTCAATTTTTTAAACACAATTTTATTTTGGTCAAATGGTGTCCAATACTCCATAAAACTTGTCAAGTTCCTTCATCCATCTCTATTGATCATAAACCTCTCCTAGATTGTAAAATTAAATTACAGATCTTCCAAAATTTCTTCTCCTTTTTGTAAACCTTAATCCACTTTAAAAGATCCTATAAGAGCATAAAAAAATATTTAGTTATAAGGAGTCTACCTCGGTTAGACCAATATTCTTAGATAGTATGATAGTCAACACTTATGGAGTTCAACAAGTAGTCTGATATAATAATAATATCTCAACCCTTATCACTATATAGGAGATACAAATAACTCATTTTATATTATCTTTCACTGATTCTTTAGATTTTAATATAATGAGTGCTTAAAATTCAATAGATTATAGTAATAATATAATCAAAGTGTAACTTAAGATGTGAATTTTAATTTTGTATGTGTCCCTCTAAATGTGTTAACATGCTTGTGTATATATATACTTCTTAAATTTAAATTAAGACCTATTAACACATAAGATGATGATAAAAAAGATAGGAAAGTTGAAAAATAAGGTACACAAGACCAAAAATATGAGGAAAAGGGTCATAGGACCCATAAGGCACAAGTGACCAAGATTTAATGTCTCAATTAAGGCTATAATCAAAATCATATAACTCAATTTTGGTAATGGCCAAGATCAACTTTTCAATCTTGGTAGACTAAATTTAAAAATGGTGAAAATAGAATTTTCACCTTTTGAGATCATCAAGGGTCATCTCAAGGTAAACAAATAATTGATCTATAGGTTTTTAATTATTATGAATTTATGGTGGTATTATCTTAGGCCCAAAGTGAAGTGAAACTAAATTTATAGTGACACCACAAGGTAAGGGAAGGAAAATAGGGCCCAAAACACTCATACCATATCAAATAAATGCCCATTTAATAAATTAGTTGTCTATATAATGCCCATTTTGATGTGTATACATATGTACATATCAAAGTAAAATAAACTAGTGGACTTGGAAGGCTCAACGAAGAAGTTGTGGTTAATATCTGTAAATGTCACTCAAAGTTAATACCAAATATGATAATGAACTGAAATTCAAAATGAGGAGAGAGGTTACCTTATCAAAAAGTCCAAATCTTATGACCTACAAAATATAAAATCCTTATCTCCTTGTAATATGCATGAATGTCCTAATGGCTACTAAGGGTGTATGAACGAGCATCAATACTCCTATGCCTAATGTGTGAATATTCTATGTAACTATAAAAAAATGGGAATATTTATAAGTAGATCAATGTTTTTGTAATATTAAAATAAATAATTGATGAAATATATAATAAAAAATGAATAGTAGGAAATAATATATTTGGTGGTATGTGAACTATGTTGTCATTTATATATGGTTTTTGAATGTTTAGAATGTGTCCTAAAACTCTCTAGTGGCCATAATTTGTCATATAGATATTTGTTGTAAAAGTAAATAACTATAACATAACTTGTTGATTTCCTTTGGGGAGAATAAAATAATGTTTAGTGATCACTTCCAACTATGTGGGTGAAAATGTACAATAACTCTCTAGTAATATAACTGTAGACACCCATTTTGGTACAAGTACACATATTTATATTTTCCTTATATGTATATAAATTTTCATTGATAATTAGACATCTAGTGATGTGATCTCTTATAGACCTCTTCAATTCCATCGTATTTCACTTAATTTACTTGCCCTTTGGGCATGTATGTTATGTTCATTACTCTTCATCCAATGTATGCCAAGGATATTTACCTATTAGTTTTTGTTATATGTGTATTTTATCCCTTAGACACTTGTGTCTACTAAGGACATTAGCATTGATGTTAGTGTCCAACTATAATGCAAGATTCTAGACTTATATTTTTGTCCTTTTTTGTACCTTTCATTTTGTGACCATTTTTTATCCATCTTTGCCCATCCTATTATCATTTTTTTTGTGTCACTAGGTTATAATTCAAAATCAAAAGGTTCATATATATATATAAAGGATATAGTCTAATTAACACACCTAATAATTTGATTTGGTAACTATCTAATTAGAAAGTACATTTATTTCAATATATCAAATTGCACTACAACACTGAATCAAATATCTAAAGAATTCAAATGGTTAAATATACTATTACATTACTTGTACCAAGGGTTACTAGGAAAAAGAATATATAGTCACACCACTATAATTTCACACACATGCCTAAGGGGGAGAACTAAATGTGAGTCTGAGGCCCTCTTTGGAGTATTGGCTATGTAGGTAACGCTTAGTAATAAATGAGGTTGATAGGGATAGCTCAACTCATGTACTAACCCCTCTTCACTAGGTTATGGTACAATGCAAAATAAGGGTTTTACTTATTATCTAGATCACATGCACATGAGGACACATCCAATAATGTAAAATAGTTACACAAGTCATAATATAGGCTTGATGCAAATTTAGAACCATTCTTATATGTATCTTTGATTGGATACTTTCATCGTAAGTGAACACTAACATAAAAATTAATGTCTCTAATTGACGTAACTATCTAGTAGAACAAAATAGTCAAAATACAAAATCAACAAGGTTAAGATATCTAAGATAACTCCATCACAATTCATGATCACTACCATAGTCCAGAACAAAACATCCAACAAGATGTGCCCCCTTTTATCTCTTAGTTACTTTATACTTGATGTATTTATTACACATGCTTAAATGAATTATATTATCAAAGTACTATATTGCATTATTAAAATATAAGTATTATAATATTTCATTTAAATAAATTTATTTATTGTATGTTTCTCTTGTGAATATAAAAATCATTAAAACATTTGGCGAATCCATCCTCTGTTGAACCAAAACCCTAGTTTGCATATTAGGTTTTTCACCTTCTTCAAAATTTCATTTTAGAATTTTTTATTTTATTTTTAGATTTGATTTCTCTTGCACTTATATGGGCATAAATTAAGAATGTTTAGTTACACTATTTCTTTAGCCCTAGTGGTTTTGTGCTTCATAATTATCTTAAACATTATAACCCTTATGGCACCATTAGAAAAATACAATACATGGAAGATTTATTATGATCATTACTTTAATCCACCTGATGATCAATGTATTGTATATGAAGACCTATAATAACACCAAAAATAGGATAAAACCTCTTTTTCTTACAACTATGATAATGAAAAAACAAATGATGCAAATGCAAATGTAAATGACCAAGGTAGTGATTATGATCTTTCTACTTTTGGGTATGATTGTGATGACATCCCTCTTGGATATGACACTATCCATATTCCTTTGTTTTATGATAATGATGAGTTAACAAATACACAAACTAGTAACATTCATAATGTTGAATATCAAAATATTTTATGCATACCTTCTTTAGTTACTTCACAAAGTGAGTGTGTTTTTTCCCCTTCCATTTATGTAAATGTTGAAGACATTACATATTCCTTCCCTATCTCTCATGATAAACACATTGATGAAAGAAAGTGTGCACCTTCTTCTCCAAGTAATATTAAGATTGAAAAATATTTCCCTATTTGGATTTTTCAAATTCAAATATCCAAATTTGTTCTTCCCATCTAGTTTGTGATGATAAAAATGCATGTCCTATATCTCCCATTATCTCATTCAAGGAAAAAAATGAGAGTGCATATAACCGTCATAAGGAATTACTTAAAAAATATGCATTATTTGAGGATACAAATAATATCCCAAGTATATTTCATGTATCATTTTAAAATATCAAGTCATTTAAGACAAAGAGAATCAAAACTAGAATTGCATCTTCTATCCCTCCTTTAGAAAGTAAAATTGAAAGTGAACATTGCATTATTTTTTATCATGATATTGCAAATTAATTATAAAATGTTTCTTCCCTTCCCTCCTTTGAAATTTTTTATAAAAAAGAGAAAATGATCACATGTGAACAATTCCCCCTCACTCCTATTCAATTATAATAGATTTTTAATGACAATACTACCAACCTTCATGTAATTCAACATGATATACTTATCTCTTTAACCAAGGATACCCATTTACAACATGAAATAAAAACATGTGATCATTCACCCCTTGATAGTGTAAAATATTCAATTATTACTATGTCCCATGTGCCTATTAATTTAAAACCACTTAAAAAAAATTGAACATATTCTTATGATATGTTATCTATCATGACTACCATGGGAGATTTGAAATAACATGTCAAAACTCTTAAACTACAAATTTATTCTCATGAGGAGAATACATTAACAGAGAAAACTATTACTAAGAATGTATTTAAGCATCCTTATTCTTAAAAATTTATTATTCATGAGTTATCCTCCTTAAATCTTCAATGGGAACCTGCTATTCATTTACAATAATATACACATTCCTTTGAGAACATTGGGCCCAAAATGAAATCTTGCTCTTAAAGGATTTTCATCATAGCTTAACCCAAGGGGATCTTAATTGGTTTTATAGTCTTCCAATTTATTCATTATCAACTTTAAAAATACTTGAATATGTGTTTCTATTGCATTTTCATCATTATACCTTACCTAAATTACCATTGGAACATTTGCAAACATTGACATAAATAAAAAATGAATCTATACAGGACTATGTTATTTAATTTAAGGATGATCTCTATTATTTGTTAATAATAGACGCATATTGAGAGTGGGGGGGGTGAATCAACATAAGATAATATTTTAAATTTATTCAACTACAACAATCATAAACATTCAAGATCTAGTAGTTAATAACACAAGAAAACACATGATTTACGTGAAAACCCTTTCGAGAGAAAATTAAGGCAAAATATTACTTATATATATAAATATTTTAAAATATTTGTGGGCACCAAACTAATGGAGGAACCAATCTCCAAACCAAGCACCAACTTGGTCAATTTGTGAGCACCCACCCATTGGGTGACATCGATACCCTTTGCCAAGCACCAACCCAACTAATTCATGAACACCAACCCATAGGAGAAACAACCCCTAAACTCAGAGGCACTGACCCCAAACCAAATAGATTACACCATTTATTATTTCTTCTTCAATCAAATGATGGATTTGCTTATCTTACACTTTCTATCTCACTGATTTTTTAATATACTTTCTGCTCTCCTTTTTTTCACAATTCTCAAATGATATTATTCATTAAAATAAATCTACCCTTCACACTTATTTTATTAACACATATTATATATATTTTTTCTCTTCTCTTCTTCACTCAAATGATATGCATATATAAAAATTTGATCTTCCTCTCTTCCTTCTCTCTCACACTTATATGATATCCAATCAAAGTGAATGTTTATAGTACTTACACATATCTTCTCCCTTATGTAGCCTTTAAACACTTCTCACAAAGGAGGAAATCCATCTAAGAGGCACCTCTTCACCAAAATATGTGATCATTGACATTTCCATTGACATTTCAACATTTTTGTTCACTTTCAATAACATTTCTATTTGATACTTCCATTCACTTCCAACAATAATTCCATTTGACATTTCCATTCATGTCCATTACAATTCCTTTGACATCAATGATAATTATTCCAACAATCTCCCCCTTTATCATTGATGGCAATCCCCATGAACTAGTATATAAACTCCCCCTTTTTGTGGTTCTCCTCTTTTTCTCCCCTATCTTCAATTCTCCCTGTTTGACATCAATGGAAAAGGTTTTTCCATGGTTTTCCTCTGGCTATAGTGATCCCATTTTATTTTCTCTTTCCCCCTTTGACATCAATGGTAATGGGTTATACACCCTTCTCCTAATCTGATGCTTCCTCTCATAGTCACTAGATGAAAAAAATATCTTCTTTTGTTGTCTTCGTTACAATCTCAAATTTCTTTTATACTACTTAATGTAATATCTTCTTTTATTGCTTATCTTAATATAATATTTCCACTATTCACATCATATCTCTCTTGTTTCAACATGTTTTTTACTACCATTTCTCCTTGTGCTTTGCATTCCATCATGTCCTCCCTACCATTGATCCTTGTGCCTTTTACAAAAGCACACATTACTCCTTTTAATTATTTAGATATTGCATCTACTTTGAAACTTGCATGAATTATATTTTTAGTTTAGTTTGGTAATCCTATTTTTTATTTTGGTTTATAGGATTACTTCTATATTATCTCTATATATTTCCATACCTATTTCAATTATAACATATAATGCTTTTTAACAATAGAATATATGAATTTGTACCTAAAAAACCATATGAATCTTTGTGTCCATTCTAACCATGCCCATTCCTCTCACATCTTTCACTTGTGCCATAGTTCTATGCATACTCATTTCTTGCATGCCCATTCCTCACATGTATCTTACACTCTTTTTCTCTATGACAAAAAATGTTTCAATTAAAGTAATAGCCATAAAATGATCCTTGGTACCTGTCAGACTATGTTGGCAATAATGATCTTTTATCATGCCAATGGCACTTTCCTTTGTCTTTTACTTATAGAACTTCATTCTTTAGGTAATTCTTCTCTTTTATCTTCATAGGTTTAAAAATTATAACATATTCCTTGGTAACCTTTTGTTCATCTTCATAGACAAAACTTAACTTGTCGAATAGTGACCTCTGATGATCTAGAATCTCATCTAGAACCTCAGTGCTCTTCTAATATCTTAAGTTTCTTATCAATTTAGAATTTCCATTTTCTAAATCCTTTCTCAAGGCAATAATATTAGCTTATATCTTCTCAATTTTTTTTCTTTACCTTTAGTTCAATTTCAGTCTTTTCCTTTATTTTCTTTGCCTCTTTGACTTGAGTATTTGGACTCATGATGACCATATCTCACTCTCAAATTTTTGGTAACTCTTCTTCTTTGTCTTGATCATCTTCTTTGTATTTCTAAAGTTATCATTTTTTTTTTACAATTCTCTTTCTTGAGCATTTTGTTTTCATTCAAGGCACTTAAGAGTTCTCCTTTAAGATCTACTTTTGTTTCTCTCAATTATGAATCACTCCAAGATTGTCCTTTACTTATCTGGTCATCACCATCCCAATATTCTATACCCATGAAAAAAACTTCACCTCCATCACTATATGTAACAAATTCTTCAATCTCATCACTTGAGTTACTAGTCCTTTTTGAATAAAGGCTTTTATTTTCTTTATCATATCTCTTCCTTTTCTCATATTTTTTTAATATGTAGTTTTTATTACTCTTGTGATACTTACTCTCTTTCTCATCATGTTCCTCTTCATCATTACTACTCTATTATTTTAAATGGGGACATTTATTTTCAAAGTGTCCTATTTTTCCATAATTAAAACACTTAAAATGTATCTTACCTTTATATCTACCAGATCCCTTTTTGAGATTTCTCACAAATAGGGCTTCTTCTTTATTTGACTCTTCACTAGTTCTATAGCTTGATTCATGTTTTTATTTTTTCACTTTATTTGATACTTTGAATGTTGCTCCATGCTTTGTTGGATTTTTTTATTCCATCCTCATTTCATATGCTATGATAATTTCATGTAATTCATCCATATTTAATGTGTCCAAGTCTTTCATTTCTTTAATAGCTGAGACTTTCACATCATACCTCATAAGAAGTGACCTTAGTAATTTCTATACTATCATCATTTATTCCATTTTCTCACCTAGCCCTTTGATGGTGTTGACTATCTCATCCACAAAAAAAATATAGGTTGTAACATTTTATTCATCTTTAATCTTATGAATTTCAAACTACCTTCTATGCATTTAAAGCTTCACCTTCTTGACCTTGTCATCACCTTCATAGATATTCTAAAGTTTGTCCTATATATATTTTGCTGACACATAATGCATTAATTTTATGAAATCTAATTTTAATAAGCCACATAAAATGGCATTCATAACTTTCACATTATTTTCACATGCCTTCTTTCTATCCTGATCCATTGGATGATTTGTTGGTGATATGTACCCTATCATTATTGATAACCAAATATCAAACCCTAAATCCATAAGATACATTCTCATCCTTATACTCAAAAAATCACAATTCATTCCATCAAACAATGGTTCTTTATTTGTGGAGAAACCATCATGACCTTGATGACTAGCCATGTGTGCTCCTGGGATCTACCTTCTAGTGGTTAGACTAATTTTGAAGGAACTAATTTGATACCAATTTATAAGCAAAAGATTATAGTGATAAGGGGGGTGAATCAATATAAGATAATATTTTAATCTTTTAAATTTAATCAACCACAACAACCATAAACATTCAAGATCTATCAATTCATAACATAAGAGAACACAAGATTTACATGGAAACCCTTTCAAGAGAAAACCATGGAAAAATATTGCTCATATATATATATATCTATGTATGTATATGTATATGTATATGCATATATATATGTATATGTATATGTATATATATATGTATATGTATATGTATATATATATATGTATATGTATATATACATGTATATATATATATATATATATACACACACACACACATATACATATATATGTATATACATATACATATACATACATATATATATATATAAATACATATATACATATACATTTATACATACAAAGACACACACACACACACACACACACACACACACACACACACACACACACACACACACACACACACACACACACACACACACACACACACACACACACACACACACACACACACACAACTCTTTTACAATGTTTGAAAGAACTAACCTACTAGATACATGAATCCATAAACCAAGCACCAACTCGGTCAATTTTTGAGCACCCACACATTGGAGACACTGATCCCCTTTGCCAAGAACCAACCCATCCAATTCATGATCATCAACCCATAGGATAACCAATCCCTAGACTCTAAGGCATCAACCCCAAGCCAAATTGATTCCACCATCTATGATTGCTTCTTCAATCTAATGATGGATTTTTTTATCTTAAGTTTTCTCTCTCACTAATTTTAGTATATACTTTATGCTCTCCTCTCTTTCATAATTTTCAAATGATATTCTTCATTAAAATAAATATACCCTTTATACTTATTTTCTCAAGAGATATTCTATTTCATTTTATACTCTTCTCTTCTTCTTCTTCACTCAAATGATATGCATAAACAAAATTTTACTCTTCCTCACTTCCTTCTCTCTCACACTTATATGATCCTTATCTAGAATTATTCCACATACTTATCCTATAGGCTCATATAAGAGGGTCAAGCCATCCCATGGTGATCCTTATGAGGAACACATGGTCCATCTACCTTCATAGAAGATTACCACTAGTAGAAGTCATCTTAGTGTAATCTCTCCTAGGACTGATCTCTCCCACACTAATCCTATGAAGGAACCATTGGTCAATCAAGTCCTTCATAAAGAGACACAGGGAGAAGTTAAATCTACATAAAAAATATGGGTACCTAAATAAATACATATAAATTCATAAGACATTTTTATAGATACTTCAAAGGCTGTTATAGAAGCAAAATTAGTAGTCCCATTACCACATGATCATTATAGTCATGATTTCTTATTTATAGTTAGATTTCATTACATATAATAATTTATATATTTATAATATAATAAAAACATTTAACAAATAAACACATTTGTTACACAATTTACCAAATCTAACATATACCACAAAAATAAATGCAATTAAAATTATATGAGTAACAAATAATTATACAATACACATCCATTTGAAACCAAATAAAACCATGTGAGGAATGTCATATATATAATGTATAATGTTTATAAAAATAAATAACTCAATCATATGTTGGGGTCATATCCCTAAGTGTGTATTCCTCATCACTATAAATATCCATAACCATATCCCCTCTTGATGTAGATGCACTGGGATCTAACTAGGGCCCACATGCATGAGATAACATTCATACTCTTTCTTAAAATATCCTAACTACCACATTGTATCTTCATGTTCCTATCTCAGAGTATCATAACAATCAATCATAATCTACATGATCTCTATGGAACTCCATTATGGGAAGCCATGCCTATCCAACTTAGCACATAACTACTTGTGTTCAGTGGCTATAGTATGATATGCTACCACAACCCTTATTGTAGGATCAAATAAAGGTGCATGGGCACATTAAATATTAATTAACCTCTCAATATAACCATATCTTGATATATCTATAGGGACACTATGTGTGAGGACATGTATCACCCAGTCCACCATTCTTTTCCACTCTTGATTACCTAAAAATATTAGATATATGATACCAATCAACTATGTCTATGAAATAAAATAATTTATAAACTATTATAACCAAACCAAATGACAAATTTAAATATGGTACTTATATGTGGCCATAATGGCTACCTCATCCACTGGTGCTAGTCCCGCATGATCACCATCACCTACCTCCCTACCTATCTCTCCTCCAACATCCCCTTGTGATATAAGAATAAAACATGAGGGGGAAACTACAATAGGAAATAATAGTGGCCATCAAGATCCAACCCACCACTACACATAGCCATTTGTACATCCTACATCATCTCTTATAAATAGGGCAACCATGAGATCTCATTCAACTACTACATATGGGGCTAGATCTATAGCTTGTAGGTGCTAGCCTATCATGGGGCCTAAACCCACTCTATGTTGTCTGATACTAGCGATAAGGAGTTAAGGTCACTCTCTACTTATACCAAACTTTTATAACACATAATCATATTGAAAAAATCATAAACATTGAGAAACTAATCAACCAACCACATGTTGATACATACCCTCTGCAACTTGTGTACATCCTCAAGCCATCCAACAAAGGTATTAAATAAAAATCATACAATCTAATTTGGGGTCAACATGTATAGAGTAACATGATAATCCATCATGGTATGCATCCTACCATGTGTAAATACCCATAGATTTGTAAACATATGTGGAAGAGCCCATCTAAGTAGGGAACCAATAAGTAGCCATACCACTATAATGTGCTCATAAGCCCAAACATGTAATAGAGTCATAGATCTAATACCTCTACCATGAATCTCTAGCACAAACTTGTAAATATCCCTATATAAGTGGGGTAGTATAGTGTGACCCCATGAATATCTATTTTGATCAAGCTTAATATGTCTCACTACATCGTATATACAATATGAAATGCCAACTTTACCACCCTCCATAGCCATAAATGATGTTAGTAAAATGTAAATAAACTTCTAAAACTATGAAACATCACCTCTAATAATACTATAAAAATGAATCATATTGATCGGCTCTACATCTGGAGCCCTATGACTAGTGAAATATACATGAGAACATCAAATATATCTTGGGCTACCATCTCTAACAACCTGAACTCTCTCAGTTATAAACAAAAGTCAAAAAAATTAATACACATCCTCTAAAGTGACTATTATCTCATTTATGGGGAGCTAGGAAGTGCATGTATTTAGGTTCCACCACTTAGTTAGAGCTATGAGGAGGTGGATATCATAGAGAATATGTACCAAATGGACCATGTGACCCAAACCTACCTGATTAATAATGGTCCAGTTAGTCGCATCTAGAACAAGATCTACTAAAGTAGAATAATGTCAATTATGTCAAAACTCTCAAATATGTATATCCTTCTATAATCAAGAATAAAAGAATAAAAAATAATTATCAATTATGTTTTAGTCTAAACATATAAAAATGATAGTTAAAAATGCACAAAACTAACAAGATAGAAGTGTTAGATGCTAACATCCATGCATGATAGAAACATTAGATGTTAGCATCCACATAGGATGAAAAAATTAGATGCTTATGTCTGAGCCTAGACACTAGTGTCATGTTAATGATTAAAATGTCTAGGACATCAACATAGGTGTTTTTCATCCCACTAAAGAGCCAAAAATTACACAAAATGATTTTTTTTCAAAAATTAAAAATTACCAACAAATTGGTAACCAAAATTACTTATCATCTCAATAATATCCTGGCCAACTAGGGCACTAATTACATCAAAAATTATAAATGAAAATTAATTCAAATTTCTATTCAACACACCTATTATACAAATTTTAAAATAATTTCAAATGTACATATCTTGAGCTCTGATTTTCCAATTTTGAAATCGCAAGTTGTGTTGGACTCCAGAAAATGAGCTATTCCATATTATACCAAATTTTAAATTTTTAAAACTTTACCAAAATTTGATAATTTTTTTACTAAACATAACTAGTCTATTAGATTCTAAATACTACCAAAAACATTTTACAAATTGATATCCATAATACTTTCAAAAAAATATCAAGTAAACTATATTGATCACATTATCAATTTTCCTTTTGAAAGGAGATGACTATCAATTATTATATCACCTCCTCCCAAAAAGGGGGTAATATTAGTAGGGGCATGTTTATAAACATGTTATACATAATAAACTACAATGGCACATTCTCTAGAATTTATTGTGGTCATGCTTTGGAAGCATGGTCTCCACACTTATTTACTATTCAACAACTTTAAGTTATAGTAGGGGCATTGTTTTAGAAACATGTCCTCCACATTGGTACTTATTTTAGTTTTTATATTTATCCATATAGAGTGGGGGCATACTTTGAAATCATGTTATTCACACTTACATAGTTATCCAAATTGGCAAAAATACATAGTATATGATTTAGATTCATAGTCATGGTAAAATTATATACATTGGCACCATTTGTTATACATAATTTTATCATGAGACATATCCAAGGTAAATATTATATGAAATGTGTGCCTAATATTAAAAAATCCAAATCAATTTCAGATTCCAAAACTCTTTTTATGGAATATTACCACATCATAGACTTTTACATACTAATACCTCGATCAAAATTTTATAAACTGTATTGAACCTTACCTATATATAGTAGTTAGATCTTATTTTTGGTGTGGTTAGAGGGATTAAATCATATAGTCTCAATTTCTTTTGAGTAATCTTGATTTTATCACTCACTCTATACTGAGATATACATATACATATCTTTTGCACTTGAGTTGTGCTGGTCAAGAAATGACACTCACCATAGCCAAATCAACACTCTTCCTATTTTGATTTGGGGGCATGATCACCTCCAAACTATCCCTAATATAGGTACATTAACACCATGGTGTAACCTAATTGACCACTTATAGGCTCATTCATCTTCCTATCTAGAAGATGGATGAGGTTGTAAGCCCCTTACCTACTTCTCCAGTTTCTAACACTATGGAACCATTACTATGTGACACATACATAGGTGTATTATATCCATAATCTTTATTTATGATTTTTTTTATTAATTTTCACATATATGTTATATTCACTAATTACTTTGTGGTATATTCTTGGTTCTAGGTAATGTTCAAATGAAAGATTCAATAAAATCTCAAGTAAAGACAAGGTGTGTTGTCCACACCATAGTGTGCATTTTATTTTCCTTTAAAATAGTAATTTTAGTTTTTCTTGCATTACTAAATTAAAGGAGTGCAAATGTAGACACCCATTTTGGTACAAGTACACATATTTATAGTATCCTTATATGTATATACCTTTTCACTAAGAATTAGACATCTAGTGATGTAATTTCTTATAGACTTCTTTGGTTTCATCTTATTTCACTTGATTTACTTACCTCTTGGGAATATATGTTATGTTTATTACTCTTCATCCAATATATTCCAAGGATCCATACCTATTGTTTTTTGTTTAGCCTATGGACACTTACATTTGCTGAGGACACTAGTGTTGATGTTAGTGTCCAATTATGACATAAGTGTCTAGACTTATATTTTTGTACTTTTCCATACATTTCACTTTGTGATCATTTTTTTATCCTTCTTTGTCCATTCTATTATTGATTTTCTTCATGTCACTAGGTTCTAATTTAAAATCAAAAGGTTCTTATATATACAAATGCTATAGTATAATTAACACACAAAACAATTTGATTTGGTAACTATCTAATTAGAAAGTATTATTTATTTAAAGCTATCAAATTGAACTATAACATTATATCAAATATTTGAAGCATTAATAGGTAAAATATACTATTTCATTACTTGTACCAAGGGTTACTAGGAGAAAGATCATATAGTTTCACTTCTACAATTTTAGACATGCCTAGGAGGGAGAACTACATGTGAGTCCAAGGTCCTCTTTTGAGTATTGGCTATGTAGATATCACTTAGCTAAAAATAGGGTTGGTAGGGATTACTTGATTCATATACTAACCCCTCTTCACTAGATTATACGAGGTATAATGCAAAAGAACTAGGGTTTAACTTATTATCTAAATCACACACAAAAGAAGAATATATAGTGATGTAAAATAATTACATAGGTCATAGTGTAAGCTTGATGCAAATTTGGAACCATTATTATATTTATCCTTGAATAGACACCTGAATCATAAGTGGATACTAACATCAAAATTACTATCCTTGATTGATATAACTATTTGATATACCAAAACAATAATAATATAGAATGAACAGGGTTAAGATCTCTAAGCTAACTCTACGATGATTCTTCATCACTACCATAGTCTAGAATTAAAAAAAAATAATATATGCCCATTTTTATCCCTTAGTTACTTTGTACTTTTTCTATTTATTGCATATGCTTAAATTAATTATATTGTCAAAGTATTGTATTACATTGCTATAATCTGAATATTACAATATTACATTCAAACAACTTTATTGCTTATATGTTTCTCCTGTGAATATAAAAATCATTAAAATAATAACTCATTGTGTAATTGAATTTGAATAAAAAAAATTATATGCCCACTTCTAATATTTGGAATACATTGAATATCACTCATCTAAAAAGAAGGCATTATGCATACTTTTAGACACATAATTTTGGTACAAGACAATTTTCCATTATGTCTTTCTTGTGCCTTATTGTGTGTGGTCTATTTGTTTACATTTAGATGTTTTTAGACACTTTAAATCCACATTAGAGTCATATTTACCTTGATTCAATTAAATTTCCTCAAACACACCTCATATCTATCAATTTTCAACACCAAGATCCCAATTATCCATCCATTGATCAGTTTGATATCTATTCTAATCCTTTTTACCCTCTTGTTTAGAATCAATGGAGGGATGATTATTAAATTCATCCTTTTATGTTTCTTTCCCACCTTGGTCTAATTAATCATTAATAAACTTTTGCTTATATTTATTCTTTAGGGTTGACTTATGTTAGAAGTGTTCTAGGGAGTCCTATATATACAAATACACCCTTAGTAATTCCTCACTTGGAAATCACATCCAAATATATTACACAATTTTTTTTAGAACATAATCATCAAGATTTATTGATAGTTATACACATTTATCAAAATAATTTTCATGTTGACCTTCCTTTGCATCACCATAATTCCATATCTTGTGTCATCACATCTTATGCCAAAAGGTCATAATAAGAAGCATGTAGTTACATTTGATGATATGGGGAGATGAGGGGAAGTCCTTTCTCTCATTATGTCAGGATTCACTCAAAAGTACTAGATATATAAAGAGTATTGATTATAAGCATGTGGGATATGTCATTATATCTCCTAAATAGGTTACCCAACCCAGCTAACTTAAACATACTCTTTTATGTACACAATTATTAAATATTAGGTTAATACAAAGGGGAAGAAAGTCATGTCATTATTATTGTTATATCAGTGAAGTGAATCCAAAACCTATATCAATATTAATTTATTCATAGGTCCATAAATTTATAAAGATAAAAAAACAACAAAGGACATAAATAATCATAGAGGGCATAATCGATAAATAAAATTAAACCTCTATCAATTTTAACCTAGACATAATTTACCATTTTGAATTCTAACCCATTTAAAGATCACATTAAAATTTTAGGAGCATCTTATGTGATAGTTATAGACTTTGTTCCCAATTCTAAAACTCAATTATAGTGGCTAAGTGTGTTGGTTTAAATCTTGTTTCCCTCTAATTAATTTATGTTGTTTATATAATCATTTCATTATATTGTTAATCAATATTTTGTGCATAGTTTAGATATTATTATTGTTTATTATTTTATTAGATTATACTTCCATTATTCCATAGTTTTAGTGAGTTGTGCATAGTATTATCTACCCATAATGTCACATTTGATCAAAATAAATTGGTAAACTCAATCCTAGCAATCATCTAACATAGGATTTCATAAACGTCTTCCCCCTAAGGCCTAATTTTACCTTTCATATGCGGTTTTAAAATCTTGGTTATGTTCATTTTTTTTTAATTTTGTCTACCCATTCACCAAAACAAAATTGTGAACCCCTTTGCTCTTTGAACATAGTAAACCTTAGGGTTTCCTAATTCTTCATTTCTCTAAGGTTTGATTTCTAATTTTACACCTACTAGGTGTAATTTTTAGGTTTAGGTGTGTTTCTAATTTATTTATAATTTCCCTATATTTGTTCATGTTTCTCATGTTTTCATCTTATACCCATTAAGAAGGGTAGATATAAAAACCTTACTAGGTGAAGTCTTAAATTGAGAGGTGCTACTTGAAATTTATTCTAGTTTCTTTTGATTCATACTTGTGCACATTTAAAATACAAAATGATGAATATTAGATAAATTCATATTTCTTATACTATTATCGATTGTGAAAATATAATTGATAAAAATATGATTATGAATCTAAATGATAAAGCAAATGACTAAACTATGAATGGTAAATATAAATATGTTATGGATTACATGCCTTTTCATGATGATTGTTATTTTAACAATTATTTAAATAAATAATGACAATAATTGTAATGATGGTACTTATATTGATATTAATGGCCTATTTATCCCTAAAATGGATGGGGATCCTTACTTGGAGTAAATAAGGTCAAAAATATATAAATGATAGTACACAATGGTGATAATCAGATCTACAATAAGCTAATTATGTGTTAAAATTAGATATAAACACACACTAAATTTATTATGTTGATAATAAGTTAAACATATAGAGTATAAATAAGATATGCATGGAAATGACATAGAAATAATATACTTAGATAGTTTTTGATGCTAACATAATGTTAGATCTAGAAAAAGCAAAAAGCAAACTAGAAGAAGATTTTAGAACAATCATTAGATTCTAGATCTAAAGCATTTAGATCTTTGGATACTAATGTTAGCCTAGGATGGTTGCATTGACATTGTTAATTAGGTTTAATGTAAGTTTCCTATATGGAATACCTACTAGAAAAAGATGTGACCACCAAGATGATTATGGGTTTGAATTTGACTTCATTCTAGTGTATTTAGATCTAAGTCATGGATTATTTCTCCTCATGAATTTATAAAACCCTAGTTTTTCATTTTCATAGTGACTTTATGGAAAAATGGGCTAGTGGGCACATGGTGTTGAGATGACCCTAAATACCCCTCTATTAGTGAACATTGTTTATGTATCCAATACTCCAGAGATGGCCTTAGACTAATGTTGTTCTTCCCTATGTGTTGTCTTATGTGTGAATCATGCAATATGTGTAAAGAAAGTACAATAGTGACCTAACTTATAACTTGGAAAATATAGCTCTTGGGATACTCCTTCAATACTTTAGACTTGTGTATATTTTGTTTCTATGACTTGATTAAAAAAGATTTACTTTATTTAGTACGTAATTGAATTATTTCAATAGGTTACCTTGGTTTTTGTTAGGTGAAGAATGAATGAGGGTTGATATTGTATTTATATTAATCCATTTAGATAAGTAACTCATATTAAATCACTTAGGTTGACCATAATGATACATTTCATTTATAAAATAGATTACTGTAGGGCACTAGACACTTTCATTAGGTTAGAACACTAACATCGATGCTAATGGTTGTCTTGGACATTAGTGTCTAGGAAGTAGGAAATTAGGTACAGGTTTAAAACTTACATATATTCAAGATTAGTAAATTTTAATTATTTTAGGTGAGATAGAAGGATTTGGTCACAAACATAAGACTAGTTAGACTAAGAGATAGTTAAGGGGAATAAAATAGAGAAGATGCAAGAATTGCAAAAGTGAGAAAAGGTCCAAACTTAAGAGGAACATCCAAGGTTTGAGTTTTCCAAGTGTACAAGATTGAGGTGTTATAAAATTCAAAATATCATCTACATTTCCCCCCATTTAATCTATGAATGAAATTAATAGTTTAAAAGAAAGGAATACATACCTAGGTGTGTATAACACACCTTGTCTTTATGTGTGCCCAACTTGAGTGATTTGTTGGTGATTGACCTACAACCAAGAGAATTTTACAGTATATAATTAGTGCATATAATCTAGATTTGAATTTACTTGAAATTTATTAAAATTGAAATATCAAGGTCTAGGATTACACCTATGTGTCGATGTAACCACCTTGCCTATTGGAAAGTTGACTTGAAAAAGATATATCATTATAAGGCTCTAAAATTAAGATTAGGTTAAATATATATAAATATTAAAAGTGCATATATACAAAGATACATACATACATGCATACATAAATATATACATACATATAGAGAGAGACTCCAAATCTAAAAAAAAGTGAGTTGCCACTTGGTAGTTGAGATTATCTCAATCATGCAACCGAAATGATACCTATAACCTAGTGAGGATGGATGATAAAATCAAGTAAAACCTAAAAAATTGGCAAGATTGAGTGATTTAATCACCTCAACCATACTAAAAATCAATCAACTACTATAGTAAATTAGCTCAATAAAGTCCATAAAATTTTGACTAGGGTATCACTACATAAAAGAGTTATAAAATATAAAAATAATTTGGATTTTGTAATATTAGGCACAAATTACATAGAATATACACCTTATATATGTATCATGCTAAAAATATGTATAAAAATGGTACCAATGCATATAATTATACAACTATGAATCTGAATCATACAACTGTGTGCTTTGACTAATTCAAAAAACCATGTATGTGTGGAGAACATTATTCCAAAACATTCCTCTTCTATATATGGAGAAATCTAAAAACTCATATACCAATGTGGAGAACATATTTCCAAAACATACCCCCACTATAATCTAGATATGTTGAATACTAAATAGGTGTAGATAATATGCTTTCAAAGTATGCTCCCATTGAATCTAAAAATTGTGAATGTATGGAAGCGTTACCTATATGACATGCCCCCACTGAATCTAAAATCTATGAAATATGTGGAAACCATGACCATATGACATGCCCCTATTAAATTTGAAATTATGCCAAGTGTGGAGAACATGCATCTATGACATGACCTCACTAATATTCCCCTCTTGAAGTGAGGGAAAGATATGAACTGGTAGTTACCTCACCTCAAAAGGATAAGATAAATATATAATTTATGAATGGAAATATGTAACATATATAAGGAACATGCCTAGGTAGATATACCATTGAAGCACATAAAACTAATGTAATCACATGAAGGCATAAGATGCATGATAAGGATAATGACAATGTTTAAATAGTAACAATATAAGCTCAATAATTAAATTAAGCACACACAAAAGAGCACTCAAAATCAAGTCAAATGGCAATGGTCCAAGGAGATCATAAACAAGGGGCATTTCAAATTCCACACAATTGAATCAACATGACTTAGTCAAATGTCCACAAAAGCAAGAATGCCATATTAAATGTCCATACAAAAAATAATTACATATGTAAATGTCAATGAAATCATATATAGGTAAGGGGGATGAAAGAAAATGAGCATATTTAAATTCTTAAACAAGCAAAACAATAGAAAAGTAAGACACTCAAGGAAGTGCATAAAGTAAACCATAAGCAACTAGTATAAGCATGTCATAGTATCCCATGGATCAAATGTGTTAGGAATAAAATGTCAAGTGTATAACATATAAAATAACCTATGTAAGATATAATCATGAATAAAGTCATGTGTAAGTACATATGTAAGCTCAAACATAATAATTAAATGTGATCATCAAACCATATAACCTATGTGAATCAAGATCAAAGAAGGTAAATGTCTGTAATGTCTACTTGATATGAGTATAGGGAAGACCCAACATATGAAATAGGAATATATCATATATTTATTTATGCATGTATCACACTCAAGTATAAGTTTGACACAAATATGTGTATGTATAAGTAACTAAATATATCATACATCAACATGGAACTAACACATAGATGCCAAGGAGCTGATAGAATAGTAATATCAGTGATGCTTTGTGTATGTAAAATAAGACTATGTGGTCATGAAGTAGTAGTGGGAGTAATAAGAGTAGGGGTTAATGGAACCCATCATCGAGTTTTGTGTGGTTTCTTTGGAATAAACATAATAATAACATGTGTAGTTATTTTAGATATTTGAACATGGTGCGTATTAGATGGGGATTATGTGGAATTCACTCTATATATCTGATGTAATGGTTTCTCAAGTACTAGCCACCTAGTAAAGGTGATTGCCTATTGTTTACCCTTTTATGGTGATTGAGCCTTAGTATGCTTAGTAATTAACTATCTAGGTATAATTTTTTATTATTAAAGAGGATGCTCATATGGAATCCTAAAAAATTATAACTACCTAATTGGCATAAATTATTTAACACACCTATGCAGTGTAAAAGGTATCGCTTGAAGTGTATATCCAAGGTCTTCTCCATAACATATCAAATATGCCCATGGAAGGTATAAATGAAATGGTAGTAATCACATGTGCAATACTAGCCTATAAAGGTAGGTCAATCTCACCAAGAACCTTCTAAGAGGTCCTATAGAATGATCTAACTAATATAGTAGAAGGATACAAATCATGATGCATATAATCCAAGTTCGTAAGTAATGTCATGGTGAAAATGTTATCACTTGCACCATTATCAATCATAACACTACTTATAGGGTGTTTATCAAGGTATGCTCGAATGAATAGATAATGAAGATTAGAGTCATCATCCTTAATCTCACTGTCATTAGAAGTAATATAAGGTATTTGAACCATAAGAAGTATATGTTGTGTGTAAGTACCAATAATCCCATCAAGTAGGTGCCAATAATGTGATGGAGGAGGATATGCATTATATGCCATTTTCACTTCTAGTTCATTATTAGAATTATCTTGTAAAGGATTATTAAATATTTTTTGGTTGTGGTGATCACTAGGTTGTGAGCTTGATTCCCTTGGACGATCCTCAAATGCAAGTTTTTGGTCATCAATAAGATCTAGGATCTTATGATTCAAGGTAAAACATCTACTTATAGAATTTCCTAGTCCCTGATGAGTATCATAATAAGCATTCACATCATATCCTTTGGGTATAGGTCAACTCATATCAACCTCGAGAGGATGAGGGAGAGATATAAGTTGACACTCTAGTAACTATGGGAGTAACGTATTTGGGGAGTCAGTTAAACATGTAAATTATCTCTTCAATGGATTACATAAGACAAGATGATTAGGCTAATGTGAAACTATGTTAACCATGGTGGTTGTTTCCTTTTTTGGGTTAGGAGGTTTTACCTTATAACTTAGTTTTATTTTATATTTGGTACTATATGTAGATGCAACTGGTGTGTTTATTACATATTTGAGCTTATTCAATGAAATAAGCTTCATTTCATAGTCCCATATAACATGGATTAAGTCATAGAAAGATGTTAAATTCTTAAAAACATTAGACTCATATAAAGGATCAAAAAAACTTTACTTGATTATGTCTTGCAACTCCTTATCTACAATAAGATTGATCATTTAATCTAGCATTGTCTCATACCTCAAGACATATTCATTGATAGGTTCATTTGTTCCTTGCTTGATTTTGGAAATTTGAGCATAGGAAACCTTTTTATAAATATTAATGGAAAAGTGCACTAAACATTGATTTACAAGAGGTTTTAATGATTTCATGGATTGGAGAGGTAAATCATAGAACCACCTTAAAGCATATTCCTTAACGATTATTGGGAAAATTTAGTCAAAATTTTATAATTGGAGGCATAATAAAGATATGCTGCATAGAAGGTTCTAAGGTGCTATTCATGATCATGATTTCCATCATAAAATGTGAACTTAGGTGTAACAAAACTAGTTGACACAGAGTGCAAAGATATCTCAAGTGCAATAGGGTTATGTAACACATCTTGGGAATCAAGAGAATGAGGAGACTTTGAATAATTTTGTTCAATATTTGTAACCTTGTCCTCCAAGGTCTTTATAACTTGAAGGAGTATTTGAAATATGGACCTATTGGGTTTTAGATTAGAAAGATAACTAGTCACCAAAGGGGATGTAGTCATGGTTTGAATAAGCATATAAATTAATATTTGGGTTGAAACATTTGGTAATTACATGGTAGATGTGGAAATATTAGTTTCAGGAAACAAAGGTTTAAACACATAACCCATGCCCCCATTAGATGTATTATGTTGTAACGTGTTTAAGGGGAGGGATGTTTCAACTATAGTTTTTGAACCTTTTATTTCTGGTATAGTTTTTAGGATCTCATCAAGATGTATAGGGTTTTAATGAATAATATCATGAATCTATGTAATTGCCTACACTTTATCATTGTATATTTTCTCATTTTCATTTGTTTCATGATTTTCATTATCAAAATATTCTTCTATGATAACCCTATCAATATGTTTTTCATTATCAACATGGGTATCATCATGATCCAAAGTATGAGACCCCTCATTGTTTTGAGACATCTTAAATGGTGGGAGGGGAATGCCAATGTGTTCAATAGGCACACCTCTAAATATAGGGATATGTTTAGGTTGAATTCAAAATAATATAAGAAATGAAAAAGTACAATAATCTAAAACATTAGTTGGCTTAAAACTTTGGAATTAAAAAAAATTGCATTTATAGTAATTAGGTTCACTAAATGTTTAACCTTAAAATGGATGACGATCCTTAATTTGTAGAATATATAGTTAATAATGTATAAATGATAATGCAAAAGGGTGATAATCATATCTATATCAGGCCAATCAGATGCTAAACTTAGATATAAACACACACTAAATTTTTTATATTGAGAATAGGCTAAATATAGAAAGTAAAACTACGTTATTCATGGAAATAAAAAATAAATAATATAATTATCTAGTTATGATGATAACATAGTGATAGATCTAGAATAGGTATAAATAATTCTAGAAGAATAATTTTGAATAATCATCAGATTCTAGATTTGATGTTTCTAGAGCTTTAGACACTAATAAAAACCTAGGATGGTTACATCAACTCTATTATTTGGGTTTGACACAAGTGTCCTATATGAAATACTTAATAGAAAAAGATGTGACCACCTGAATGTTTATAGGTTTGAGTTTACCTTCACTCTGGTGAATTTAGATCTGGGTTATAGACTATCACTCCTCATGAATTTATAAAACCCTAGTTCTTCATTTTCATAGTGACCTTGGGGAAAAATGGGCCAATAGGCATATGGTGTCAAGTTGACCCAAAAGACCCCTCTATTAGTGAATACTTCCTATATAGACAATACTCTGATGAGGGACTCAATGATGTAGTTATCCCCTATGTTTTGGATTATGTGTGAATCATTCAATATGTGTAAAATAAGTACATCAATGACCTAGCTTGTAACTTGGCAAGGATAACGCTTGGGGTTTTACTTAAATAATTTAGACCTATGTATGTGTTATTCCTATGATTGATATGAGAATATGAGAAAATAAGAAAGAGTTTTCTTTATTGAGTGATTGATTGATTGCTTTTAATAGGTTGACTTAGTCTGTGCCAGGTGAGGAATGAATGAGGGTTGATATTGTATTTATATCAATCCATTTGGATAAGTAAATCATAATCAAGTACTTAGGTTAACCATTAGGATACATTAAATTTTAAAAATAGATGACTTTAGGTCACTAAACACTTGTGTCAAATTAGGACACTAACATTGATGCTAGTGTTTATCCCAGATGTTAGCGTCTAGGAAGCAAGAAAGTAGGTACATGTTCAAAACTTGTAAAGATGGAAGATACACATATTTTAAGTATTTTGGGTAAGATAAAAGGCCTAGGTTATCAACATAAGACTGGTCAGACTACAAGATAAGCCAAGGGGCATACGATATAGTAGATATAAGACTTGTAAAAGTGGGAAAAGGTCCATAACTGAGAGGAACAACCAAGGTCTAAGTTTACCAAGTGTACAAGACTAAGGTGCTATATAATCCATAAATATCATCTACATTAACAAAGCCTTGATCTTATGTCTAAATTTTATTTTTAAAATTATCTTAATATTGTACTTAAGGATTTTAATTCTATGATTTATGTTGTTAATTAAAAATAAAATATAATAATAAAATATAAGGAATTATCATCTGATAATGTTACCATAGATCATTTTAATGCTCTTAATATACCTATTAGAGGCTCCACTCCTACATTAAGTGGCAAGGCTAGTGTCCTAGTGATCATATACATTATAGACACTAAAGTCTTTTATTAGACACTTGGTAATGTCAATATTGACCTATATTCACATTATGTGATTTATGTGTACAAATATGTCTCTTGGAAACCCTTCTCTATCATCTATTTGCCTTCTATGGGTTTGGCCTTCATAATTTGATATTAGTTGTCTACAATAATTCCTTAGTTTTTGCCTAACCTACTTATTATCATATTTAGATTGTTTCCTAATCATAAAATCATTATTTTTGTCTTTATGGATAACCACAATAATACTTGTGTTGGTGTAGGCCTTTTTCCCACTGGGCTTTGCCTACATGGTTTTATTAGCTTTCTTAGGGCTCTAGAGGTCATTTAGGTTACTTAGGAAGATTAGTACCACATTCACTAGAATGTGTGGTAGATTTCCCTCTCCAACTTATATATGCACCTCTTTTCTTTCATATTTATAATGCAATTAATGCAGTCTAATGCAATATATTGTGGATTGTTTGAGCTACTTAGTTGTGAGCTTTGAAAAATTTGAGAGCTGTGAGAGCTATGAAATTTGTCACTTTGTATAATCAATTCAAGATGATATAGATTATTTTATTTTCTCTCATTTCTTTGCAATATTCTATGTATGATTTTATTTACTAGTAACTTCATTGTGATGTGCACTAGTTCAACTCATGAGATCATTCCATCATATGTATTCATTGATCCAATGATCTTGGCTATAACTCTTTTATGATATCATAGATCCAATCAGTGTTCACAATTATCTGGTTGGTCTGTTATTTGATATTGTTTTTATGAAATCTTGAGATTTTTTATTGTCTCATAGGAATTATTTAGAGAAATAATCAAATATACCAAAAAGAGAGAGGTGTGCCTTTGATTTAGATCTATTCTGTTGTCATTGTGAATTTTTTTAGCTCTCTTTTCTTTATCTAGATTTGAGAAGAGGCATTGGAAAGGAAGAGAGATCTTATGAAACAAGGCATTTAAGATCTATTTTGTGGTCTATTACGTCATTTTTGTTTTTAGATCTGACTTGGATCTAAGCTTGTCCAAATAGACCAAGGCATTAAAGAATCAAGGTGCTAAATTTTATTAAGAGGATTGCTTACTATTTTAAGATTCTTTGGCATCACACTCTGCTGACTAGCATATTTTTTACTCATTTATTTTCTTCTTTTTTTTGCATTTCTTTTAGATCTGTGTCTAACCTCTGATTAGATTTTGGTGTCATAAAGAAGAAGATTACATTATTTTTTATAGATCTACACATTTTTTAGAAGGTAACATCTTGTTTTATACTATAAGGAGTGAATAATTTCACTTTGCAGCTAAGGCATCACTTTCCACTACCTTGGCATTTCAATTTTGGCATTGGACCTACTCTTGCAGAAACCAAAGATCTATTTGGATGTCATTTTCTAATTTTTGGTTCAATATATTTTAACTCTTATATGCATTTACATATGTTCTTGTGGTTTTAAATGAAAATTTCTTTGTTTATATGTTTTCTTCAAGATAAAAAGTAGGTGGAATATCCTTGGGATGCACTTTTGTGTTCTACTCAGGATACTATATTTCTTGTCCACTATGTTGTTCAAACATTTATCTACACTGGATTTCAAATTCCAAGACCACATCAACATTGCACCATGCATTAATGGTTTTAAGCCTTAAAAATGAAATTTTGATCTTGGATACAACCTAATCTGGTCTAGCTCATGGCTTTCACAAGTAAGAAGGTTTCCCAACTGTCCACTACTCACCATTTACAACTGATCCACCACTTGGTAAATGCCTCTACTCCTTGGATCCATTCATTGAACAAATAAAACCACATGCTCATTGTTTTGAAAATGTCTTAGCTATCAAAAAACATCATGAATAACCTGATGAGGATGAAACATTGAATATCAGTGGGCAAGGAACCAATCATAATTCATTGGCATCCCAAAATAAGCCTTTTCACTTGTATCTAATCTTTACTATCATTTGCATGTTGTATGTTCTAGATATGATATCTCATGATTAGTCAAACCAAAATTTTTAATCATAGAATACAAAACTATTTGGTAAGGAGTGTAGGGTGATTACTCATTTTGATTTGGTTTATTTCCTATAACTTGGTTTTCTAGAAATGGAAATATATAGTGCAAACTATCCTTGATTTAGTGTGTCCTCTTCCACAACCTAGTTTCTCTCCATGGTGGTGCTTGGGTTTTATCTATCCCAATGCTAAGTCAAAAATATTATATTTTTTCCCTAAACATTTATTAAATCTTGCATATTTAATTTTGTTTTAAAATAGATCATTAAAATAAAGGGTAAATGTGTTTTTCTTCATTATAATGCACATGTGAGTGCATAGTTGCATTGGTTAAGACTTGTCATTATTGTAAGGGAGATATTTGGTTCAAGTCCCACCTATCGAGCTAACTAAACACGTTTTTGGTCAATAGTGTTTTTTATGAGTGGGAAGCCATTTATTGTTAGGTTATGGGGGAAGATAAATAAGGTACACATAGGGGTGAGTAGAAGGATTAGTTAAGACTTGGAGTTGTTTTTAGGAGGTTATTGGTTTAATTCTCATTCCATTGCCTAGTTATAAGGCTATGTTTTTCTATCATCTTTAGTGCATTTAAATTTAATGCAAATTTAATTAAAATGGACTATTAATGATAGAAATATGATATTGTAATAACTTTTGATTGGTAACTCAGAATTGAGTACCATCTTCTTTAAAAGCTAATATTTTTTAATTCTTGATCTATTAGTTCCAAATATTATAATTAAACTAAAATTATAAAGTGCCATTTTTGGCGGGGTTCACTATTGATTGTCTTGGGGGTTATTATGGGCCTTGTATTCTCTCTTGCACACATTTAGTTTTTTGTAACTATTACCTATGCACATTTAGTGAATAATTTCATAGATTTATCTTATATTCCTAGACACATTATAGTAGAGCCTAATGTCCATTTGAGCATGCATTTTCACTTGTGCATAGATTGCTCTCATTTGATTAGACTCATTTTTAGCATATTCTAAAGTCCATCTCTAGTGTGTGCACTATTAATATACATGAGGAGAGTTATTTCATATCTATTGATCCTTATTTGGAAGGATAAATATGATTCATGGCATGCTTATATGGAACACTTTTTCACTTGTAAGAATCATATTCCATTTCTATATGGATAAATTCCTACACCCACTGATCTTTTTCAATTCAATAAGTGGGCTAATACTTATGAAATGGTTATTAAAACTTTGTTAATTCATGTTTACATGGATCTCCATTGACATCTAGAACATACAGAGTGTCCATGCACTATTTGGAGCATCCTATAGTCTCTTTTTAGAGATCCAGTTGAGACTTACATCATACCTCTTCCACTACCTATTGTCTCTTTAGAGATAGTTGTACTCTTGCCTCTTGATTTTTTTTCTTGTGATGAAATATCCATGATGGATAGTGATTTTATTTATATCAAGACCCAATTATAGGATGAGATAATACCAGACCTTAGTTGTCTTATTGTAGATTCTACTTCCATTCATGTGTTGAATATTTCTCTTCTAGAGCCTTCAAAACCTTGCACTTAGGAAGAATCCACTATTTAAAATATGAGTACACCTATTATGAGCATCAATGAATCACATTTTCATATGGATTTTTTTTCAATTGGTGAGTCATGATCTACTCTTCACATGGACATTCTATTAGTGACTGTTCCTTGTCATTCTTCTGACTAGTTCACTTCAGTGGTATTACTTTTAGACTCTGCATATTCTTGTTAGACCTATGCCATAGATACTATTTGGACCACATTCAGAGATTTTCATACTACTACATTCATCTTCCATTGTGGAATGTGTAGAATTTTAGTACACACATCAGGTTCTTCTTTTGCCAAAGGGAAGTAACATTATTCAATGCAAATAGAGATTCTACAGTCTTTAGGCAGAGGATCTTGCCATTGATCTTCATCATCTTGTGAGATATACTTGGAGTAATGATTAATTTAGCATCATCATTTGGGGGGTATTTTAGTCTCCTCTTCTTCATTTCCATCTTTTGGGGGGAGTTTTTCCCACTTGGTTTTCTCTTCTCTATGTATGAGGGATTGCCTTATGCTTAGGTACATTATCAAGCCTAGTTTTTAGGACACATTTTTTTATATCATCACCCACCTAAGTTGCACTTATAGGGGGTATTGGTGCAGGAATTTTTCCCACTAGGTATTCCCTACATGGTTATATTAGCTTGATTAGGGATCTATAGGTAATTTGGTTTACTTGGAAAGATTAGTCCCACATTCACTAAAATGTCTGGTTATTTCCCTATATAACCTATATATGCACCTCTCTCCTTTCATATTTCTAATGTAGTTAATGTATTCTAATGCAATATATTGTGGATTGTTTGAGATACTTAGTTGTGAGTTGTGATAACTTTGGGAGCTATGAAATTCATCCATTTGTATAAATAATTTAAGATGATATAGAGTATTTTATTTGCTCTCATTTCTTTGCAATATTCTATGCATGATTTCATTTAATAGCAACTTAATTGTGATGTGGACTTGCTCAACTTGTGATATCACTCCATCATATACATTCATTGATCCAGTGATCCTAGATACAAATCTTTTAATTTGTATGACTTTAAATTTTTGAAATTGTCCATATCCATTAGACTCATTCTCATGCCAAGAAAAGATCATTTTCTGAACTTAAATAATCTTTATGGGTCAGTTCATATGTCCCACATGTCAGTAGCATGAGAATTTACCCAAAGATTTAATTATTTATACATAATAGGTCTAACTTTATTTCCATATTTAATAGGCACTTAGTGTAGATACTCAAATTTGTTCATGAATATTTGATAATGTCAATTTTGGTCCACATTTGCTTTAATTAACTTGATCCTATTTTGACACTTCCTCTACCTTAAATATTTATATGGGCCTAATCATTTTAAGTTGTTGTTTTATACCTATAAAAATATTCTTAATTGTTAAAAACCTATAAGCATCTTTACAAATATTTCAAATTCTTAAAATCAAGAATTAGCCCCCTACCCCTACCCCCAAGTTAGAATTTACATGTATGAGTCAATATCAATAGTCGATCCTAACCTTATGGGTTGATATTACCTTTACCCAACAACAATTTTTTTTCAAATTAAAAACCCTCCCTTACAATTTATTTTGCATTTTTAGGATAGGTAACATGAGGTTTCACCCTTTTATATTGATATAAAAGCATATTTAAGCCACATATTCTACTACTTGGTAATTTCACTATTTGGGCACTCTCACACTGAGCAAAACTTTCATATTTTTTCCCAATTTGATTTTAATTAATTAAAGCAACCTTAGCCAAGTCACGAGCCTATTATATTTGAGTAAATAAAATAATTATCAAGTATTTAAGCCATCTCTAGATGCACACATTTAGAAAAGGATAATTATTACACTAAGCACTCTAGTTTTTAGAACTGCATGGGCTTAATTCCCTCTTTAGAGTACTTTGGATACATAGA